>JAJOZX010002566.1:160000-622500 GCA_023014485.1 Bathynomus jamesi
TTTTTCGTAGTTGATGGGTGCTTATACTTCCAAGACTGTTCATTTACTTTTATGCCACTTCCTTTGCGGATCTTCCAGTGCAGCAGCCTGCATATTCTGTTATGCCTCTTCACGTAATAGCTACCTGCCAGGAGAGTATAGCATCCTGATATTAAGTGGCTGAAACTTTGTTTGCTGGTGGCAGAACCAACACTTGTCATTGTTGGAGATTCCTACACTTTTCTCAAATTCATTTTGTGTAGAGAGCTTGGTCTTGTGCTTTTATCATCCTCCTCCTCTCTCCACCAAATTTCAGTATTCCTCTTTTTTAGCCATTCAAGTAACTTATCTTCATCTGCATATTGTTTATTTCTTTCCACCATGTAATTCCCTGCTCTGGCATTGTTTCTGCTCCTGCTGTTTGCTCTTCAAACATGATATTCAAGTATTTACTCACTTTTTCTTGCAATAATTGATGCTGTGTTTGCTCATTTTCATGATTATGGATAAGGCTGCTATTTATAAAGTTCTTTGCCAGTTTTGTTACAGAGGTTTACTGTGAAAGATCATTTCCATGATGTTTATAGACCATCCAAATTTTGTTGTTCCTGGAACTGGAACTCTTAAGGTAGTGCCCAATGCATACAATGGTTGATCTGTGAGAGGTGTTTGTTTCAGTTAGGTCCTACCTCCATAGACTTCTTGGCAAGTATATTCTGCTCAGGGATTTATTTTTATACATCATTTTGTTCATATCAAGGCTTTTCTCATTTTGATTTCAAGTTTCTTAACTTTCCCTTCAGGCCAGTTGATAATGCCAAAGCTGCACTGTAGGACTGGTACTGTGAATTGGTTTATTGCTGTTATTTTGTTTTTAATTGAGAGTTCAGATTTATAGACCTTTAGTTAACTGATACATTCTTTGCCAACCTTCTCTCATCTTTAAGTGCTTGATGTTCCATTTCTTCCACTCCTAGATATTTGTAGGTGGTATCTATTTCTAGGTCATTTAGTTCAATCCCCTCTGCAAGTTCTGTTTTGTCAACCTTGTCACTCTCCCATTGTGGAGGATACATTTTGTGCATTTCTTAAGTCCAAACTTCTTTTTTATATCATTTGAGTTTCTCTTTCTTGGCTTATACTCATTTTATTTTTAATAGCTGTAAGTGGGGCTTCCACCCGAAGCCAAACACTTCAACTATGTCTGAACTCCAATGTGAATTCGTAAATGAGTTTTAAGATTAGCCCTATATGCTGTACTAAAAGAACAATACCTACACTTAAAAGGTTTCTCTCTATGATATGAATTAATGCTTTTTAAGGTCAGAACTTTGTGTTACATTAAAAGAACAATCATCACATTTAAAAGGATTTTCTCTTTCTTGGTTTATACTCTTTTTAGTACTTTTTATAGCTGTAAGTGGGGCTTCCACCCGAAGCCAAACACTTCAACTATGTCTGAACTTGGCCTAGCATTGATTTGCTCAGCTAGGATTCTGTTCTTCTGCCTACTCCATTTCTCAAATCATGAGTATTCAGAGCAGTGAAAAATTATCTTTTCTCTAATGGTCCAGTTTATTGTATCATACCGACATATGTTTTTGTTGGGCCCATTGTCTGGTGGAAAAACTGGGGTCCAGGGTCAATACCATGACCTGGTGGGATCCCCCGCATTGATCCCTTTGGTGAAGAATCTTCTCTGGGACTGAGAAAAGTTGCACCATTGCTCACCTCACCCACCCTGGTGCGTAAGTGGGTTGAGGGGACCTTTTTATCTTGGGTGACATCCTGCCAGTGTGTGAGCTTTCCTTAGTAGACATTACATCCCATTCTTGTTTGTGGAAGTTTTCTCCAGTGTGAATTCTTAAGTGCCTTTTAAGGTCAGAGCTTTGTACTGCACTACGTTTAAAAGATTTTTCTCTGGTGTGAATTCTTATATGCCTTTTAAGGTCAGATCTTTGAGCTGCACTAAAAGAACATGTCCCACTGAAAAGGTTTCTCTTGGTTTATACTCTTTTCGTACTTTTTATAGCTGGAAGTGGGGCTTCCACCCGAAGCCAAACACTTCAACTATGTCTGAATTTGGCCTAGTATTCATTTAAGGAGGGTGACCATTCCTTTTAATGCCCCTATTTGGATTTCTATGGCCTGGGGCTGTCCTGGGATTGAATTCATCTAAGTTGTTAGGTTGTTGTTCATCATACCTGTTGCCCCAACTATGATGGGGAGAATGGCAGCTTCTTTTAGTCACCAGTTTCTCTTTATGTTGTAGATAAGCACCTGGTATTTAGTGATTTTTTTCCCTTTCCACTTTATTAATGGTGCAGTCATTTGGAACACTGCAATAAGTAAGGCACCCCTTTCCCTCTTGTCCCACACTACTATGTCCAGTTTTACTGTTGAGTTGTCTATAAAAGTGGCAAGATCTTGGGCACCCATTATTAGTTGCTCTCCATCATATTGCAGAACTCCTCTCCAATGAGCATTCTTTATCGATGTAGTCCTCCTTTAGTTCTTGATACTATTTTGATAGTATTTTGATAGTGTTGTTCCAGCACAAATCTTTTGCGGCTTTTCCTAGCTATTAAGGTGGCTGGTACTCTTTCAGTTTCTACTTCTGTCATATTATTCCATCCAAAGTACTGGGCCAGTTTGGTTATGTATGTTGAGTTACCCTTGTGTTGTGGTGTTCACGGACCAGAGCTATTGTAGGGCTACTCGAACTCCTCAGCTACTGCCCAATGCTGACGGTCGATGATTGGTGCAGCTGATTAACCTCAGTCAATCCCATTCCTCCCAGTTTCCTTGGTAGGTACAATCTAGGAAGACACTGGTTCTGGTATATTTTTCTAGTTAGAGTGAGGATTTTTCTGGTCTCAACATCTAGTTTGTTTAGTTCTGATTGCAGCCAGTCTATTATCCCTATACTATTATTAATAACAGGGCTGGCAAGTTGATTTGTAGCTCTTTTGTTCTTTGATGTGTTGGGTCTTGCACATCTTTTTCAGTCTTCATACATATTCTCCACTGATTTTCTCTCGCATTTGCATGTGTTCTATATTACCACTTTCTTCTATCCCAAGGAATTTGTAGGAACTGTCCTCTTCCAAGTCTTTAATCTCAGTGTCTCTTCCTAAATTGATGTTATGGGTTTGTATTTTCTTTCCTCCCCTAAGTGTACACTTAACACACTTATCCAATCCAAACTTCATTTTTATGTCACTGGAGTAAGTATGGACCATCTGTAATAGGTATTCTAGGTTTTGGTTAGAGTCTGCATACAGCCTCAAATCATCCATAAACAGAAGATGGCTCAAAACACTGTCTGGATTTCTTCGCCTAGTTTGACTGAGGTTGTAGCCCTTGTTATTATTGCTAAGTAATTTGCTTAGGGGGTCCAGGGTGAGAAAGAAGAGCAAGGGTGAGAAGCTGTCTCGGTGGAATATACCCCTCATAATCTTGACAAGGGGGATGGATATTTTTCCATTTTCATGGGTGAGATTGATGTTTCTCTATTTTCCAATCTGATTTGTTAAAGTGCTAATAATGGTAAGATGGATTTTGTACAGCTTGAGGCATTACAAAATCCAGGAGTGTTGGACACTATCAAATGCCTTTTGATAGTCTATCCATGAGTCTTCAAGAATAGTTTTGTTGATGAGCAGCTGATCCTTGTTCCAAAGCAGTTTTTTCTACATCCTTTTTGTTCTTTCTCCAGAGTGTCTCCAGCATCTAGTTGTTCATATCTACTGTCTGCAGTTCGGCCTGTAAATAGTTTATAGGTGGTGGTGAGGCAGCAAATTGGGTGGTATTTATTTGGGAGATTTGTCTCACAGGTCTTAAGCTGGGTTTACACAGAGAGCTACTCGCGCGAGCAACTCTCACATCTCCAAATAAGAGTACTAGCATGAGAATCTCGTGAGTGTCTGTTTACACATACTGGCTACTTGCTATGATAGTTGATGCTAGAATGCCATCGAGGCAAGTTGCTGCTGCAGTGGCAACCAGGATGTTTCTTGAAATTCTAAGGCACTAAGACATAAAAGAAAACGTAAAGTATGGATAAGAAAATGGGTTGAAAGGGAGAGAGAAACAGGTGCTTCAAATCTGCTTATCCAGGAATTATATGAGGAAGATGAAAAAAGGTATAATAATTTTCTAAGAATAAATAAATGTCAGTTTGATTTTTTACTAATAAAAGTGACTAACGTAATTCAGAGAGAGGACACATGCATGAGAAGAGTGATGCCTGTAAAAACAAAATTGGAAATTACATTGCAGTACCTTGCAATGGGTGATTCATTAACCTTTCTGCAATATTTGTATCACGTTCCAAAAAGTACTATTTCCAAATTCCTTCCCGAAGTCTTTGATGCTATATATACTGCACTAAAGGAGTGGATTGAGGCAAGAACTTTTATGCAATTACTTGTTTATTTAAATGCAATCTGCAATACAATACAAACACATTAATCATTACAAACTACAATTACAAATCAAGAATGTTAGGTGAAGAGAGTTGCTCCAGTATAATTTGTGATAGTTCGTCTTGTGGTTGATCGGCGGACAAAGGAGTTGAACTAGAGCTAAGAAATTAGTCACGTGTGACGATGAATAATCGTCGGTTGCTGATGCACAATAACTGCTTGTAGATGTTGAGGGACACAGTGTAGTATTCCTTTGTCTAAGGAACTCCAAACGTCGTTGAACCAATAGATGCTGAATTTCAATTTGAAATTGTAAAGCAGCATCCAAAGGCATGCTTTTAAGTTGAGAAACAATAAATTTTCTGAAAAAGTCAATTTCATCATCCTGATGAGAGGTCTCTTCCTCCTAAGTGATATCTGAATGCGCCACATAATACGATACACATAATATAGTGTATATATATATTTATATATATACGAGAGAGAGAGAGAGAGTTACAAGGAGTTACAAGGAAAAGAAGTACCTCAAAAGGCCTTGCGGCCCATACCGAGGAGGTACCAATGGCAATGGGTGCCAGGGAAAATTTTGTAAAAGTTTATTTTTCTTTCAACTATCCTAGCAGTAGTAGAAAACTGGATAAAAAAGTAGAAGGCTCTCTCCCAACCCTCCGCTCTCTCCCTGCCAGAGGCAGGTACGGAAAAAGGTTGAAGATAATACCTTGACCCTGGAAAAGTAGCCAAGGAAATTTTACAGGAAAGTGGAGAATATATAAATAGCTCTATATTTAGCTTGCTCACAGAGACACGGTGCAAGCGATCTCCTGCAGAGTTTTCTTATGTTTTAGTCTTAAACTATGAGAGTATTCAGTACTTTGTCTAGCCTATTTTTAAACACATTTACACTTTGACTGGAAACAACCTCTGAGGGAAATTGGTTCCAGATATTAACTATTTTATAGGAAAAGAAATTTCCGCAGACTAAGGTCCTAAATGTCTTTACACACTCAAATAGTGTGCAAGATTTCGTCTACCCTTTTCTTGAACTGATCCACAGAGGAACTGTTCACAACTTCCGAAGGTAACCTGTTCCATGTGTCACAGATCTTATACGTAAAGTAATTCCCACACACACACTAGTCCTAAACCGTTTCAAATCCAACTTCCAACCATTGTTGCGAGTTGGGTTATCATTTAAACTAAATATACTTCTAAAATCGACATCGTTGAACCCGCGTAAGAGCTTGAAAACCTCGATCAGTTGACCGCGCAGCCTCCGAATTTCAAGCGAAAACAAGTTCTGGGCGCGTAACCGTCGATTGTAACCCATATGCCTAATGGAAGGGATTAACTTTGTGGCCCTCGCCTGCACTCGCTCCAGCCTCTCAATATCTTTCCTGAGGGTGGGCGACCAGAACTGCACAGCATACTCCAGGTGCGGCCGAACAAGGGAATTGTACAGTGAGAGCACAATCTCCTTGTTCCGAAACTGAAATTGCCTCCTGATATAACCCAATAGTTTCTGGGCTTTCTTTTCCACCTCTACACACTGTTTCGTAAACTTAAGATCGCTGCTAATTAGCACACCCAAGTCCTTTTCTAAATCAGTCACCTCGATATTACTACCCAACATCGAGTAGTCCGACTTGGGATTGGCGTAGCCAATGTGCATCACTTTGCATTTACCCAAGTTAAACGGCATTTGCCATTTTTCGGACCACTCTCCTATCCTACCTAGGTCCGCACGCAGTTCCTCGATCGCTTCAGGAGTCCCAACATTGGCCCCAAGCTTGGTGTCATCAGCGAATTTGGCGATCCGACTGACGATGCCACCGTCGATATCATTTATGTAAATGATAAACAGCGGCGGCCCCAAAACGGAGCCCTGAGGAACCCCACTAGTGACCGAGGCCCAACCCGAACTAGCCCCTTTAATTACCACCCTCTGCCGCCTATTCCTCAGCCAGTTTTGAATCCACCTACCTATTTCCCCACCGATACCCAGCGCGCGCACTTTCGCCATTAGCCGGCGGTGAGGTACCTTATCAAAAGCTTTCTGAAAGTTGAGATAAAGTATATCAATCGCTCTACTCTTATCGTACTCACTCAACATGAAGTGGAAAAACTCGAGCAAGTTGGTGAGACACGACCTATGCCGTCTAAACCCATGTTGGGAGTCCCCAAGCAGCTTGTAGGAATCCAAATGGTCAACGATCCTATCAGCTATTATCCCTTCTAATAATTTACCTACAACTGAAGTGAGACTAATGGGACGATAGTTCCCTGGACTTTCGTGATCCCCTTTCTTAACGATAGGGGTCACGTTGGCTTCCCTCCAGTCACCAGGCACCTGGCCCATCTCCAATGATTTGTTGAAGACTGTAGCCAGGTGGGGAGCCACCTGGTCGCGCACTTCTCTCTCTCTCTCTCTCTCTCTCTCTCTCTCTCTCTCGAGAGAGAGAGAAGAGAGAGAGAGAGAGAGAGAGAGAGAGAGAGTTACAAGGAAAGAAGTACCTCAAAAGGCCTTGCGGCCCATACCGAGGAGGTACCAATGGCAACGGGTGCCAGGGAAAATTTTGTACACACTCAAATGGCGTGCAAGATTTGGTCTAACCTTTTCTTGAACTGATCCACAGAGGAACTGTTCACAACTTCCGAAGGTAACCTGTTCTATGTGTCACAGATCTTATACGTAAAGTAATTCTCACACGCACTAGTCCTAAACCGTTTCAAATCCAACTTCCAACCATTGTTGCGAGTTGGGTTATCATTTAAACTAAACATACTTCTAAAATCGACATCGTTCAACCCGCGTAAGAGAGAGAGAGAGAGAGAGAGAGAGAGGCGAGAGAGAGAGAGAGAGAGAGAGAGAGAGAGAGAGAGAGAGAGAGAGAGAAGGAGGAGAGAGTTACAAGGAAAAGAAGTACCTCAAAAGGACTTGCAGCCCATACCGAGGAGGTACCAATGGCAACGGGTGCCAGGGAAAATTTTCTACACCCTCAAATAGTGTGCAAGATTTGGTCTAACCTTTCCTTAAAGTGATCCACGTGTCACAGATCTTATAGGTAAAGTAATTCCCACACACACTACTCCTAAACCGTTTAAATCCAACTTCCAACCATTGTTGTGAGTTGGGTTATCATTTAAACTAAACATGCTTCTAAAATCGACATCTTTGAACCTGCGTCACGTAAGCGTCGATTGTAGCAGCCCATATGCCTAATGGAAGGGATTAACTTTGTGGCATTCTTCAGCCAGTTTTCAATCCACCTACCTACTATACCCAACAAAACCCAGCACGCGCACTTTAGCCATTAGCCGACGGTGAGGTACCTTATCAAAGGCTTTCTAATCAATCGCCCTACTCTGATCATACTCACTCAACATGACGTGGAAAAACTCGAGCATGTTGGTGAGACACGAGCTATGCCATCTAAACCCATGTTGGAGTCCCCAAGTAGCTTGTAGGAATCCAAATGGTCAACAATCCTACCCGCTATTATCCCCTCTAATTATTTACCTAGAACTGAAGTGAAATGGTGTTATTTATAGAGGTTCCAAAGCCTCTCTTCCCACGCATGAGGTAGCAGTTGGGTCCTAATCGTAAGAGTAGAGAAAGAGAGTCAATACTAAAAGTTGTTTTTTTTTTTCTGCAGTCAGAGAACATCATTAACCTAAGCTAAAAGGGCAGAGTAGGGATGGGGAGGGGTCCTAGTAACCCAGTGGACAGGTTTGTACAACAGACTTCACCCGCCCCCCCGAAAGAGAGAGAACCTAAAGGAATTGGCAGCCAATTTCTCTAGAATCCCACGACTCGGGACCGGAGGGCTGTCACACCCCAAGTATAAAGTTTACTACACCCAGAAGGAACGTGCATAACCTTTATACCCCCTGCGGAGGGAGGGAGGGAGGGAGAGTTACAAGGAAAAGAAGTACCTCAAAAGGCCTTGCGGCCCATACGGAGGAGGTACCAATGGCAACGGGTGCCAGGGAAAATTTTGTAAAAGTTTATTTTTCTTTCAACTATTCTAGCATTAGTAGAAAACTGGATAGAAAAGTAGAAGGCTCTCTCCCCACCCTCCAAGAGAGAGTTACAAGGAGTTACAAGGAAAAGAAGTACCTCAAAAGGCTTTGCGGCCCATACCGAGGAGGTACCAATGGCAACGGGTGCCAGGGAAAATTTTGTAAAAGTTTATTTTTCTTTCAACTATCCTAGCAGTAGTAGAAAACTGGATAGAAAAGTAGAAGGCTCTCTCCCCACCCTCCGCTCCCTCCCTGCCAGAGGCAGGTACGGAAAAAGGTTGAAGAAAATACCTTGACCCTGGAAAAGTAGCCAAGGAAATTTTACAGGAAAGTGGAGAATACATAAAAAGCTCTATATTTAGCTTGCTCACAGAGACACCGTGCAAGCGATCTCCTGCAGAGTTTTCTTATGTTTTAATCTTAAACTATGAGTGTGTTCAGTACTTTGTCTAGCCTATTTTAAACAGATTTACACTTTGACTGGAAACAACCTCTGAGGGAAGTTGGTTCCAGATATTAACTATTTTATAGGAAAAGAAATTTCCGCAGACTGAGGTCCTAAATGTCTTTACACACTCAAATAGTGTGCAAGATTTCGTCTACCCTTTTCTTGAACTGATCCACAGAGGAACTGTTCACAACTTCCGAAGGTAACCTGTTCCACGTGTCACAGATCTTATACGTAAAGTAATTCCCACACACACTAGTCCTAAACCGTTTCAAATCCAACTTCCAACCATTGTTGCGAGTTGGGTTATCATTTAAACTAAACATACTTCTAAAATCGACATCGTTCAACCCGCGTAAGAGCTTGAAAACCTCGATCAGTTGACCGCGCAGCCTCCGAGTTTCAAACGAAAACAAGTTCAGGGCGCGTAACCGTCGATTGTAGCCCATATGCCTAACGGAAGGGATTAACTTTGTGGCCCTCGCCTGCACTCGCTCCAGCCTCAATATCTTTCCTGAGGGTGGGCGACCAGAACTGCACAGCATATTCCAGGTGCGGCCGAACAAGGGAATTGTACAGAGAGAGCACAATCTCCTTGTTCCGAAACTGAAATTGCCTCCTGATATAACCCAATAGTTTCTGGGCTTTCTTTTCCACCTCTACGCACTGTTTCGTAAACTTAAGGTCGCTGCTAATTACCACACCCAAGTCCTTTTCTAAATCAGTCACCTCGATATGACTCCCCAACATCGAGTAGTCCAACTTGGGATTGACGTAGCCAATGTGCATCACTTTGCATTTACCCAAGTTAAACGGCATTTGCCATTTTTCGGACCACTCTCCTATCCTACCTAGGTCCGCACGCAGTTCCTCGATCGCTTCGGGCGTCCCAACATTGGCCCCAAGCTTGGTGTCATCAGCGAATTTGGCGATCCGACTGACGGTGCCACCGTCGATATCATTTATGTAAATGATAAACAACAGCGGCCCCAAAACGGAACCCTGAGGAACCCCACTAGTGACCGAGGCCCAACCCGAACTAGCCCCTTTAATTACCACCCTTTGCCGCCTATTCCTCAGCCAGTTTTCAATCCACCTACCTATTTCCCCACCGATACACAGCGCGCGCACTTTCGCCATTAGCCGGCGGTGAGGTACCTTATCAAAGGCTTTCTGAAAGTCGAGATAAAGTATATCAATCGCCCTACTCTTATCGTACTCACTCAACATGACGTGGAAAAACTCGAGCAAGTTGGTGAGACACGACCTATGCCGTCTAAACCCATGTTGGGAGTCCACAAGCAGCTTGTAGGAATCCAAATGGTCAACGATCCTATCCGCTATTATCCCCTCTAATAATTTACCTACAACTGAAGTGAGACTAATGGGACGATAGTTCCCTGGACTTTCGTGATCCCCTTTCTTAAAGATAGGGGTCACGTTGGCTTCCCTCCAGTCACCAGGCACCTGGCCCGTCTCCAACGATTTGTTGAAGACTGTAGCCAGGTGGGGAGCCACCTGGTCGCACACCTCCCGCAACACTGTGGGGAGAAACTGGTCTGGCCCAGGAGCCTTAAACGCGCTCAGTTTGTCTATTCTATCGGCAACGACTGTCGCGGTACTTCGAACACTATCCAGGCCAGCACCTTCGTGCCTCACGCCTGGCTCGGGGATGATGCGGGTGTCCTCCCTGGTGAACACTCCCGCAAAGTACTCATTAAGCACATTGGCGATGTCCGCGTCGGAGGTCGGCAGAACGCCGCTTCCATCCTTTAACGGACCTATCATGCTTCTAGTGGGCTTTCTACTATTAACATAACTGAAGAACTCCGTAGGGCTCCCCTTTCAGAGGCTTGCCACCCGTAGTTCTTCGTTACGTTTCGCTAGCCTAACCTTCGCCTTCACTTCTCTACACAGGCGGACATACGCTTCAGTGTTCTCGTGGGAACGATTGGCCTTCGCCCTCCTATACGCTACTTTCCTATTTCGGATAGCAGAAGCGATGTCACGATTGAACCACTTAGGCTGCGTTGAAGCAGGGGTGACCGGTTTTGAGGGTATGGCAGCAGACTGCAGCACCATAAACTCGCCCCGGAATGCACTCCACACTCCCTCAACATCGCCGCCGACCTCTAACCCCATCTCTCCTACGCTATCCCTGAGGCTAACAAAGTTCGCCCGCCGGAGATCGAGCTTACTGCCTCTCGAGTTACTACGCTTCACCCAGAGAGAGAGAGAGAGAGAGAGAGAGAGAGAGAGAGAGAGAGAGAGAGAAGAGAGAGAGTGTGTGTGTGTGTGTGTGTGTGTGTGTGTGTGTGTGTGTGTGTTACAAGGAAAATAAGTACCTCAAAAGGCCTTGCGGCGCATACCGAGGAGGTACCAATGGCAACAGGTGCCAGGGAAAATTTTCTACACCCTCAAATAGTGTGCAAGATTTGGTCTAACCTTTTCTTGAAGTGATCTACAGAGGAACTGTTCACAACTTCTGAAGGTAACCTGTTCCACGTGTCACAGATCTTATACGTAAAGTAATTCCCACACACACTAGTCCTAAACCATTTTAAATCCAACTTCCAACCATTACTGTGAGTTGGGTTATCATTTAAACTAAACATGCTTCTAAAATCGACATCGTTGAACCCGCGTAGTTTGAAAACCTCGATGAGTTGACCGAGCAGCCTCCGAGTTTCCAGCGAAAACAAGTTCAGGGCGCGTAACCGTCGATTGTAGCCCATATGCCTAACTGAAGGGATTAACTTTGTGGCCCTCGCCTGCACTCGCTCCAGCCTCTCAATATCTTTCCTGAGGGTGGGCGACCAGAACTGCACAGCATACTCCAGGTGCGGCCGAACCAGGGAATTGTAGAGAGAGAGCACAATCTCCTTGTTCCGAAACTGAAACTGCCTCCTGATATAACCCAACAGCTTCTGGGCTTTCTTTTCCACCTCATCGCAGTTTCGTAAATTTAAGGTCGCTGCTAATTAGCACACTTAAGTCCTTTTCCAAATCAGTCGCCTCGATATTACTCCCCAACATCGAGTAGTCCGACTTGGGATTGGTGTAGACAATGTGCATCACCTTGCATTTACCCAAGTTAAACGGCACTTGCCATTTTTCGGACCACTCTCCTATCCTACCTAAGTCAGCACGCAGTTGCTCGATCGCCTCCGGCGTCCCAACATTGGCCCCAAGCTTGGTGTTATCAGCGAATTTGGCGATCCGACTGACGATGCCACCGTTTATATCATTTATGTAAATGATAAACAACAGTGGCCCCAAAACGGAACCCTGAGGAACCCCTCTAGTGACCGAGGCCCAACCCCAACTAGCCCCTTTAATTACAACCCTTTGCCGCCTATTCTTCAGCCAGTTTTCAATCCACCTACCTACTTCCCCACCGATACCCAGCGTGCGCACTTTCGCCATTAGCCGGCGGTGAGGTACCTTATCAAAGGCCTTCTGAAAGTCGAGATAAAGTATATCAATCGCCCTATTCTTATCATAGTCACTCAACATGACGTGGAAAAACTTGAGCAAGTTGGTGAGACACGACCTATGCCGTCTAAACCCATGTTCGGAGTCCCTAAACAGCTTGTAGGAATCCAAATGGTCAACGATCCTATCCGCTATTATCCCCTCTAATAATTTACCTACAACTGAAGTGAGATTAATGGGACGATAGTTCCCTGGACTTTCGTGATCACCTTTCTTAAAGATAGGGGTCACGTTGGCTTCTCTCCAGTCACCAGGCACCTGGCCCGTCTCCAACAATAAGTTGAAGACTGTAGCCAGGTGGGGAGCCACCTGGTCGTGCACCTCCCGCAACACTCTGGGGAGAAACTGGTCTGGCCCAGGAGCCTTAAACGCGCTCAGTTTGTCTATTCTATCGGCAACAACTGTCGCGGTACATCGAACATTATCCAGGCCACCACCTTCGTGCCTCACGCCTGGCTCGGGGATGATGCGGGTGTCCTCCCTGGTGAACACTCCCGCAAAGTACTCATTAAGCACATTCGCGATGTCCGCAGAACGCCGCTTCGGTCCTTTAACGGACCTATCATGCTTCTAATGGGCTTTCTACTATTGAGGTAACTGAAGAACTCCTTAGGGTTCCCCTTGCAGAGGCTTGCCACCCGTAGTTCTTCGTTACGTTTCGCTAGCCTAACATTCGCCTTCACTTCACTACACAGGCGGACATACGCTTCAGTGTTCTCATGGGAACGATTGGCCTTCGCCCTCCTATACGCTACTTTCCTATTTCGGATAGCCGAAGCGATGTCACGATTGAACCACTTAGGCTGCGTTGAAGCAGGGGTGACCGGTTTTGAGGGTATGGCAGCAGACTGCAGCACCATAAACTCGTCCCGGAATGCACTCCACACTCCCTCAACATCGCCGCCGACCTCGAACCCCATCTCACCTACGCTATCCCTGAGGCTAACAAAGTCCACCCGCCGGAGATCGAGCTTACTGCCTCTCGAGTTACTACGCTTCACCCGAGGGACGCACACACGGAACCTAATCAGACCGTGATCACTCCCGCCCAACGATTCGTCAACGGTGAGGCCAGTGACGAGGTTGTATTCGGTCGTGAATACCAAGTCTAGAACGCTTTCGCCTCGTGTAGGCTCATTGACCCACTGAGTGAGGAAGTTCTCTTCAGCAAAGTCAACTAGGCTCCTCCCTTCAGCATCGGCAGTCCTGTCTTCCCACTTTATACTGCGACAGTTGAAGGCTCCTAAAACTACACACACCCTATCCCCTAGCAGGCTACGGAGTTCGGTGTACAGGGCTGTATCCAACTCGAGGAGGAGATGAGGAGGTCTGTACACCAAGATTAACCTATAGTTCGTCCCTCCCACGTTCAGATCGACGCCAAGCAGCTCCCGTTCCGACCGGAACTGGCAGTCAACCGGACTCAACGTGTCCCTGACGTATATTAGTACCCCACCCCCGTCCCCACGGGTGCGGTCTTTATGAAACATTCTATACCCGGGAATTTCGAACTCCCCAACGTAGTCCCTACGATCAGTATGAATCCAGGACTCGGTGATAGCAACGATATCCTGGTATTCTGATGCTAAGAGCGCCCGTAGCTCGCAAAACTTGTTCCTAATCGACCTAGCATTAAAGAGCATTGCACGGAGGGAGCCTTCCCTATTCTGACCGCCCCCTAGCACGACCCGTTTCCCGAACAGCCAGTGCTGTCGGGAGTTGAAGAGCCCCTCACTAACGAGGGGGCAACTTCCGCAGGAGCCTGAGCCCCCTCCAACGTACGAGGGTCACCCACCTGGACCTGGACGCACCCTTCAGTTGAAGGTACGTCCGCCACCGGCTCATCATCATCTCTCCCCGGACTCGACCTCACCATTCTGTATAGGTGCCGGTCGAGCAGCGCGCCTAGCACACCTTTACCCTTGTTATTGAGGTGGACACCATCCCTCTGGTAAAGTCTCACCTACCTGAAAATGCGTCGAAGGGGTCAATAAACCTCATGCCCCGCTGGACGCACAAGTCTTGCACCCTCTCGTTGATGCCAATGACCTTATTGAGTGCGTGGTCACTGGCATTCATTCGCGGTAAAATACCCATTAACATTCCCGTCTGTCTGTCTTCAGTTTTAGATCATCCGCAAGAGACATGATCTCGGTGATGATCTCCTCTGAAAGACCTACAGTACTGCCTTTGAGGAACAGGTCGTTGCCACCAGCGTGGACAACGATCGCAGTCCTCCGACTAGCCACGCGCACCTTCTCTACCTCCTTCCTTAAGTGCACCGTTCCCTGCCCAGGTAAGCACCTTACCTTCCTCCCATCCCGGTTTGCAGAAGCAAAGTACTTCTCCTGGCCCCTGATCTGCGAGTCCCCAATCAAAACGGTGTCTTCCTCCTTCGAGCACAGGAGACTAAAGCGGTTAGAGGTCCTGACAGGGGCAACTGGGGTCTCAGGCTTTGGCTTCGCAGCCTTCTTGCCCGAGACCTTTCAAAACCCGTCGCCACCCATACACGCAGTTACACCACCCGACCCACCCCGACCGGTAGCTACATCCTTCGGTTTCTTTGGGCCATCAGTAGGCCCCTTCCCACCCTTCTCTATCAGCCCTCCACCTTACGCCGCGGTTCCAAGCATTCCACGTGGGTCGCTGGCGATTCCTGACACTGATTTAGGACCCTGGTCCCCGGTTGCACCTCTACCGTTTCTCCGCGGTCCCGAGATCTGTCCATTCCATCGCTGGACCGCCTTTCCACGACAGCTATCCTATCCTGAATGAGCCCCAAGTTAGGCGGTGGCTGCGTACGCAGCCTTGTCAGTGACCGAGAGAGAGAGAGAGAGAGAAAATGCATTTTTTGTTACATTTTTATCTTTTCAAGTACCAAACACTGAGGATGCTTGGAATGCAATAACGAATGGGTTTGCATCATGATGGAATTTTCCTGACTGCATAGGAGCACTTGATGGCAAGCACATCAACATTACACGTCCCCCCAAAAGTGGCTCACAATTTTACAACTACAAGTGAAGCTTCAGCATTGTTTTGTTTGCATTAGTCGACCACGATTATTGTTTTACTTACTTTTCTGTTGGAAGCTATGTTAAAAATTCTGATGGCGGTCTATTTGCAAAGTCAGAGCTTCGAGTAGCCCTTGAACAGAATGATTTACATCTACCTAGTGATTTTCTCATTGTTGGTGATGATGCGTTTCCACTGAAAACGCACCTTATGCAGCCATACTCACGGCATGGCATCCTAGCACACCAAGAAAAAATTTTCAACTACATATTATCAAGAGAAAGGAGAATTGTGGAGAATGCCTTTGGTATTCGAGCAGCTCGATTCCCTGTGTATATGAAACCAATTCCGTTATCAACTCATAAAATAAACAAACTTGTCTCAGCAACCTTAGTGCTTCACAATTGGCTATGAAAAACAGGTTTAAGAGAATCACTTTCGCTAACAGTTGATGTAGAGGACCATGAGACTGGTCATATACATCCAGGTATATGGTGTGTGGTACCAATATCCCTAGGACTGCAAAACCTTGTTACAATTGGTCACATTGGATGTAATAACTATAGAGCAAGTGCTCGTGAAAGAGGGGATCAATTGGCAGATTATTTTGTACATGATGGCAAAGTAGCATGGCAAGATAGAATGGTATGATTTGATTTGTAGTCTTTGTGTTGAACAATTATATATTTGCTTATATAATACAAATATTTGAAATATGTGTTGCGCATGCATCATTTATTATACTCACCAAATTGGATTGCGACTCGCGATTGTTGAGCATTTTCCTGAGAAATTTGTCAGCCAAATGAAACCATGTTAGTTTGCTTATGCAGATGTCATCTGTCCCAGCTCCACTTCTTTTACTTCTTATAATTTTTGTAACTTCCTGTCTTTAAGTACTCCTAATATTTCTAATTTTATTTCGAAAAACTTTTAAATCCATATTTTCAATTTTCATAACTTAATATTTCACGTTCGGCACTTGTCCTAGCATCACTGTTCTTATATTTTTCATCTGTGGTATCCCACAGACATCTATGTTTCATATATTCTTCTAAAAATGTCATAACATCAGTACTCCACTTATGTGACATTTTCATTGTTTAACAAAATCACAAGAAAAGTCAACAGCAACAAAACAGTACAAAATATTCCAAACCTATTCGCTCAACATGCGTGAGAATAACTAAAAAGTTGGAAGACTACCAATTTTGCTCTCACCATGTAGACCCGGCATTAGGGATGAGGATTGTATCTCCACATGTAAGCCATTCTGGTGTTTCTTCTACTCCCTGCAAAATTCTGTGAAAGTGGCAGTGTAATGGTGGTGTAATGCCATGATCTGTTTCAGCCAGAAATTTGGGAGCTCATCTAGGCCAGGTTTTTTAAAGTTGGGGAATTTTGCCAGTTTCTTTCTTATCTTATCTTCCATTATAAATAACTCCTCCATTCCCAGTTTACCTCATTTGCTACCATGATGGTCTCTATCCAGTCAGCATCCTGGTTATGCTGTTCAGGGATTTCAAAGAGGAGCTTCCTGTATATCTCCAAATGGGTTTGATCTGGTGGGTCATGGACTGTTATTCTTTCTCTAATGAGATTTTGGTAAAAGCCTCTAGGGTTCAATGAAAATTGTTTATTATGGTTTTTTATGTCAATCTGCTTTTGTTTATTCCTGATTCTATCGGCTATGGCTAGGATTTTTCCCTCCAATTCCAGCACCTTGTCATGTAGTTGATTCTCTCTCAAGTTATACTTTCTCTTTATTTTCCCTATTTTTTTTTTAGATTTCCTTGTTGTAGGGTGTGTTTGGAAATATTTTTTTAATTGGTTCAGTTCTCATCTGGCTTGTGCAAGTTGTTTAGTTAATTTAACTTTCCAGGGAAGGGGTTTTGGTTTACACTTACAGTTTTGGCTGGGGGCTTTGGTCTAAGGTTTGGGACAAGTTTCTGTTGCATGTATAGGTCAGCAGTGTAATTTAATTGATTAAGTTCAGTAAGGTCTCTGTTGACTGGGGCTACCGTAGTCTATTAATTGCTATGTTTACTCTGTATAATAGTTGCTTAAACTGTATTTTTATTAAGTTTGATCAGTTGCGGCCAGCTTTCCATATTCATGGTTTTAACAATTTCAATTATATTTGCTAATTCTTCCTCTGTTTCTATTTGCTGTAAATCTACATCTTCATGTCATGGTGGTAATGAGGGAGGGGGGAGTTCTTGATCTGGCTGGGGAAAGTAATGATGAGTCAAAGGATCCAGGCAAACTGGGTGGTGAGGCACCCATTCCTATCTGATGATTTGGATTGGTTAAAGAATGTTGGCTGGCATGCTGCCTGTTTTCTGTATCCAATGAGCTATCAGATGCATCATCATCAATATTTTGAGTGGCTTCAAGGCACTGGAATAGTGGAATAGGGTTCATTTTTGGGCTGGTTTCATTACGGATAAGCTTATCTATTTCATCATTCATGTATACTATTTCTTGTTCACTAAATACTTTCTGGGCTATGAAGTTGTGCTTCTGAGTAGTTAATCTTGTAGCTAGAGTCTCTCTTACATGGGCAAAAGTGGAAGAAAATATCTCTCCATTCCCTTATGATGTCCTTCTGTCTCTCAAGTTTCTGTCTGGCATACTTTGTAGCCCATATCAGTGTCCATTTCTCTTGTCTACAATCTTTTCATTTTTCCTTTCTTCTCCTTCTCTGGCAATATAGTCCTAGGTTGCTTCCTTAAGGGCACTTTGTTTAATATTACTAATTTCCTCCTCTGGAAAGTACTTATGCACTTGTGAGGCTAATGATTATAATTTCTTGACAGGTATTTTTCTTCTCTTCAGGTGGGTTGGATTTCCTAATTTGCTCCACTAGGATTATGTTCTTCTGCCTGCTCCATTTCTCAAACCATGAGTATTCAGAGCAGTGCAAAATTTTCTTCTTTTCTTCAATGGTCCATTTTATTGCATCATACCTTTGTAGGTTTCTTTTTGGGGCCATTTTCCATTGAAACTGCTGGGGTCCAGGGTCATTACTTTGGCCTGGTAGGGACCCCACATTGATCGCTTTGGTGAAGTTTCTTCTCCTCCAGGATTGAGAAAAGTTGCACCATTGCTCTCATTACCACCCTGGTGGGTAAGCAGGTTGAGGGAACAATTTTATCCTGGCAATGTCCTGCCCGTATGAGTTTTCTTTAGTAGACACCTCATATTAGTTGAAGCTTTTCATTAGGGTTAGTGCCTCTCAGAGAGGTCACTTCTTCATGGCTGTGCACAGCCAAACCCTGTGCCAGTGGGATCTGAATGTGTGAGGAGCAAGTCTCAAAGGTTCTTCATACCCAGTATTCTCCAGTATGAATTCTTAAATACTGTTGAAGATTACTTTTCTGTGCTGCAGTGTAAGAACAAATATTACATTTAAAAGGTTTTTTCTTTTGGTTTATACTCTTTTTGGTACTTTTTATAGCTGGAAGTGGGGCTTCCACCCAAAGCCAAACACTTCAACAATGTCTGAACTTGGCCTATTGTTGATTTACTCTGCTAGGATTACTTTCTTCTGCGTGCTCCATTTCTCAAACCATGAGTATTCGGAGCAGTGCAAAATAATTATCTTTTCTCCAATGGTCCAGTTTATTGTGCCATACCGACATAGGTTTCTTGTTGGGCCCATTTTCCATTGTAACTGCTGGGGTCCAGGGTCAATACTTTGACATGGTGGGATTCCCTGCACTGATCCCTTTGGTGAAGTTTCTTCTCTGGGACTGAGAAAAGTTGCACCATTGCTCATTTCACCTACCCTGGTGTGTAAGCGGGTTGAGGGGATCCTTTTATCCTGGGTGACATCCTGCCAGTGAGTGAGCTTTCTTTAGTAGAAATTATGTCCCATTCTTGTTTGGGGAAAGCTACATACAGGTGGGAGGGGTTTTCCCTGCACCCATCCCTTATTTTTAGTTGCCTTTAACGACACGCTGGGACCACATGGGAAGTATTCTTTCAAATACCCTATCCCCAGGAATGAATTTTTCTCTTTTTTGGTTTATACTCCTTTTAGTATTTTTAATAGCTGTAAGTGGGGCTTCCACCTGAAGCCAAACACTTCAACTATATCTGAACTTGGCTTAGCGTTGATTTGCCATTAGGATTACGTTCTTTTCTTTTCTCCAATGGTACATTTTATTGTCATACCAACATATGTTTCTTTCTTGTTGGGCCCATTATCTAATATAAGTACTGGGGTCCAGGGTCAATACCTTGACCTGATGGGATCCCCCACATTGATCCCTTTGGTGAAGTTTCTTCTCCTCTGGGACTGAGAAAATTGCACCATTGCTCTCCTGACCCACCTGGTGCATAAGCAGGTTGAGGGGACCTTTTTATTCTGGGTGACATCCTGCCAGTGTGTGAGCTTTCCTTAGTAGACATTACTTCCTGTTCTTGTTTGTGGAAAGCTACATACAGGTGGGAGGAGTTTTCCCCACTCCCATCCCTTATTTTGTCGCCTTTTACCACATGCTAGGACCATGTGGGAAGTATTCTTTAAATCCCCTACCCCCAGAGATAGTGTGAACTCTTAAAGCTTTTGAAGATTAACTTCCTGTACTGTACGAACAAATATCACATTTAAAAAGTCTCTCTCTTTTGGTTTATACTCTTTATTGTACTTTTTATAGCTGGAAGTGGGGGCTTCCACCCGAAGCCAAACACTTCAACTATGTCTGAACTTGTCCTAGCATTCATTTAAGGAGGGTGACCATTCCTTTTAACCCTTTAATCTTTAATGATGGATGGTACCTTAAGGTCCACCAGAAATAATAATATAAATTATACTACAATGCCTCGTTTCTATAAATGTTTCTACGTGTTTATATATAGATGTCATTTAGTTGTCGGGAAAAGAACCCAAAATGGGTATCATTTCAGTGACTAGTTACTAAAATATTTAGTTTTCAATAACAATAAAACCTATACGTTCTGGTAACAAGAGTGGCTGCATATGCTGCGGACTCATCCGTAAAGGGTTAATGCCCCTGTTTAGATTTCTATGGCCTGGGGCTGTCCTGGGATTGAATTCAGTGAAGTTGATAGGTTGTTCTTCATCATACCTGTTGCCCCAACTAAGATGGGGAGAATGGCAGCTTTTTTCAATCTCCAGTTTCTCTCTTTGTCATATATGAGCACCTGGTATTTGGTAATTTTCTCCCTTTCTACTCTATTAAGGCCATAGTCATTTGCAACACTGACCTTAATAAGTAAGGCACTCCTTTCCCTCTTGTCCCACACTACTACATCCAGTTTCACTGCAGAGTTGTCTATAAAAGTGGCTGTTGGGATTATTGTGTCATAGTATATGGTATAATGGTTGTTTCCAGTAATTGGTGCAGGTGTGTGTTCCCATACATTTTTATTGCATTCTAATTCTAATGCTATCATAATCTTCCAGTGAATATATTTACAAATTTTATTGTGTCTGGCTGTATAGTACCCCTCTGCCAGGAGCACCCTGCAGCCTGATATTAAATGGCCAACACTTTCAACCTAAACATGACAGAATCTACATCTATCATTAGTACTTATTCCTGCCATTTTTTTAAATGCATTTGTTAGGAGTGCAAGATCTTGGGCACCCATTATTAGTCGCTCTCCGTCATATTGCAGAACTCCTCTCCTTAACCATTCCAATGATCCTTCTTTGTTGATATAATCCTTTTGTAATTCTTGATAATATTTTCCAGCTCTTTGATGTTCCCATTCTTCTGCACACTTGGCCTGTTGTTCCTTAACAAATCTTTTGCGACTTTTCCTAGCTATTAAGGTGGCTGGTACTCTTTCAGTTTCTACTTCTTCTGTCATATTATTGCCTCCAAAGTGCTGAGCCAGTTTGGTTATGGAAGTTTGTTGCGTTACCCTTGTGTTATGGTGTTCACAGACCAGAGCTATTGTAGGACTACTCAATCTTTTTAAATATTGCCCGATGCTGATGGTCGATGATCGGTGCAGCTGGTTAACCTCAGTCAATCCCATTCCTCCCAGTTTTCTTGGTAGGTACAATCTTGGAAGACACTGGTTCCGGTATGTTGTTCTGTTTAGAGTGAGGATCTTTCTGGTCTTAACATCGTTTATTTAGTTCTGATTGTGGCCAGTCTATGATCCCTACACTATAATTGATAACAGGGATGGCGAGTTGGTTTATGGCTGTTATTTTATTCTTTGATGTAAGTTGGGTTTTGCAGATCTTTTTCAGTCTTCGTACATAGTCTCCGCTGATTTTCTCTCGCATTTGCCAGTGTTCTATATTTCCACTTTCTTCTATCCCAAGATATTTGGAGGAACTATCCTCTTCCAAGTCTTTAATCTCAGTGTCTCCTCCTAAATTGATGTTATGGGTTTGTATTTTCCTACCTCCTCTAAGTGTACACTTAGCACACTTGTCCAATCCAAACTTCATTTTGATGTCACTGGAGAAAGCATGGATGATCCTTAATAGGCATTCCAGGTTTTGGTCAGAGTCTGCGTACAGCTTCAAATCATCCATAAACAGGAGATGGTTCAGTACACAGTCAGGATTTCTTCGCCTAGTTTGACTGAGGTTGTAGCCCTTGTCATTATTGCTAAGTAGTTTGCTAAGGGGGTCCAGGGTGAGGCAGAATAGCAAGGGTGATAAGCTGTCCCCCTGGAATATACCCCTCATAATCTTGACATGGGGAATGGATATTTTCCCATTTTCATGGGTAAGATTGATGTTTATTTGCCATTTTGTCATCTGGTTTGTTAGAGTGCTAATAATGGTAGGGTGGATTTTGTACAGTTTAAGGCATTCCAAAATCCATGAGTATGGGACACTATCAAATGCCTTCTGATAGTCTATCCATGCCATACTAAGGTTTCTGCCTCTCTTTTTACAGTCTTCAAGGATAGTTTTGTTGATGAGCAGCTGCTCCTTTGTACCTAAGCAGTTTCTTCTACATCCTTTCTGTTCTTTTTCCAGATAGTCTCCAGCATCCAGGTGTTCATACATACTGTCTGCAATTAGGCCTGTAAAAAGTTTATAGGTGGTGGTGAGACAGCCAGCAGATTGGGCAGTATTTATTTGGGAGATTTGTCTCGCGAGTCTTAGGGATGAGGGTTGTCTCTCCACTTGTAAGCCATTCTGGTGTTTCTTCTACTCCCTGCAAAATCCTGTGAAAGGCGGCAGTATAATGGTGGTGTAATGCCATGACCTGTTTCAGCCAGAAATTCGGGAGCTTGTCTAGGCCAGGTTTTTTAAAGTTGGAGAATTTTGCTAGTTTCCTTCTTGTCTTCTGTCATAAATAACTCCTCCATTTCTGGTTTACCCTCATTTGCCACCCTGATAGTCTCTATCCAAGCAGTTCCTCCTCTGTTTCTATTTGCTATTAATCTATGTCTTCATATCATGGTCATGGTGGTGGTATGAACTCTTAAATGCTGTTGAAGACTATTTTTGTGTGCTGCAGTGTAAGAACAAATATCACATTTAAAAGGTTTTTCTCCAGTATGCACTCTTAAATGCATTCGAAGATGGCTTTTGCGTACTGCAGTGTAAGAACAAATATTACATTTAAAAGGTTTTTCTCCAGTATGAACTTTTAAATGTTTTCTAAGACTACTTTTGCATGCTGCAGTGTAAGAACAACTATCACATTTAAAAGGTTTTTCTCCAGTATGAACACTTAAATGCACTCGCAGATGTCTTTTCTGTGCTGCAGTGTAAGAACAAATATCACATTTAAAAGGTTTTTCTCCACTATGAACTCTTACATGCTGTTGAAGAGTACTTTTCTGTGTTGCAGTGTAAGAACAAATATCACATTTAAAAGGTTTTTCTCCAGTATGAACTCTTAAATGCCGTTGAAGAGTACTTTTCTGTGCTGTATTGTAAGAACAAATATCACATCTAAAAGGTTTTTCTCCAGTATGAATTCTTAAATGCTTTTCAAGAATACTTTTCTGTGCTGCAGTGTAAGAACAAATATCACATTTAAAAGGTTTTTCTCCAGTATGATCTCTTAAATGCATTCGAAGAGTACTTTTCCATGCTGCAGTGTAACAACAAATATCACATTTAAAAGGTTTTTCTCCAGTATGAACTCTTAAATGCTGTTGAAGACTATTTCTGTGTGCTGCAGTGTAAGAACAAATATCACATTTAAAAGGTTTTTCTCTAGTATGAACTCTTAAATGCACTTGAAGACTACTTTTGCATGCTGCAGTGTAAGAACAAATATCACATTTAAAAGGTTTTTCTCTAGTATGAATTCTTAAATGGTTTTGAAGACTACTTTTCTGTGTTGCAGTGTAAGAACAAATATCACATTTAAAAGGTTTTTCTCTAGTATGAACTCTTAAATGCACTTGAAGACTACTTTTGCATGCTGCAGTGTAAGAACAAATATCACATTTGAAAGGTTTTTCTCTAGTATGAACTCTTAAATGCTGTTGAAGACTATTTCTGTGTGCTGCAGTGTAAGAACAAATATCGCATTTAAAAGGTTTTGCTCTTTTTTGGTTTATACTCTCATTCTTTTCTAAGACTGATTTTGCTGCTATTGTAAATTTATGCTTGGTATGTTTCTGGAAGTGAGAGAGAGAGAGAGAATTAATTACTTTATAGAAAACAAAATCAATGTTAAAGGTATATTCCATGCTGAATTTGTTAGTCTATACTGAGCACACGTACATTATCTTCAGATCATATCCCACTCTGAATGGAGTCTCTACAACACTTGAGCTTAGGAAGGGAAACACTGAACACACGCAGGGATCCAATGTTACCTTTCATGACAAGGTTGGGATATTAGGGTGTCAATTTTGTCAACTTTTTTCAAATCAATTTTGGTAGTGAAAATATAGTCTTTTCATGTCAAAACTTGAAATTGGCCAACCAAAATGAAATAAAATAACCCTTACCTACATCAATTTTACCTTAAAGTTTCAGAAATTGACTCTTTTACTAAATAATAGTACATAAATTGATTAACTATTCATCTGTCACAGAATTATCCCACTGATCGCATATGGAGTGTTTTCAAGGTCATATAGTTGTTATACAATGTACAAGTCACAACATGAATAGAACTGTCCCTCACTCTCAGTTGCCTCTTAGATGTCATAGATGGTGGTTTGCTGTTACTGCTCTTATACCTATTTCATAGTTATTCTACTAAATGAATACTACAGTTTAACTGTAAGTATGGATTATTGATTATTACAATTATTTATTATTATCATATTCTTCTGTCTAATTATGTTGTAATCCCATGAAATATTTTTTTATTGAATTTTAGAACATCGAATGACTAAACTTTGAAACATCGTAATTGATATAAAATACTTAAATGTTTTTCTTTCTTTTCAGATATTCCTAAGATGCCAAAATTGAAGACAAGAGGTCAGTCATCATGCCAATTGAGCCTGTTAGTTGGTACAGGCAAGGAGCTTCCCATATCAGAACTACCAACAGTGCGAGACATACTGAGACTAGGGTTACTCCTTCGTTAACAAAATACAAAGGATAGAAGGAACTACACAAAGAAAGAGCTCATAACGGACATGATTCCCCCTCTTCTGCATCAGTGGAAAAAAGCTAGTGTGTTATTCAAACCACCTGTATTCAATCAGTATTGAGCTAAAATTAACAAAGCTGTGGCACAAAGCAGTTAAGACATCACTTGGTAAAGGAAAACTAGCAAAGAAAAATAAATTTCTGCACACACTTGATACTCTTCTTGATATTTTTAACTGCCAGTGTCCCATAGAGTTGTGTTCTGAAGCCAATTGTTCTCCCTCATGCAGAAGAGAACCTCACCCTCACATTGATTGTCGCTGTCCTTGTGAGAAGAAGATCCCTGTTTTGGAGCTGGCTTTCATAAAGGCGCAGAGAACAAAGGCAAGAGGCCAAGGAAGTATGCAGATTGGTTCGGCAGATTATTCAGAAACCAAAAAACAGATTGCTATTGCTAAGAAAAAAGAGAAAATCCAAGAGAGGGAAGAAAGGAAGAAAAAGAAGAGTGAAGAAGCCACCCAAAGAGATGAAGAGCTCTATCAAGAGGTTTCTCACTTCTTTGAAAGCTCTTCAGATGAACAGAAAGAAGCAACATCAGATGATAGCTCCAAAACGCCATCTGAACCTTCGCCGAAGAGAATGAAATACAACATTAAAGACATCTCAAACAATGCCCTTGCCAGTATTCGCCAGCATATGGGGCTACGAGAGACTGCAGAGATTGCCACTGCCGTTTGGATAGATGCAGGCCTCATCAGCTGAGAGGATACATCCTTAGTGATAGATCATAATAAGAAGAGCACCAGAAAAAATAATGAAGGAAATATCTGATCAGCATGAAAAAGATTTGAAGGAGGAAGGTCTCTCTTGCCTTTTGTTTGATGGAAGAAGAGATGACATTTCTCCTAGAGGTAGAGGGAATGGACAGAAAGTTTCCCAGTCTCATCAAAGAAGAACACTACTCTGTGTGTTCTGAACCTGGTGGCCACTATTTGTTTCACTTTGTTCCTGAAGCAGACGTAGAAGGCAAGAAACATGCAGAGGTAATTGCTGATCAAATAATATGTTGGCTTCAAGAAAGAAGACGACAGTTCACTGCAGGTTGTTGGTGGGGACTCAACTGCGGTGAACACTGGATGGCAGGGTGGTGTTATGACGCATTTAGAGAAAAAACTTGGAAGAAGGCTTGTTTAGATTGTATGTGATTTGCACACAGGGGAACTACCTCTTCCAGGAACTTGATGGTCCTACAAAGAGCAACAACAAGTGGTCAGGCCCCCTTGGCAACATGCTAGATGAAGCAATGGAATTAGAAATAAATACAAAATTCCCAAAGGTCGAAGTAGGTCCTGCCCTTCCAGTGTTGTCTGAAGAAGTTATCAAAGACCTCAGCACGGATCAATATTACACTTATCGTATTGTTCAAGCAATCAGATCAGGAGAGTTGCCTCAAAATCTGGCTCTCTTGGAGATTAGACCCATAAGTCACAGTCGTTGGTTAACTACAGCGACTCATTTCTGCAGGATTTGGGTTTCCAAACATGCACTGAAGGGCAAAATGCTACAGAATTTGATGTTGATTGTTGAATTTATTATTGGGTTTTATCTTCCTCACTGGTTCAATGTAAAACTTAATCCAATGTGGATGGAGGGGCCCAACCACATCTTGTTTCAATTACAGCTACTGAGAACCCAAAGGAAAGTAGTGGTGGACATCATGTTATCTGTGGTGAGAAGGTCCACTTGGTATGCTAGGCCAGAGGCAGTTTTGCAAACAATACTCTGCAGCCAATGTACCAAAGAGCGAACTGAGGCTGTGGAAATCATTCTAAAGCTTAGGGCAGTGGTTCCCAACCTTTTCACCACAAAGGACCCCTTTTATTTTATTTTTTTTTTCTCATGGACCCCATGTTTTTGAAAGATTCTGTCTACCAAACAAACTGTTTTTATTAACTAATAATTAACTCGTTTTCTCATTTTTCACTATCAAATAAAGGACATATAAGAGAGTATGCAATTAAAATACAGCATATTAAAAAAGTATTAATAATTCCAGCCAAGAGCAAGGAAACTTGAAATTTTAGTCTGAGCGCCCTTATCGTGGGTAAATGACTAAATGTACGATTTCCATTGGAGCCTCTCGAAATATTGAAAGCTCACGGACCCCCAGTACTACCTTCGTGGACCCCAGGTTGGGAACCACTGGCTTAGAGGAACATCACTAGATGATGACCAGCTGGGAGACTGCTCTGTTCAGACAAGGAAGGTACCTCCAATAAACGTCAATGCCACGAAATTGTCAGAATTAGTTAACTTGAGTTCGGAAGTTTTGGAGCCACCACTGACAACATGCATAACAAACAAAGATTTAACACAACTTAAAGAGGCCCCAATGCAAGTGCCAAAGTGGCCTTCTTACACTCAGAGTGTGGAGAGGTGTGTAAAAATGGTCACAGAAGCAGCTAGTCAAGTTTACATTCACGAGAGGCGAGAAGGCTACATCAAAGCGCAAGTAGTAAGCTGAATGCTGATGTCAAGGAACCCCAGCAAAAAGGACATGACTGCATTGGTTACTTTCAAATAAAGACTCTGAATGATATCTTATTGCCACTTTAAATGTTGATAGGATGTTTGCACACATTTGTTATTTTGTTACGAATTTACGGAAAAATAGAATTTTTTAATTAAAATTGATGTAGGTAGGAGTTATTTTTTATTGTTTTTGAAGCAAGGATATTATTTTGTATGCCAAATGATTATATTAAATTACTACCAAATCACATGATTTTCAATTTACTCATTTCACCCCCAAAATTGACACACCCTATTGGGATATACCTCTAGTGATATGTACACCAAGTGATACTAATGTCTCCATTTATACATCTCACAAACCACTTCCATTCCTGTTTCTCATTAACTTTTGTGCAACATTTATTTACACATTTGCTACTTACATCATTCCACCTTTCTACTGTCTGTTATTATACACCTTTTTCATGATTCTACCATTATTCATTCTCAATGAAGGTCATATCAACATAGCATACTTATCCTTCCATTCTCCTGTCACCTTTGTTTACAATCCATTTCATACATTCACATACATCAGATGCTGTCATCACTAAACAAGCCTTATATATATATATATTACACAATTTACATTCACTTGTTCATCATCTATCTCACTAAGAATTTGCACTACTCTTCTACAGTCTTTTATACCAAACACCAACCAACTTCAGTTTACACAATCAAATCATATGGGATAACAGACCTCCACACAACCCTCAAACAAAATTGGTGGTATACCTTTTAGGATATGGCAGGTGAGACCAACATCTCCATTTACACACCTCATAAAGCATTTTCATTCTTCTTTGTTTCTCTTCTGTCATGCAAATCATTACCATACAATATTGCTTAATATCCAATAATGAGGCAGTCAGAACCAGAAAGGCATACTTTTGGTGAGTTTGCTCTTATGGTTCTGACTGCCTCATTATTGTTTTGCCTTTTTATCAATACCTTTTTACATATGACTATACAAATGTAGTAAATTCTTGTCTCTTCTCACATTCTTATGATGTGTATATACACATGTACAACATGAGAAGGTGCCCCCTCAGGGCATTCGACTCCACTCGTATGTAGAAGAATTTTTATATTCTGACTAATCAGGAACCTTGGTGTAATGGTTATCATATCCAACTGGCAATTGGATGATCCTGGGTTTGATTCCTGGGAGGTCCCTGCTCGTTTTCACTCCTCTTCTTGTGTGGACACACTTCTAAACAAGCGTCATTCTTTACATTATACAGGGTGTCCCATATGTCCGGCATCATAGGAAAAATAATAAAAAAAGGCAAAACAAAAGCTTTTATTTACAGAACATGCTCAATATGTCCACCATTGTTTTCAATACACAAATTCAGACGTGATACCCAGTCAGCAAGCACACGGTGAATGATGTCAGGGGTAATGGTGTTATACATGCCCCAATAATGCACTGCCGCAAATGTTCAACACTCCTAATTTTCTCTGCGTATACCAGCGCTTTCAAGTGGCCCCAGAGATAAAAATCTAGTGGCGTGAGATCCAGGCTTCGAGCTGGCCATTCCACAGGCCCTCGACATCCTATCCAATGACCAGGGAATTGTTGGTACAGGTATTCCCTTACTTGGGTGCTGTAATGTGCAGGAGCGCCGTCTTGCTGGAACCATATTGGGAAATTTCCTACTTCGTTCAAGACACTGGGAAATGCTTCTTCCTTAAGCATATGTAGGTAGGTGCCTCCAGTGACATGTTCATCAAAAAAGAGGGGGCCTATGATGCGATCCTTCCAAATGCCACACCATACCATCACCTGAGATGCACCTTGTTCCTTTGAAGAGGTATACTAGTGAGGGTTGTTTTGAGACCAGTAGCGGGTGTTCTGTTGATTTACCTCACCATTTCCATAAAAAACAGCCTCATCACTGAACAGAATGGTGGATGGGAAATTGGCATCCCGAGCATATTGTTCTGTAGCCCATTCACAAAATTCCATCTGCCGGTGGGGATCATCTTCGCTTAATTTCTGTAGGATCTGAAGTTTATATGGATGCCATTTGTGAGCCTGAAGAATGCGATGGATGCTACTTTTCGACACTCCTGTCTCGGTGGACAATCACTAAAGAGACTTATTGGGACTTCTGTTAAAATGAGCCAGGATAGCAGTCGCTGTATCATCGTCAGTGGACCTCCTTGAAGGTCCACTGCATGGTTTATCTTCTATGGATACTGTTTCCTTAAACTTTGCAACAAGTCTGCTAACACAACTCTGGGTTATTGGCTCGTAGTCTGGATGCAGTCTGTTAAATTCAGTAGCGGCCTCTCTTTGACTCCGATTTCCTGAGTAGAATTATCTAGATTCGTTCTTCCTTGATCACAGACATTATGGCCTGTAGAAAGAGAAAAATATGAATTATGATTTGTAGAAATAGAAAAATATAAATTATGATTTGTAGAAATAGAAAAATATGAATTTCTCCTATGATGCCGGACTTAGAGTGGTCCACAACAGCTTTTTTTGGAATTTTAAATTCAGTCACAACTGCCCTTATTCTATTCCCCCACAAGAATAAACATGCCAATTATCTTTGCTCTAGGACCTTTTTATGCACTCGCTCAAAATGAAACAATTTGAATAATGACTTGACAATTTATGACTATTATATATATATATATATATATACACAAACTCAGAATGGTTCCCTGAGAACATTATATGTTAAACACAGACCGTGCATGGAACAAGGAACTCTTCTGGGAAAATTAAATCCACTATAGTCCGAATAAGTAATGGTCTGTGTTTAACATATAATGTTCTCAGGGAACCATTCTGAGTTTGTGTATACTAAACGGACGTGTTTCGTGCCTTGAAAAGTGGACGCTCAATGTCCCGGTTGAGGTTTAAGTTTTGGTTTTTTTGGCTAAAAATACAATAGTTACCCCCTTTTTCTTTGATTTATTCAACACGACGTGAATGCAACGAGTCTTTTACTTATATAGAGGTTCTGAGTGTAGGGATCTAGGTTTGCTTTAAACCCTAGATCCACGTCCCAAAGCTGGATCCTGTCTGCTTTGCAGATAGCTGGTGAGGGAAGCTATATTTATGGGATCTCTTTGCGAGAGACCCGTTGCCCACGTCGGGCTAAAATCATGAAAAAGGAAAAAAACTATGGTATTTGTCATTTACCATTACTTATTCGGACTATAGTGGATTTAATTTTCCCAGAAGAGTTCCTTGTTCCATGCACGGTCTGTGTTTAACATATATATATATATATATATATTAGGGTGTCCCAATTTTTTTTCTTAACACGACCTGACCACTCGTGTCATGCCCGGATGTGGTTTGGGCTAAAGCATTGGCTGTGTGATTTTCAACTCGATCAGATGATATTTAGAGGTCCCGACGTTTGATGACTTTTTTTTGGTTTTCAGAATTGATCATTATGGCGTTGACAAGATCAAACATCAAGTTATGGCTTCTTGAGAGGTCTCCGATAGCAGAGCTGGCTAAATCTTGATTACCAAGTAATATGGACGTGTTGCTCCTTTTCTTCTACCATCACTGCGACCAAAAGAAGACAGATTCCAACAGTGTCAAGGCTGTAATATCGGCTGTATTAGAAATCTGGGCTAGAGCCAACTCGAATCTGGCAACAACCTCCGTTCATGCCTCGACTAAACTGAAAGCTTTGGTTCAGAGGTATCGAAATTTGCATAAAAACAAGAACAAGACTGGAATGACTTACAATATGCAGTGGGGATGTATTCTTGGCTGATATGGAGGATATTATTTGTCGCCCACTCAGACGTTCTGGATCGGGGAGATATCCCTCTTGAAGACAAGGAATTCCTCATTTCCCAAAGGGCAGATCGACATACAAGTTACATGGGAGGTGAAGATAGAAAATATAATGCAGCCACAATGAAAAGACAGGAAAGGGAAAGAGCTCTTGAGCAGGCACACCGGCGTCAAACAGAGGAGGCTCTAGCTGTAGGAGTCACAGAAGAGGCTACCGACAGCAGTTCTAGCACATCGTCAGCTGACAGTGGAAACGAAGCCGTCACTTGTGGACTTAAACCTTCAAAAGCTCCCAAACATGACAGACTAAAAGAAAGTCTGAGTGATCTTGACCTGGCAGCAACTTGGGATCGCGAGGGCCTTTCTGTTCGACAGGCAACATCAGTGTTTGCTGCAACTGCAAAATCCCTAGTTCTCGGTCCTGACAGTGTTCCATCAAAGAGCACGGTTCACCGCTTCTGACAAAAGGCCCGTACAATGATAGGGACCAATGTTATTGGCCACCTCGAGCAGCTTCCACCTCGAATGCAGATCCACTGGGACACAAAGATACTCACTGACATCGAACAGGAGGGTAAGTCAGTCGATCGGATTGCTGTTGTGGTGACTGGGAATGGTGTGGAAGAGCTATTAGGAGCACCGAAAATAATAGATGGCACAGGACAGCAAATGGCAAGCGCAGTCCATCAAGCGCTCACCCTAGTCGCTCACCTCAGTGTTCCTGAGGATGTCATTAGATGAAAGCACTTGAGCACCTTTCTGTGTTTCCTTTCCTTCGTGGTTTTATTCATCATAAATATTTTTCATGTGTTACTTTTGTGAAATAATTTTCATATATATATATATATATTATTAATATATTATGAAATTATAACAGCGGAACAAATAATGCACACAGTTGAAGATCTTTAGGTCTTCTTGAGACCAGTTTTAGTCAGAAATGTCAGGCGTGATCACAGACTTCAATCGCTTAGGAGTGGAATGTTTTCGTGCTGACTCCTTAAAAACTACAGTGTCTGAATCTGATGATTCAGATGTGCTTGAACTAGAAGCCTCCAGTTCTCCCTGGGACCATCTTGCATCCGCCTCGCACTTGGCCTTCTCCTCTTGGTTCATCTCCGCCTCACACCAAATCCTCTTCCTCGTTTGTTGGTCAGCCATTTTCTTGTCAATCGGGCCAAAGCTGAAGGAAGTGGGATTATCGAGCTGAGCGACAAGGAAGTTCTTGTCCTCCTCATTCATCATGGTCTCAAGGGCATCATGACATGAAAGATCGAACACATCATCAAGGTCTCCACGAAATATGTCCTCCTTCATTCTGTAGGATGGGAAATTCTTTGTGAGGTTCTTCTTCAGCCCCTTGTATTGCTTGTACAGTTTCAGGAGCTTCTTCTCAGCGTATCTGGTATCCGTCATTGGAACGTTTGCTTTTGTCCAAAACAGGATCAAAGCCTCAATGGTCATCACCGCATTGTTATATTCTGTCTTCCTCTCCTCCAGACGGTGGAACATGAATTTCTGGAGGACTTCAAGCTTGGTAGGGAGTCCTGCCCTAGTTAACTTCTCCTTCGCCTTCCCTAGTAACCACACCTCACTGCTAGACCGTGTTTTTGATTGCTTCAGCGGCATTTCTACACATTCCTACAAAAGAAGAAGCCAAATTTAGTCATACTATAGTAATCAGTCATTAGTGAGACACATCATGCATGATTGAGCGACCTCTTAACAACACTGTAGACCAACCATACTTCACACAGTTATTCACACTAAGTGTAGGAACAAAAGCAACAATGACCCAAAAGTGAAATCTCAGATGATAAGTTTTCCCTATGCTTGTGAACCACCCTAATATATATATATATACATATATATACACACACACATATATATATATATATACACACACAAACACACACATATACAGGGTGTCCCAGAATTAACTATCTATTTCAATGAAATCGGACAAATTTAATAAAAACTGACATAATTTTGTGTTTATTACTAAATTATGATACAAAAACAAATAGATTTATAAATCATAAGTCAAAACTTTATTTACTTGAATGTGATAAGCCTTTTTCATCAGTGTCGAACGCACGATTCTATGAACTGTTGTCTTGGATATGTTGAGTCTTCGACCGGCCTCCCTAACCGAAGTTGTTGGTTCATCCTCAAACAATTGTCGTACCTGTTCGGTACTGTTACGTGCTGTCCTTGGGCGTCCTCTTCCCACCTCGTCGTGTACGGATCCAGTTCTTTTAAATTTGTTCACAAGTTCACGAATCGCTTTGTCTGTAGGACCGGTTCTGTGGAATCTTCTTGTAAATTTTTCTCTGATTTCATTACATTGCATTCCTTTGATACGGGATGTTACAACAAAGATGCGTTCTTGTGTATTCATTATTAATAGGGTTCTGAAAGAGAATGAAAATAAAACTATGAAAAACTATGAAAAAATTATGAAAATAAAATTATGAAAAAAATTTAGGAATTTATACATTTTTAACACATATTAAACATGATAAACAAATAAAAGTGTGTTTTTAAAAAATTTGTCCGATTTCATTGAAATAGATAGTTAATTCTGGGACACCCTGTGTATATATATATATATATATATATATATATAATATATTATATATATATATATTAGGGTGGTTTTATAAATCTGATGTTGGAATATCTGTTATGCCAACCTGGCATTTGGTGCCACTAGCTTAAAAAATGATACACTAAAAAATGTTTTGAGATCAGGATATATTTAGGACTTGCTCAAAGCTATTTTTTTTTTTTTTTTTGATAAGACCTCCATCCATTTTATTGCTATTGGGACACATTTCAAAAAATGGAGCTGTTATGTGAAAAGCATGCTGTCCATTTTGACAAATTAAATTACTAAAACATTGTAATAAGTGTTCCTTTCTCACACAGGTCATTAGCCTCATCCCTGCTAATGACTGTGGTCCACAACCATCCATGTTGAGGGGGATATTTTATTAAAAAAATAATTTGTGTATTGTACAAAAACAAAATACTGGAATTTCTCCATTGACAATTTACATGACATTATTAGATAAATGCCAGATAATCATTGTTGCTTGGTTCGCATGATGACAGACTTCTTCATTGGTGAAAAGAAGACCTTCCAGTGATCTTCAACGACTTTTAGATGGAACTGCTTCTGCTCTTTGCTGCGTATAAGAGATGCATTGAACTCTTGGATGAGTGCAAAACTGCATTCTGCAATGTCATTGATCACTTTCACCAACCAGATAGTAGCCTGGCTCCTCCTGTATGACTCATGGACTGGCCAAAGTGTTGGATCCTCCTCCAAGAAATCTTGAGGCAGTTCAAGTATTTCAGAAAACTTCAGAGATGACATGGTGACAAAATCGTGTAATTCTTTCCCACATACCTGGCCAACTGGAGAGATCTATTTAGGGGGCTCCTCAGACCCAATTTTGTTTTTCAGGGCATTTACCATCTGCCTCTTCTCCTCTGCTGCAACACTGTCATCGAAGAAACTGAAGCCTACTAATGTTTCTGATAGATACCAAAGATGGTGGCTGAATGCTGTGCTGACAGCTTAGATATATCTCTATAAGCAGAGTTAGCTAGTGCATGGAGGAGATTCAGATCATTTCACAGAGCTTCTACTGAAGATGGACTCTGAAACCAGTATTTGACATAGATGGCCATGATAAAGATGCTTACTTCCTGGAGGTGGCTCCACACCATATCACTGCACAATGGCCTTCTTGATGATCTCTGTTGCTGCTAGAGGGGAAACTCCTTGCAGAAGAGCCACATTTTGATGGCATACATAGCTCGAGCTATCCAATGAGCTCAATGTATTGCTCCTGGATATCAGAAATGGATGCTGCATGGCAGGACCTCTCCAAGGAAGATAATTAATCATCAGTTCAAGCTTACAGTAGTCATCCCATGGCTGAAATTTGGACAGCTGGTCAACAGCAAATGCAATGACCTAATCCTTGTGATAAATGGACATAAAACTGAGGTCTTCTTCATCCATTGCCAAGGAGTAGGCTGTCTTATTGTCTTATTGAGGTAAGGCCAGTAGTCCAGGAACTGACTGAAAAGCTGAATATTTGGAGATTTGGAGCTGGAGACATCATTTAGGCTGAAGACCATCTCTAGAGGTATCTCCAAGAAGTGAAGTTGACACGCCAAGTTCAATAAATTCCTCCCAAGCTGTTTCCAAATGAACACAAACTCCTCCCTTTGAACCAGTGTTGGACATGGTGGTGTCAAAGCAGAGCCCCTTCACTCACTCCCCATGATGGCACTCCCAATTACTTTTGACTTTCCTGATTGAAGTTTTGGAACTGCCAGCGACTTCTTCACGTTTTGTCCAGATACAAGAATCAGGAGATGGTCTACTTTATCCGGACCAGGACCAAAGTAATCCGCCATGATTTTGCAATCCCAATGCAAGATCAGAGGAACTGCTGGGGCGAAGCTTTCCTTCATCTCATGAGCAAACTTCTTCTGATGTTCCATCTGCTCCTTGCAGATAGTGCTTTGGCTGATCATCAGGTCTTCTACTTCATGACTGAATTGGCTTGTGGATGCTAATGCTGAAAATATATGCGCTGCTTGCCAGTCAGTCACATTAGTCTGATCTAGTGCAGCTGCCACTTAGGTGTCACCACACTTACAGTTCCACGAAGTCAAGCTCATTTAGGAGCACATGTTTCTGATGGTGCAAGCTCTTCCTCCACTTCTGATGAATTGTTCAATGAAGACAACAAAAGAACAGCAATGTCACTTGTCGCAGCTCTTGATGAAGCCTCTTTGCCAGTCCACTTTGAAGCTTCCACTCTCCTTCTTGCAACACGCTCTTCTTGCAGAGTGAGTTTTCATCGACTCCAACCATTGTGCCCATCTGTCCTTTCTCCTGTTGAGCTTCCAGGAATTGTCTGTCCCCTTCACTTTTCATCATCTGCATGGCATCCTGGTGGGTGATGTCAAAGAGGTTGTCTAACCCATCTTGAAATGTTGCCTGGTTGGCAAGGTTCGTGGCAGACTTTCAGTTTATATTCTTCTTGAGCACTTGCCACTCAGTATGAAGCTTCTTGGTGTTTGACAACATGTTTAGCAGCTTTTGTAGGCACTCGAGCTTTCATCCAAATTGGAAGCAAGAGATCAGCTGTCTTGGACACACTATCTTAAAAGCCAATTTTTGTTGATTGTGGAAATAGAATAGAACAGCCAATACTTGTTGGTGAGTTGGGAGCTTCCATGATATAAAGTTTGCCTGAGTAACAACCAACCAACCAGCTGGCACTGGCCACACATGTCATTGACATCATTGCTCCTGAGATGTTGAAAGAAACACAATTTTGTTAAATACCTGTCACTAATATTGTGTGCAATTTTTTAATGCTGCAAATGTGATTTTTTTATGTTAAATTTTTTTAGGTTTGATTTTTTATTTTTGTTTTTTTATAAACTTTTTTGTTTTTATATAAATATTTAAGTTTTTGTTTTTTGCTTCAAGGACAACATAATAATGGGATATTGTAGTTGAATTATATATATAGTATGAATTTCACTGATTCTTATTTAATATCAATATATTTTATATTTGTATAATTTCAAAAGAGTTTAGCAAGTCCTAAATATTGTTTGATCATAAAGATATTTGTGCTTTACAGTTTCTACCCCAAGTGACATGAGATGATGGGTTGGCAAAGGAAAAAAAATTGGAATAGAATTCCACCTCTATGAGATAAAACCACCCTAATAAATAAATAAATAAATAAATATATATTTCTTGTTTTTCCCTGAAGATCTTATACATAAAGTAATTCCCACACACACTAGTCCTAAACCATTTTAAATCCAACTTCCAACCATTACTGTGAGTTGGGTTATCATTTAAACTAAACATGCTTCTAAAATCGACATCGTTGAACCCGCGTAAAAGTTTGAAAACCTCGATGAGTTGACCGAGCAGCCTCCGAGTTTCCAGCGAAAACAAGTTCAGGGCGCGTAACCGTCGATTGTAGCCCATATGCCTAACGGAAGGGATTAACTTTGTGGCCCTCGCCTGCACTCGCTCCAGCCTCTCAATATCTTTCCTGAGGGTGGGTGACCAGAACTGCACTGCATACTCCAGGTGCAGCCGAACCAAGGAATTGTACAGAGAGAGCACAATCTCTTTGTTCCGAAACTGAAATTGCCTCCTGATATAACCCAACAGCTTCTGGGCTTTCTTTTCCACCTCTATGCACTGTTTGGTAAACTTAAGGTCGCTGCTAATTAGCACACCCAAGTCCTTTTCCAAATCAGTCGCCTCGATATTACTCCCCAACATCAAGTAGTCCGACTTGGGATTGGCATAGCCAATGTGCATCACTTTGCATTTACCCAAGTTAAACGGCATTTGCCATTTTTCGGACCACTCTCCTATCCTACCTAGGTCCGCACACAGTTGCTCGATCGCTTCGGGCGTCCCAACATTGGCCCCAAGCTTGTTGTCATCAGCGAATTTGGCGATCCGACTGACGATGCCACCGTCGATATCATTTATGTAAATGATAAACAACAGTGGCCCCAAAACAGAACCCTGAGGAACCCCACTAGTGACTGAGGCCCAACCCGAACTGGCACCTTTAATTACAACCCTCTGCTGCCTATTCTTCAGCCAGTTTTCAATCCACCTACCTACTTCCCCACCGATACCCAGCGTGCGCACTTTCGCTATGAGCCGGCGGTGAGGTACCTTATCAAAGGCTTTCTGAAAGTCGAGATAAAGTATATGAATCGCCCTACTCTTATCGTACTCACTCAACATGACGTGGAAAAACTCGAGCAAGTTGGTGAGACACGACCTATGCTGTCTAAACCCATGTTGGGAGTCCCCCAGCAGCTTGTAGGAATCCAAATGGTCAACTATCCTATCCGCTATTATCCCCTCTAATAATTTACCTACAACTGAAGTGAGACTAATGGGACGATAGTTCCCTGGACTTTCGTGATCCCCTTTCTTAAAGATAGGGGTCACGTTGGCTTCCCTCCAGTCACCAGGCACCTGGTCCATCTCCAACGATTTGTTGAAGACTGTAGCCAGGTGGGGAGCCATCTGGTCGTGCACCTCCTGCAACACTCTGGGGAGAAACTGGTCTGGCCCAGGAGCCTTAAACGCGCTGTTTGTCTATTCTATCAGCAACAACTGTCGCGGTACATCGAACACTATCCATAATCCAGGCCAGCACCTTCGTGCCTCACGCCTGGCTCAGGGATGATGCGGGTGTCCTCCCTGGTGAACACTCCTGCAAAGTACTCATTAAGCACATTCGCGATGTCCGCGTCGGAGGTCAGCAGAATGCCGCTTTGGTCCTTTAACGGACCTATCATGCTTCTAATGGGCTTTCTACTATTAACATAACTGAAGAACTCCTTAGGGTTCCCCATGCAGAGGCTTGCGGCCCGTAGTTCTTCGCTACATTTCGCTAGCCTAACCTTCGCCTTCACTTCCCTACACAGGCGGACATATGCTTCAGTGTTCTCATGGGAACGATTGGCCTTCGCCCTCCTATACGCTACTTTCCTATTTCGGATAGCCGAAGCGATGTCACGATTGAACCACTTAGGCTGCGTTGAAGCAGGGGTGACCAGTTTTGAGGGTATGGCAGCAGACTGCAGCACCATAAACTCATCCCGGAATGCACCCCACACTCCCTCAACATCGCCAACGACCTCGAACCCCATCTCACCTACGCTATCCCTGAGGCTAACAAAGTCCGCCCACAGGAGATCGAGCTTACTGCCTCTCGAGTTACTATGCTTCACCCGAGGGATGCACACACGGAACCTAATCAGACCGTGATCACTCCCGCCCAACGATTCGTCAACGGTGAGGCCAGTGACGAGGTTGTCTTTGGTCATGAATACTAAGTCTAGAACGCTTTCGCCTCGTGTAGGCTCATTGACCCACTGAGTGAGGAAGTTCTCATCAGCAAAGTCAACTAGCCTCCTCCCTTCAGCATCAGCAGTCCTGTCTTCCCACTTTATGTCGCGACAGTTGAAGTCTCCTAAAACTACACACACCCTATCCCCTAGCAGGCTACGGAGTTCGGTGTACATGGCTGTATCCTCCTCGAGGAGGAGATGCGGAGGTCTGTACACCAAGATTAACCTATAGTTCGTCCCTCCCACGTTCAGATCGATGCCAAGCAGCTCCCATTCCGACCGGAACTGGCAGTCAACCGGACTCAACGTGTCCCTGACGTATATTAGTACCCCACCCCCATCCCCACGGGTGCGGTCTTTATGAAACATTCTATACCCAGGAATTTCGAACTCCCCAATGTAGTCCCTACGATCAGTATGAATCCAGGACTTGGTGATAGCAACGATATCCTGGTATTCTGATGCTAAGAGCGCCCATAGCTTGCAAAACTTGTTCCTAATCGACCTAGCATTAAAGAGCATTGCACAGAGGGAGCCTTCTCTATTCTGACCGCCCCCTAGCATGACCCGTTTCCCGAACAGCCAGGGCTGTCGGGAGTTGAAGAGCCCCTCACTAATGAGGGGGCAACTTCCGCAGGAGCTTGAGCCCCTCCAATGTAGAAGGATGGTCACCCACCTGTACCTGGACGCACCCTTCAGTTGAAGGTACGTCCGCCACCGGCTCATCATCATCTCTCCCTGGACTCGACCTCACCATTCTGTATAGGTGCCGGTCGAGCAGCACACCTAGCGCACCTTTACCTTTGTTATTGAGGTGGACACCATCCCTCTGGTAAAGGTCCCACCTACCGAAAATGCGTTGAAGGGGTCAATAAACCTCATGTCCACCGGGATGCACAAGTTTTGCACCCTCTCATTGATGCCAATGACCTAACTGACTGCGTGGTCACTGGCATTCATTCACGGTAAAATACCCCTTAACATTCCCCCGTCTGTCTTCAGTTTTAGATCATCCACAAGAGACATGATCTCGGTGATGATCTCCTCTGAAAGACCTACCCTACCGCCTTTGAGGAACAGGTCGTTGCCACCAGCGTTGACAACGATCGCAGTCCTCCGACTAGCCACGCGCACCTTCTCTACCTCCTTCCTTAAGTGCGCCATTCCCTGCCCAGGTAAGCACCTTACCTTCCTCCCATCCCAGTTTGCAGAAGCAAAGTACTTCTCCTTGCCCATGATCTGCGAGTCCCCAATCAAAACGGTGTCTTCCTCCTTTGAGCACAGCAGACTAAAGCAGTTAGAGGTCCTGACAGGGGCAACTGGGGTCTCAGGCTTTGGCTTCGCAACCTTCTTGCCCAAGACCTTTCGAAACCCGTCGCCACCCATACACGCAGTTACACCACCCGACCCACCCCGACCGGTAGCTACATCCTTCGGTTTCTTTGGGCCATCAGTAGGCCCCTTCCCACCCTTTTCCTTCATCGGCCCCTTCCCACCCTTCTCTATCAGCCCCTTCTTTGCGCCCTCCACCTTAAGCCGCGGTTCCAAGCATTCCACATGGGTCGCTGGCGATTCCTGACACTGATTTAGGACCCTGGTCCCTGGTTGCACCTCTACCATTTCTCCACGGTCTCGACATCTGTCCATTCCATCGCTGGACCGCCTTTCCACGACAGCTATCCTATCCTGAATGAGCCCCGGCTTAGAAGGTGGCGCAGCCTCGTCAGTGACCGCCGCACCTCGAACAGCCGATCTGGACGACTCGAGCCGCCGGACCCTCTCCTCTAGCTTCTCGTAAAACCGCATGAGTTCGCAAAAGCGGCACATGCTGGAGTGATTGATCTTCGCGAAGCAGGCTTCTTTGAAGTTCGTCACCCACTGGTTTACTTCACACCTCGCACATTCAGCCTTCAGTTTCTGCGGTCCAGTCATTGTAACTTTTGTTTTTTTTGTTTTTTTTCAAATTCTGAATACTCTGAATAAGATAAAGCGTTCTAGCAATGAAAACTATCAAAAACGTTCTGACCAGTATATAAAAAGGGGGGGGGGGAGTGAATTCTTCCCGCGCGTAGACGCATCCACCTATTTGCAAGTGACATTCATCCCTTCCAGAAGACTACACCTCTCGCTGCTGCCGCACTGACCAAAGGTCTCCCCAGGGCCGGACAGTCCCAAATGTGTCGTAGCTACCAACTGACAAACACTCGCGATGCAGGCATCACGGATTTCACGCCAGGAGCGACAGCGAGATGCAGCTCCTTACTATGTCAAGAAAATAAAAGCAAAGTTAAACAAAGAAGCGGGTGTGAAGAGAAAGGTCTGGTTGAGTAGAAAGAGCTTGGGGGGGGGAGAGATGTGGGGCATTTGTAAAGTCTCCATATATTTTTTGGATTGGTTTTTCCATCTTAACCAGATACTTTCATTTTAGGGACATTCTTGTCAAATGATAATTAGGTACGGTAGGGTAAGTGTTATTATTATTATTATTATTTTATTACTTGTATTTAATTAAATAAGAGTATGTATTAGATTAGGCAAAAGATGTAGGGTTAGATAGGTAATTACTAAGTATTTTGGGGATTTCAGCAGGTTTCAAAGGTTTTCGTGTATTGGCCAAATAGTTAATTTATGATAAAGAAGGATCAATAGACCAATGAGTAGTGGTGGGAAGGAAAGATTTTTCAGAGGCCAAAGTAAAGCTATATATTACAGAAAGATTCAATATTTATTCTGAGCTTCAATACCTTCTGACTATGTGGGCTGAAAATAATCTTGGGGAGAGGATCCCTTCTCCCCATTATCCACCAGAATGTCTACTTGGCCATGATCCCTCTCTCTCTCTCTGATTTTGTAAGTATGAACTTAAGAAATTAAAGAAGAAAATGTAAGAATAAAGGTGTATTATAATCAGCAATATTATTATTTCCTGGACCCAGTAACAGTAGTTACAAGAATTAAGAAAGTACTTTAAGTAGAAAGAGAGGAAACCAAACCCAAGAAGAAATTGAATTCGTCTATTGTCAATTAGTATTATCCGTCGAGAGAAGAATATTGATAAAACAACTAAAGTGAATGTAAACAATATAAACCCCTTGTACTGTAAGTTATGCACCATTCACCTTGAAAGTAAGAGAACATCAGTTATGTTAATTTGATAAATACCGTAAGACTGTAACTCAACTAACCTAGGATATGGAGTGTGATTAAAAACATTTATTTAAAAAATAAATAAATAAATATAAAGTTGATAAGTACTTGGTTTTATAATACTAACAAACGGGTTTAAGGTTTTTTATTAGCTGTTTTCTAGTGATAGGCTGAGGACAGGAAAAGATTACTTTTTGTCAAGGTTGATGGGAAACGTTCCGGAGTTTGGGAAGGGGATCGACATGTCCCCAATTTTTAAATATTAAAATACCATAATAGAAACAAAATAAAAATAATTAAAAATCCAGAAAATTGACAGTTTGGCAAGTTGCCTTTTTGTAACACCTTTGTTTCTTTTATCGGATATCCTTGAGATTGGTGGTAGGTTTCGTTGACCTAGATGTGTCCTGTCGTCTCTGAAGGCCTGGTCTGGGACCTACCTTGTCATTTGGGTTGCCCTGAGAAAAAATACTGGTATCGTGGTGGCCCAGAAATCCACCACACTGTTTCATTGATGAACTGGCCCATGTCCTGCATATGTAATAGGCCTTGAATATGGTAATTACACCCTGATCCATGGGCTGGAGCAAAGACGTGATGTTTGGTGGCAAGAAAAACACACAATGTTAGGAAAAAGATCTTCCAGGTTTACAGGGTGTCCAGGGGCACTGTCCAGGATTAGCAATGCTTTGTCAGCCAGGTTGTTTTTGCCACAATATTCCTTGACAAAAGGAGCAAAATATCCAGTGAACCACTTTGTAAAAGTTGCCATAGTGACCCATGCCTTCTTATTGGCCCTCCAACTAACAGGCAGATTGTCCTTGCTGAAGCCGCTTGGAACCCTGGTATTCTCTGAATGGTATACTAATAAGGGCTTCAACTTTGCATCCCCTACAGCATTGCCACCCAAAAGAAGTGTCAGGTGATTTTTGGCAGCTTTGAAGCCTGAAAGCTGTCCTCTCTTCTCTGGAAATATAGGTTTGAGATGGCATCCATTTCCAGTAGAGCCCAGTCTCATCAACATTAAACACTTGCTGGGGTGTAATTGCCTTCATCTATTAATGCTTTAAGATGGGCAGGGTAATGGGTAGCTGCCTCTGAGTCAGCACTAGTAGCCTCTCCAGTCACCTTGATGTTATGGAGGCTACTATGGCATTTAAACTCCTGAAACCAGCCTCTACTGGCTGTAATTGTCTGTGCACTTAAGGACTCTCAATACTCAATCTTTGAGTCTTGGAATAAAAATGAAAATTGTAATGCACAGTACATTTTTCATGTGAGAAAATGGTGCAGCAACACAAACTGACTGACACATTGCACACTGACAGGGTATTTAATAGTGTGGCACTGAAGAATGCCTGTACATATTATTTACATATACATGAGCACAAATGGTTCCACCAGCCGATTGGTCATTCATTAAATCATGTAAGTACAGATCACCATCATGCAGGGGCGTCCGCAGGATTTTTCGCAAGGGGGTGCAAAACTAACTTATTAGTTCTTAGTTCTTATTAGTTCTTTATTAGGTAGAAAAAAAAATGCACTGCGACCACTACGAGTAAAAACCGTCATCTCCCCTTATCATAGCCTGCTTTTGGTGCTAAATTTATGTACTTAGTAATACTAAGTACATAAATTTAGCACCGAAAGCAGGCTATGATAAGGGGAGATGATGGTTTTTACTCGTAGTGGTCGCAGTGCATTTTTTTTTCTACCAGTCAAGTCCATTTTTTATATGTTATATGATACTATGACTAACTATAATCGTGTAAGTTTCAGTGAAATTGACCAAAAGGTTTTCGAGAGAAAAAAATAAATAAAACACTCAATATAATGATCTTTGCAAATAATTCCATTACTATATCTTTCAGTATAGTTTATTTAACACTTCTAAGTTCAATGACACGGCACTTTGGTAAAGTAAAGGTAAAGTAAATGACATTTCCTTGAATGTGGAAACACTGACTGAGCTGCAGTAGAATTATAGAAGTCGTTGCGTGGGCAAACACAAATTTCCAAGGGAGGGCAACTGCCTCCTCTTGCCCCCCCCCTCCGGATGCCCATGCCATCATGTATACTGAATAATGTTCCCTATTTTGTTGATTGTGTATAAGCAAATCTTTGTAAGTTGAGTTCACATATAAAGAGGACTTACTGTATTGTATACCACTTTAATCACTCCCTTTAAGCTATGACAAAACTATCTACTCTACAAGATTAGCTTCAAGTTCAAAAGCATAATCTGGTCCAAGATGTCTACATTCAGTTGAATACCTCTTTTTGTGTGTTGGAGAGAATATTAGAAGAGAAAAAGTCAATTGCTGCATATTCCACTGATAGTGAGGAAGCTGCATATCATTGAGAAACTTGCACAACTACTACAACCTTTTGAAGAGAGAACTGTACAATTTAACAAATGGAAAGCAACAGCATCTATATTTATTGAAACAATTAGGCCAGCCACACACAGGATTGTTTTGTGACTCATGACTGATTGTTGTTGGTTAGCGGTTAGCCAATCAGCCCACCCTGATCGAGCAAGCCTGCAGCACACAAGTAACCAATCACCCTCTCTGGAGTGGACCAGAGGTTCAGTGCACTAGTGATGATGTGTTGTGCTCTATGTTGTGCTAGAGCAGCACAGTCTGTCATAATGTGTTCAATTATTTTGGTGTGTCCTGGCACAGTTGGCAGGTGTCATCTGTGGAGTTGTCTAGTGTATGTTTATATGTCTGTAAGTTGGGGTGATGTCCACATCGGAATCGTGCTAAGTTAAGTTGATCCAATCTGCTCAGGCTGGTCTCTGACCTGTTAATGGGTGGCAGCTTCGCACCTAGGACCGCATTTGGACCGAGTCATGTCAGTGCTTTGTGGGTTAGGTGTGTGTGTGTGTATGTGTTTTCTGTACTGTGTGATGCCTGTGGGGCATGGTATGGAATGGAGTATCTGGCAGGGTTGGCAAGAAACCCACTTTTTTTGAAAAATCCCACCCCAGGTGGGTTTTTTCGGGTTTTTTCACCTAAAACCCGAAAAAACCTGGGTAAAATTGGGTTTTTTCATATGTCCATATGGTAGTTCATATTAGACCTACCTATTCTTATTTTTATAATAATACTGTACTGTACCGTACACTATTAATATAACATTTGTCTTGTTTTTAGCAAAACGGTTGCCTTCCAGGCAATTAAGCATAAAAAGTTATTATTTTCTCAGATTGAGCTTCACAACAAAATTTGGAAAACATGGACCAATTTGAACTAAATTTGGTGTGGTAAATTATCCTATTTGTTAGGCTATACTTCCTATGGAAGACAGGCCCCTGTGTCTTCTGCTGGAAGTAGATGAATTACAGCTCCCAAAGGGAACTTAATTCAGCTAGTTATATCTATTTAATTCATATTACTGAATATTTTTTCTTTTATTTCACAGTTAAATAAAACAAACTGGTAACAGCATATTTATCTTTACTGCTAGCCTACAGAATTAGTCTGTTTGAAGTTATAACTGCATTAAATAATGCCAAAGACCTTTGGATCAGGAAGAAAATCAGGGCATGAATGGAGTGAAGTCAATATTATTGATGGGACTAGTAAAGTTAGATGCAAACATTGCAGTAATGAAATAAGTAATAAAATAGAGCGAATAAAAATGCATTTAATGAAATGTTTGAAACACATGGAATCAAGAAACAAGACTGACAATACTGCCAGTACATCATCTTCATACTGCCATGACATAGACCTCTCAGATGATCCAGACTCATCCTCACCACCACTGACATAATTACAGATGAAAAAAAGAAAAATTCAAAAGAAAGTAAGCAATTTTGGCATGACAACAACAACTTTGCAGAAAAATGTCATTGACAACAAAATAGCCAAATTCTTTTATGCAAATAATATTCCATTTCTATGTGCAGAGTCTAAGTATTTTATTGAAATGATAGAGACTCTAAGACCAGGCTACACTCCACCTTCCCGTCGAAATTTGTCTGGTCCACTTTTAAATACAATCCATGAAGAAGTAGAAAATTCCTTGAAGATGCAGTTGACTGAAGAATCAGGATGTATAACACCCTGATTGGCTGATGTCTACACTCTATAACCTGCTACCTCACCCAAAGAGTTATACCTGTAGGTCTATTTGTTGACTCATGTTTGCTTGCTTTGCATGTAAAATCATTATAGGCGCCTATATGACAATTTTTAAAAATAATTGCTTATGCACCTCTTAAGTTTCATGAAAAAACCCACAAGTGGGTAAAATAGTGGGTTTTTTCAAGTGGTTTTTAAAAAAAAAAACCCAGGTGGGTTTTTTTGGGCTGGGCCCACTAGTGCCAACCCTGGTATCTGGTTATAATGTCTCTCTGGTGTTACCTTAATGGTGTGGGGTGTCAGTGCATGATTGTACATGTAGTAGCAAGGGTGTTGTGGGTTAGTTGTTACTGCTGCCATGAATTGTGTTCCCCTCATGTCTAAATGTTCCCTAACTTTCAGTATTTTTGTTTCTGTGTGGAGGTGTTCTATTGGTGTTGTTTGAGTGCATCCTGTAATGATACAAAATGCGTTGTTTTGTATTGTCTGTAAGGTGTTTATGTATGTGTGTGTGATAATGGGTGCCGAACACGTGCTTGCATAGTCCATAACTGAGCGAATATATTGTTTGTAGAGGAGTGATGTCGTTTCCTACTGGTGTCCAAAATTTGTGCCTGTTAGTACCCTAAGTGTGTTAAGTCTTGAATACATTTGTTTTTAATGTCCTGAATGTGGTTTGCAAAAGATAATGATGTGTTGTATGTGACCCCAAGTATTTTGGTCCTGTGAGTGTGTGGAATGTTGGTGTTGTTTTGTGTAAGCTGTGGAGTTATCTGGTGTTCTTTTATGTTGCTTGTAAGCAAGGTGATGGTTGATTTTGTGGGCGCTACTTTGAGTCTATTGTGTGTGTATGTTTGTAGGTTATTTGTAGCAGTGTTGATGTTGTTGTGGGTGGATGTTAGAGTGATGTCATCTGCACATGATGATAAGGTAAGCTTGTTATCTATGGGTGTTGGAATGTCATGCATGTATAAGTTGAACAGTGTTGGTGAGAGAACAGAGCCTTGAGGGACCCTGTTTGGAAAAAGCTTGCTTTTGGATGACTTGCCATTAAATGTGACATGTGAGTATCTTCCTGAAAGATAGTTGCTCAGCCACCTTTTGGTATTATTGTGCATGTTTGTGTTGAGTATTTTGTTTATGAAAGGGAAGCGTGGGATAGCATCAAATGCTTTACTAATGTCTATTGTTGCTGATAGTGTACATTGAACTGGTCATCTGGAATTGAAGCCATCCATGATGTGCTGCGTGAGGTTAGTGAGTAATGTCATCATTGAGTGATGAGGTCTGAATCCATGTTGAGTAGGTGATAGTGGTATGTGTGGGTTGGTGATTTGTAAGATTAGTCTTTCCGCTACTTTGGAAGGTGTGCATAGTAAAGTAATGGGTCAAGAGGAAGCTGGTTCTGTTGGATTTTTGTTTGGTTTGAGTAGTGTAATAATTTTACCTTGTTTCCATATGCCAGGAATAATACAGTATTGGTATGAATATGTGCTAATATTTGTGAGAGCTAGTATTCCCTGTGAGCCCAAGTGTTTAAGGTGTATGTTAGATATGTTGTCTGGTCCAGTCATCTTTGCTTAATGTTTTTGATGATCTTGGTCATCTGGTCTGTATTGAAGGGTGTAATGGTTGTGTCGAGTCTGTAGGTTTTCTTGTGTCTGGCTGTTTGTCTGTCTGCGTGTTCCTGGTTGTCTCTGTTTAAGTGACTTATCTTTGCGTAGTGATTAACTAGAATGTTAGTGTTTTGTGTATATGTTGGGATATTTTTTTTGCTGCAACAGATAGCCACATGTGAGGTGTGAATGTTGTTTATAGGCTCATTCCATGAGAAATCATGCAAAAAAAAAAGTAAAAGTGCACCATACACTCATAGATTTTGCTTAAATTTGGTTTATAGAATGGTCTATGCTTGTAAGTACCAAATTTCAAATATTAACTCAATCAGAGTTATGGTTCAAAAGTTATGCTCCCCCCTTTTTTGAGGGGGGGGGTGAAAACTGGAAATTTTCAAACCACCTAATTGACATAGAACAGTGATTTAAAGTGTGTATGAAAGGTAATTACACACAAATGAGCATAAGCAGAAAAAAATGGCTAAAATTAACAGAAAAAAAGTTATAATACTTTATTCCATTTGAAGGGTCCTGCCCCCCCCCCTAAATTACAGATTTTTAAAAATTTTCATATATACAAAAGTGAGATTCAACCTTATTCTATCAATATATGAAAAGAAATATGTTTGTATTTGCATATAAAATAGGTATTTACAGATTTGAAAATGACTACTTTCACTTAAGAGAGAATAATTTCTAACAAACTGTTCAACATTCTCATTGACTTCTGGTATATAGATTGGTGTACTTGTTAAAAATATAAATACATATGTGTTAAACTAGTATTCTAAGAACTAAACATAAAACACTAGTACCTACCATAAAATATCTTCCCCCATTCGATTGTTAGGTAAATTGGTTGAACAAAAAATCCCATGTGGACATTAAAAAAGTGGCAATTGTACCCAGAATAACTATTGCCTAACTAGAGAGATCTTTATTTTGTTTTCTATGATGCGCAAAGCATTCACTGTGTTCTCATGTATATATTTTTTTTTCATTTTGAACAGATTTATGTACATATACACAGTGTTTTAAATAAGTAAAAGTGTTTGATGAAAATGTCTACACATAAAAGTTATAACAAGCGCTGTTGCAACCCTTTTGAACTGCACATAAAGCCTATTCTGCAAAACTTGGGGCCACTTTCAAAGCTTGTTGTGAAAATAGTGACCCTAAATATAATTTCAGTGATGAATCAGAAGTTTGTATAAATTGTCTGAAATTAATTAATAAACATGCAAAACCTGAAGAATTATTCAGACTGCCAGAAGCAATAACTACTAGTACTGAAAGTACGACTATTTCACCTGACATATCCTTAGAAAAAATTCAAAGAAAATGTACTGAAATGGATAAAGATATTCAACGAGAAGATCTTAATGCAATTTTGGAGCAACTTCATGTTACCCCAGTGAAGTTACGTAAGTAACTAGCTATTAATGTGTGTATAGATAATGCATTTTTATACTGTCATCTGAAATTTAATTGAGATATATTTGTCTTATACCTAATACATATATATGAAATTACCTAAAAAATATACTTCAGTTCAGAAATTCAGAATTGTTGCCACTAGATATGTCATACTTATATTTATTAATTAATTGTATTTCAAATATTTTTCAGAATGCCCTGACAAGTGGAAGCAGATCAAAGGCAGTTTCACAAAAATACAAAAAAGCTTCAACCTCCCTCAAGAGGAAGTTGGAAACTGCATTTGCCACTGAAGTTCAAGATGTATGTGTGTAAATACCTGTATATAGGTACAGTATTATAGGTTGTCATGTTCGGATATATATGTAGACATTAGCTATATTTTCTAAAATGTGACATCATCCCATATACTAAATATACTGGTATATGTTCAAATTCATGAAGTACAGTACTTCCTTAATTCTTGAATAATATAAATTATGTACTTACATCCTTAATATTGTAGAGTAATTTGGGGTTATGTTTTTTTTATAGGTACGAAAACCTCATGAGTGATCTTGTACAAGACTTCAAATCTACATCATCTTACAAAAGGAGGCTTCAGATACTTACACTCTCACCATTTCCTATTTCTAGGACAATGGATTTGTTTGGTGCAACCAGATACATGGTTGACAAAGCCAGACATTTGAAACATACTGTACATTTGGTATTATGCCACACAGTCCTATCTACAGTAAAGGAAGAAAACTAACTGAAGCTATAATCTCTGAAATAAAGGAATTCTATGAAGATTAAGAAGTCAGTTGTTTGTGTGCAGGGAAATCTGTGTTAGCATAAGAAATAAAGATGGTGAAAAAGAGTACAAGCAAAAATGTCTATTACTAGGAAATTTAGAAGAATTATATTCAAAATATAAAGAAAGCAATGATAATAGCATAGGATTTTCTACCTTTGCCAATATGAGGCCTAAATGGTGTGTAATTGCTGGAGGCAAAGGAACCCACTCAGTTTGCATTTGCACCCACCACCACAATCCTAAACTCATGGTATCAGCAATTGCAAAGAAAAACTTAACCTATTACACACTTATGGAAAAAAGTGTTTGTGATATAAATTCTTCTATATGCATGTTACATGGATGGATATCGAGAATGTCCTGGTAGCATAGGCATATTTAATTTCTTAAATACTATACCTTCCTTGACAAGCAGAGATTCTGTTGAATATGTTCAGTGGACTAATACAGACAGATCAACATTGGAAACTCATATAGCTTCTCCAGATGAATTTATTGAACACCTTTTTGAAATTTTTTTTTCTCTTACTAGGCACCACTACATTGCAAAAAGCCAGTCAGTATTTGAAGACTATGAAACAGAATCTTCACTGTGATGAAATACTTGTGCTAGGGGATTTTGCAGAAAACTATTCATTCATCACTCAAGATGAACCACAAAGTTTTCACTGGACAAATGACCAGGAGACCCTCCATCCATTTGTGGTGCATCATATGAAGGATGAGAATTGTTGATAAGTGATTAGCGATTCTCTTGAGCACTCAACATCAGCAATTCACACTTTTCAGCAATATTTAATGAAGGATATTAAACAGAAATTCCCCAATGTACAAAAAGTAATTTATTTCTCTGATGGGTGTGGAGGCCAATACAAAAACAAATATAATTTCAGCAATCTATGCTATCATGAACAGGATTTTGGTGTGAAGGCTGAGTGGAATTTCTTTGCCACAAGTCATGGGAAAAATGCTTGTGATGGTATTGGAGGAACTATTAAAAGAGTTGTAGCAAAGGCTAGTTTGCAACGTACTGATACTGGTCATATTCTATCACCAAGAGCTTTCTATGATTTTTGAACTGAACACTTTAATTCAATTATATGTTTGTATGTTACAAAGGAGGAGGTTCATGTGGATAAATTTAATCTTTCTAGTAGGTTTAATGAAGTTTTACCTGTTAAAGGTACACAGGGTTTCCACAGGTTTTGACCAGAGTCAGAAAACCTAATATAAACTTATCAGACATCTGAGTCTGATAATTGTAAATTGTTTAGAATAAGTACTGGGGCTGAACCAGATAAAGACAGTCAACTTGTTGTAAAAGATGAGTATCAAATTGGCCAGTATGTTGCCTGTAAATATGATGAAGAAGTTTGGTTTGGAATTATTTTAGACACTTCAGAAGAATATGGTGATTATAAAATCAGTTTCCTCACCTCATCATGATCTACCACTCAGTATTATTTTCCGATGAAAGAGGATGTTTGCTGGATAAAACAAAGTGATATGATTTCTATCATGATGACACCAAATATCAAGATCATATACTCCTTCAATCTAAAGCAAGTTCAAGAACTTAGTGCGAGTTTGGAACCAAAACTCAGATAGAAATCTGTTGAAAATTAACTATATATAAGCTTAGGTAGGTATAGATTATATTATTAGCATTAAGAATTATTGCACCATGTGTAAATTGCAATGTATTAATTACCTAACAGCTTACATGCAAATACACACATATTTCTTTTCATATATTGATAGAATAAGGTTGAAACTCATTTTTTGTATATATGAAAATTTTAAAAAATCTGTAATTTAGGGGGGGCAGGACCCCTTTAAATGGAATAAAGTGTCATAACTTTTTTCTGTTAATTTTAGCTATTTTTTCTATGGATGCTAATTTGTTATGTGTGCAATTACCTTTCATAATCACTTTAAATCACTGTTCTATGTCAATTAGGGACTGAGTTATGATGGCTTGAATATTTACAGTTTTCATCCCCCCCACCAAAAAAGGAGGGAGCATAACCTTTGAACCATAACTCCGATTGAGCTGATATTTGAAATTTGGTACTTACTAGCATAGACCATTCTATAAACCAAATTTAAGCAAAATCTATGAGGGTGTGGTTTTGACCACCGTATGATTTGTCATGGAATGACCCTATAGTCTTGCATTGCCTAGATGTATCTGTGGAGTGGTTTAGTGTTGTTATGAATTCTCTTAATGTTTGTTTGTTTTTCTTTGAGTTTTCTTGTTTATTTCTGTGTTGAGCTGTTGTATCTGCTGTTTTATGGTTTGTGTGTGTGTGGTGATTGTGTGTTATGTTTGAGGTTGTTACGTTACCTTATGAGGTGGGCTATTTCTCTAGTGTAATTTGGGTTGTATTTCCTTCATGACTGATGACTTGGGTCATGATGATTCAAGTCATGTATGATTTTACACTGACAGAATGGGAGCCCTGCACTCTGCGGTGACCATGATGTGATTCTGGAAATGTAAAATCATACATGAATTGAGTTGTTAGTCATGAATCGCAAGATGATCCTGTGTGTGGCTGGCCTTAAAGTTCTGAAACTCTCTCTTTCAAAGGCTTTAAAATAGTGGCCAGTTTAGTGGTATGTTAACCACTGTGGAAGAAATGTCCAACTCAATAAGAAGCTTATATGCATAACAACATTCTTGGATTCAAGGTACAAAAACAAATTTATGGAAATAGATCAAGAAACAGTTACAGACTAGATTATTGATGAAGTAGAAAATCTGTAAAATATTCAAAAGATAAGTAGTTCCAAGTCAAATAATTCAACACAAGGTGGAAACAATAAAGAAAAATATGAGGTTCGATTTGCAAATATGAGTGAGTATTGCGAGGAAATACTGCATTCAACTATGGAAGCTCAAGTTCAACCCTACAAAAAGTCATCATACAGAACAAAAGAACTAAGGACACAGTGAAGAGATTACAGAAATGGGTGAAAAGGAGAAAAAGCAGAAAGTACAGTACGTACAACCATTCACACAAGTGTCCTGGTGGACCATCACCACCTCACATGGCAAAATTCCACACCTGTGGTGCTTCATACATCATGCATGGTGGCATTTCCAGGCCTTCTCAAAATTTATTTCAGAAAAAGTAAAGAATGGTGTGGATATAATCTAAAGGTCATAAATTAATTTACATGTCCCAAAACTTACAGAAAATTTAACTTAAAACTATAATTCAGACAAAAAGTATAAGCTGTGTGTTGACTAAAATAAATTGTCACACTTCGAAAGGGAAGAACAGGACTAAAGTTGGAACTACTAAAGGAGAAAGCATGAACATTCACTTACCTCAGTTTTTGTTTCATTAAGGTCAAATTCTATTGGTTCTTCCTCTATGGAAATATCTTCAACAGATTCCTCTTTGATCTTACAACCCTGAAATTAGGTGCTTTCTTTAATCACTTCCATAACTATCTTGATCAGTAACAGGAATTTATTTTAAAAGGGAAAACCACATCACTTTCATTCTTAGAAAAAAGAAAGATTTGTGAAAATTTTCACTTTCAAAATAGTTAATCAACTATTTTTCTTGATTTAAAAAACTTAAATTGCTTCATTTAAATTTTTTTTTTAAAATTCCTAAATACTAAAGAAAGCAAGGAGATAGTAGAGTACGCAATTTGGTACAAAAAGAAAATTTAGTATACAAATTTTTTGTATTTCTTTAAATAACTTTAAATAACTTCTATCAATATTCAGTTCATCATCACTCATTTTCAGTTTTTTAAGCTTAAAACATGAGAAAATTTAGAATGTTCAATTTGTTTAAGGAAATTTTTTTTTTTTAGCAAGGTTTCCTCTTTTATCTTCAAAATTTTAATTTTTCTGGAAATCAGTTTTGGCTAAATATTTAGGATATTTGGACAAAATTTTGCATCTCTGAAATAAATTGTGTTAATTAGAAATCCACCAAAGTGGGTAAGTCAACCAGAAACTGAAAAAATTTCATGTCCCAAACCAGATTCACAAAATAGGCCTATCCATTTAAAATTAATAGACTTTAAAGTATCCAAAGAATTTTAAAATTAATATACATTAAAGAATAATTCACTTCTGAGAAAATAAAAAAATAGTGCAGATATAATCTAAAGATCATATAAATGAACAATTTATGTCTCCCAAAACTTATATAAAGAAAGGCTCAACTGAAAATTAGAACTGAAACAAACTTAAGTTATGTGTAGGCTAAAATGAATAAATTGTCATATTTCAAAGGAGAACAGGACTAACGTTGTGCCTACTAAAGAAGAAAGCACAAATATTCATTTACCTCAGTTTTTGTTTCATTGAGGTTGAATTCTGTTGGTTCTTCTTTTATGAAAATATCTTCCATAGATTCATCTTTGATTTGACATCCCTGAAATTAGGAGTTATTCTTTAATCAGTTCATAACCATCTTTATCAGTAATAATAATAATAATAATAATTTATTTCACTGTATAGAAGCAATTCTTTTGTAGTGATGCAAGTTTAAATATAAACAACTGAAATAAAAGTAGGAGAAAAAGTTGTTTGATGATGATGATGATGATATATTTCACCTTAATGTTTCATTTGCTACTTAGAGAAAATATGCTCTTGAAGATTGAAATGGAAGGTAAATTCACTGTCAGTTTAATGCTTCAAATTAATTAAACAGTAAAAAGAATACAATTAATCAGTGACAAAATTTAGTTATAAACATTAATAATAAAGGTAGCTAATGAACGCTTCTTGATCCATGGCAGAGGTGGTTTTTTTAATAACAAAATAACCACTCTGTTTATTCCTTACCTGCCATTCATGACTGTAGTCTTTAGGACTACATAAATTTCCTTCACATCTACCTTGTTCACAAAACACTGGTTTGTCTTTTACTTCAACTTCTGTTTTAATACTAATTTCCTCTCCTTCCTCCAAACAAAGTTCGCTTTCATTTTTGTCCATTTTCAAAATGAATGACACAAATGAGAAATTTTGAAGAAAATTTTTAAAGTGTTTACAAAGAATTTTCTTTGGATTTTCCTTACTTCAAGGCATGAAATATTGCACTGAAAATATCAATGAAAGCATATGGTCAATGAAAGGATCTCTTAGTACAAATATTTATGGTACTCCATGTATAGATTCATGCTTCACTTCTTCAGCGAGATGCATGAACTTGTTGCAGGGTCATATAGATCCATTCTTTAAATAGTTAAGGTACTGCACTTGTATTATGTTATTGGTACTCTAAATACATTGGGAACAAAACCCTCCCTGTGAACACCTGACTGCCAAGAAGGTAGTCTAATGAATCATAAATGCTATCAAGGTTACTATAAACCTAAATAAAAGAACACTGAAATTGTACTATGTATATAGGGTGGAGTGAAAAAATCAAAAGTGCTAGGATCAGAATTGAGGGGGTCTAGATAGTTGTCTTTTGTCCAGGATTAAACTTTAAAACCAATTATGGGTGGTTGCATACAAAACTGTGACTGCTACTGGCCAATTTATACAAATTGTATGTGACCAAAATTTGAACCCAGTGACCTATCTTGGGTTCTGGACATTAGAGAGAGAATTTAAAAACTGTTTATGATGTATTTTTTACCTCTGAAGCATATTAAATCATTTGCAGAGGGTTGCAGGGTCAATAACGCATCAAAAAATCCATATTTCGTAATTTTTGCTCAAAAAATGCAATTTATTTGGCCCTTTTTCTCCAAATATTTTGTTTTTTGTTTAAAATTATATTTTATATTTTTCTTTTCAGGTTGAATTTATAGAATTGATAAATACATGTATTTTGATAACCTTATTGCCAAAAAATACTGCATAGTAAGATGTTAAGACACAGTGACACAGTTAAAATTCTTGATGGAGGTCACAGATTTTCAAGCACATTCTCATTCCCCAACTGAAAGCTTCCTCTTGTTAAAGATGTCATCCATCGTATAATGACAGAAGAGAACTGGACAACCAGACAAGCAGCTGATACAGTTGCACTTAGTCTGATTGAACACGGCATTTGGTGCAATGTGTATCCAATTTCGTGTCCTAGTGTCACCATCAAGATTCAGGATCTAGTGAAAGAATTTTCGAGGTAAAACAAATTTTCAGTCCCTTATAAAGAGATTTAAAATGTCATACTTTTGTAAATTTTGTAGTTACATTTATTTGTTTGTGACTAATTTTATTAACATAATCATGTGATTCAATGATTTGCAAATCATAAGAATGATCAGTAATAAATTCTGTTTTGACTAAAACTTACCATAACTTTGGGTTTATAATTGAAATTTGCAATCACATTAAAGTTTTGTTAATTTTGTAGGTTTGATAGATATCCAAAAAAGAAATGTGGTAACAAGTTCTGGAGTGATCTTTCTTCTTTCATTGAAAAAACTTCCAAGTTGTTTGACATCATCTGTGAGGACTCAAACTGGAGAAGAGATATAGAACATTTGTATCAACTCAAAACAACAAAAGAAGACTATATAGTCATCTGGGGTGAAAAAAAACAATTTGCCTTAACTTAGGCCTACAGAATTTATTATTAGGGATGGACACAAACCTGTATGTTCACATTATAAATGCCAGGTGTCAAAATAACATGGCAATAGAATTTTTTTCCTGCAAAATATTTAATTGGTAAAATAAAAAAACTGAATTTTTTTTCACCCCATGGAAAGGGGTGAAAATGAACCATGCTTAGGGTGAAAAAAATATAGCATTAACTCTGGTATATGGTCCTCAAAACACACAATATTGGTGTCAATGGAATTACAGAGATACAATAAACCCTTTGTTGCATAACCCCTTTGCAACACTGAACAACATTTGCAATTGCATTTCAATATTCCTGCACTCTCCCATTTTGCGCCCATACTAATACATAAAACATATGTTCTTTTTAACTCCTTCCCCTCTCCCCCTTTGCAGCATTGATTTGTTGCATAACCCTCCCCCTTTGCAGCACTGATGTTGCATAAGCATCGCAACATGGATGTTGCATAACACCCCTTCATTACATACCCCTGCATTGCATATCCCCCTTTGTTGCATAACCCCTTTGCAACACTGAACACAATTTGCAATTGCATTTCAACATAACTGCACTCTCACATTTTGCGCCCATACTACTGTATAAAGCATAGGTTCTTTTTAACCCCAAAGAGGCTTCAACTGCATGGGGTTAAAAAAACCATAGCTTCACAAGGCTTATGCCACAGACTATGTTTTATTTCTCCTCATGCATTACAAGATACACATCTTCCACTTTTCAATGTAAGTATAAATATTCTACAGTGAAAAATAATTCAGTGCCAAGCAAATAAAAAATAAATGCAAAAAAGTTTTCTTTACATATTTTTGACAATTTTTTTTCCAGTGCTCATTTCTTGGAAATGAACAAACATAAAGACATCATTTTACCAACACTTTTGAAGGATATAGTGGGCTACCTGAAAAAAATTTCTTAAAAATTTTCTTTATATTAAAAATTATTTTAAGGGGCCTGTTCGTTTTCACTCCAACATACCCTATGTTTTTTTTAACCCCAGATGACTATACTTTCTATGAGGACCAGAAAACAACTAGAATAGGATGATCCGTTAGTTTTAAGGAAAGCCTTACATCAGCAGACATCAGATACAAAATGAGAGGAGTACAGCAGGAGAAAGCAAGAGAGGAGAATCAGTGAGCTTGATCTATATAAATTAAAAAACTTTTGATTAATGGCCACCAAAAATCTGGGTTTCTTGAAATGATTGTGCTACAAATTATAAACTTTTATTTTTGCATCTTTGGTAAACTATCTTGTATCATAATCATTTTGTATTTATTATCCCCAGGGAAGAGCTCAGAAGAGTTTTTCAAGTTGTTCCATCAAGCTCAGGTACACTCTATAGTTTAAAATATGAGTATGCTTTCAAAACACTTGTTGCTCTGTTGACAATATCTTTGAAAAAATTATTTATAATCCACGCAACGTTGCTAATAGTTACTCCAAATCTTGGACACTGCTGTCCAATGAATATCCTGTTAGAATATTAACTTGATATAAAATAAATATCTTTTACCAGGTATCGAGTGACAGAGCCAGAGCAGCAGTTGCATTAGCAGTTTTAGAGGATTATGGAATTATCACTACTACTGATAAGATGAACATAATCAACATGTAACAGTCCGATTATCTTGTACATTAGTATCTGCGTAATTATGTCGCAAATGACATGGCCTGAAGTTGAAATCAAAAATACATTTTTCTAGTGTATTTTGGTGTGCTCTGTTCAAATATAACCTTCATTTCCTGTGCAAATGCAAAGCAATATGATTATCTGTACATTACTTCGGAGTCGTATTTCTTCATTTCTGGTCATGTGAATAGCAATATATTAACCAAAAATTATGAAAACTAACTAAACCTAATGCTAGCAAAGGGGCTCTGCCCCCTTGACCCCCACTAATAACCTAAAGTTCATTCCTGATATGATGAAATATGACTCCAAAATAATGTAAACAAATTTTTATTTCTTTACATTTGCACAGAAAATGAAGGTTAATTTGAACAAAGCACGCCAAAATACACTTAGTCCAGTAGCACAGACCCTGATTTTACTGGAACCCTGCATTGTTTGTTATAAAGCAAATTTTTACATATTTTGAAAGCTTATACCACTCCATTCAAGAATCCATTGGATGTACACCTGACCCCCACTTGGCTTTTTCAATATGGCCAGCGTAACTGAAAAATCCCATATCCTGGTCAATACTTGATGGATTTTGATGATCTTGGTGTCATTTCTAGGGGCTTTTAGGATGATGAGTCAATCTGGAGGGGCTGCAGATACTTTGGGAGTCGTTTTGACCCACATTCGTCAATACTCAAGGTCATTGGAGGTCAAACACCCCCCAAAATAAGGAATATCCCATATCCTGGGCAGTCGTGGATATATTTTGGTGATACTTTCGTTTTTATGGTTTTGGGTGAGACTGAGTAGTTCTATAGGGTTTAAAATGAAATCAAGAATTATTTTCCCTATGGTAAGGTGAATTCTAATATGTCTAATTATTCCTCTTATTTTTCTCAAGTTGTTGAGATTATTGCTGATGGTGCTGCCCACCTGGTGGTTTGATGATATCTTGGTTGTGCTGATTCCAAAACTGTTTATTGACTGCTGAATATGGAGAATATACCAGGTGAGCATTGTTTAGTTTTCATTTGCTGAGGATAAATTATTTCAATGCAATTTGTACTCTGAAGAATGGGTAATCAAAGTTCTTATTTTTCAGGTTCTACAACAGCTGCAGACGAATGTTTCTTCAAGGTTTCCTGCGTAGCTGTCCTAGAGGTCAGAAAGGTCTTTCAAATTGTGGGAGGATTCAGAAAATCATAGGGAGCAGTGACATCAGAGGGCAGCCAGATGTTCGAGCAAGACTAGAGCCTCTCTTGGAAGATGGAGCAAAAATCCTTTGCTGTCACAAGAACTGTTTCCACTTGTGTCCAAGCGGAATTTATCAGTATTCATGAAAAAGAGAGAATGTGATACCCCTACAGTGGAGCCAAAAAGACTACATAGTGCTGTTCTCAGTGAAGGCCCAGTATATGGCCCTAAAACACACACACTCTTTTGTTTGAAAGTCAGTGTGTGTATATTACCCGAGAAATATGACATCAAAGTTCCGGTGCAATACCGCATTCCAGCATCTAGGTTTATGACCAATAAGCTTGGTGATAAAAAAGCAAATTACAAAGCTGTGTTGATAGAAAAGTGTAAACTGAAAAATGATGAGCAGGGACAAGTTATACTCAGTAGGTTGTTGGGCATGAAAGGAGATTTACCGGCTGAAAAAGCCTAATACCATAAAGATTGTATGTCTACCTTTCATGTTGAGGTTGAGAGAACTTACCAGAAATCCCACAAATCCTCAAACTACATGCTTTGAGTGGTTGTGACACAGTTGCAGCAATACATGGCATTGGTAAAGCCACTGCCATTGCCACAGCCAAGAAGGGTCAGAAGCTAGATAAGCTGGGGTCCCTTGATGCATGCTTTGACCATATCGAGAAAGAGGCAATAGCGTTCATTGTTGCATGCTATGGGGATAAGAAATCCTCATCTCTTACTGAGTGTTGTCAGTGAGTAAGGGCTCAGAAGACAGGGAAGTCAGGAACTGCTGCACCCAAACTATGTTCTCCACCACCAACAACTGAAACTTTCCATCAAAATGTGCTCAGAGCCCACTACACTGTGGCAAACTGGCTCAATGCACTAAAGTGTGACCCACCACCACTTGATCCTGTGCATTATGGGTGGGAGAGACACGAAAAAAACAGAGTTCTCATCCCAAAAACAATTGGTGAAGGAGTGTGCTTAGCATCAGATAAGTTCTGAAGCTAATCAGATGTGGATGTGAATCACAATCGGCATGCAGGGGGAGTCGCTGCAGCTGCATGGGATGCAGAATCCCTTGCACAATGTTCTGTGCATGTGGCAGTGGCTTGGATTGCAACAATCCATTGACCCAAAACGCAAATGAAGAGCAGACTGATGATCCTGACACAACCATGTCTTTTGATATTTGCCCCCAATAAATGGTTACCTAATGTGAATAATTGCATCAAAGTTGTCAATGCCAATCCCCCAGCTAGGTGTGAGCTTTGTTTTGCTTATGAGGTCATATCTTGTAGCTTTGCAACCTTCCATAGAATGCATGTGCCCTGCACTTGAACATAAATTATGGTTTATATCCGAATATCCATATCCAAATAACGTGGGTTATATCATTTAAGCATTATGATCTGGTTTTATCTGCAAAGATGTTAAGTGCTCAGCAGTTAGCTAGATTGTAGAAATTATCACTGAAACAAAGCAAATACAGTGATGTCAACTGTGGCATTATCATATTTCAAGGCCAAACTTTAACCTCAAATGACCTTGACTTGACCCATGGAGTTGCAAAATGATATCATGTGCCTATAGAACTACTCAGTCTCACTCAAAACCATAAAAACGACAGTAAGATCACCAAAATATCTCCATGACTGCCCAGGATATGGGATATTCCTTATTTCGGGGGGCATTTGACCTCCAATGACCTTGAGTATTGACGAATGTGGGTCAAAATGACTCCCAAAGTATCTGCAACCCCTCCAGATCGACTCATCATCCTAAAAGCCCCTAGAAATGACACCAAGATCATCAAAATCTATCAAGTATTGACCAGGATATGGGATTTCTCAGTTTCGCCAGCCATATTGAAAAAGCCAGTAAGGGTCAGGTGTACACCTGATGGATTCTTGAATGGGGTGGTATAAGCTTTCAAAATATGTCAAGATTTGCTTTATAACAAACAATGCAGGGTTACCACCCCATGCAAACAGACTAACTAGAAAAATGTATTTTAAGGAAAGATTTAAGGCCTAATCATTATGGCCAAAACATTCAATTAACATAACATAGGACAACTCACACCCTTCGCACAACATCATACAAAACTGATCTGCTACATTCGGAATGAAAGACATGTGAATGGCGCATAGAAAATGAGAGCACTATTTCCCTCTACAAATAGCACAAAATTATACTTGTCTGACCAAAAATGAGTATATATATATATATATATATATATATATACACTATATATATATATATATATATATAATATATATACAGGGTGGGTGGAAAGTAGCTCCCTATTTTGGATTGGTAAAAAAATACGTATATTATCCATTTATTTCAGAAGAAATAATATGAAAAGGTAGGCATACATGGTAGGTTTTCTCTAAAATTCAATGTGGGCTCCAACTCTTTCCACCAGCTTCTGGAGCCGCCCAGGAATGGCGTCCACTGACTTTAGCAGGAACTCCGGCGGGATGGAGGACATGACTTCCCGAATTCGGTCCTCCAGTTCTTCCAATGTCCTCGGTTTGGTGCGGTAGACTTCTTCCTTTACCCACCCCCAAAGAAAGAAGTCGCACGGTGTCAAGTCGGGGCTCCTGGCTGGCCATTGATGTGGACCACGACGACCCATCCAACGCCCAGGGAAGTGGGCATCCAGCCACTCACGGACAACAAGAGCGAAGTGCGGAGGGGCACCATCTTGCATAAATATCAGATCGTCGATGTTCTCCCATGTGCTGACAACTGGCCAGACCTCGTTTCGCAACATAGCAAGGTACCGCTCAGCATTCATGGTGTTGCGCAGAAGGAACGGGCCCACAACCTGATCTGAGGTCATACCACACCACACCGTCACACTGAACCGATTCTGCCATTTTTCAGCGGTAACCATGGGATCCTCTCCTGCCCAGTAGTGGCAATTGTGGCGGTTGACAAAGCCTCCGACGGGGAACACCGCCTCGTCGCTCCAGAGGATGTTGCGGAAGAGATGGGGCCAGTCTTCATGCCAAGCCAGCATGATTTCCCCGAACTCCATGCGAATGTCGCAGTCCTCGTCCGAGAGAGATTGGCAGTAATGCGGCTTCCACGCATGCCAGTTCAGCTCCTTCTTCAGCACAGTTCGCACTGAGTAGCGGGAGAGTCCACTTTCCCGAGCTGCCTGGCGAGTTGACTTTCGTGGACTCTGTGCGAACATTTCCTGAACTGCCTGCACTGTCTCCTGGGCCCTGGATGTCGAAGGGCGACCACATCTTCGAACATCTGCCACAGACCCCGTGGTCATGAGCTTCGAGTGGCAGTTCTTGATTGTTTTCGGGTCCACTTGGGCACGTGGTCCATGAATGGCCCGCCACCATCTTTGAACTCGAACGACAGATTGCCAAACTTCGTACTGTGCCGCCAACTGGGCATGCTCCTGCAGTGTTAAACGCTCAGCCATGTTACCCTTCAATCTGAAATGAAAAAAAAAAAATGAACGTTACAATTGTACCACTTTAGAGAACACAAAGAGAACACTTTAGAGAAAAAAATATTACCATTACAATTGTACCACTTTAGAGAACACACCATAACAATATAACTACAATCACAATTTATACATAATTTATATGTAATTTAAATTAGGGAGCTAATTTCCGCCCACCCTGTATATATATATATCATAATTTTCACCATTAATATGCATTTGCACAAAAAATGAATGACAAATTTGAATAAAGTAATAAAACTACCTCATACAAAGTTATTTTGATTTACAGGTCCAGCCCATGTCACTTAAAACATAACCAGTATCTGATTCAAATCAAGTATTTCATAAAAAGGCATACATTTCAAACAAGTGTCGAAATTTAAGTATTGTTAGTCAAAACCTCTGGAGCTTGCTTAAATAACTGTCTTTAAAATTAAGTAAATTTGCACTATGAACTTTGCAGGAACAAGCTGAGAAGAGAACATGAAAAATATCATAAAGCCATAAGGTTTGAATTGGTGGATGCTATTTATGTGGATGGTCACAAAGATGCAACAATGGTGACAGTTGAAGCGAATGGCAAATATTGCAGAAGAGCTGAGCTAGAAGAGCACTATATAACTGTAGGAGAACCTTGTAAGATTTTGATTTTTAGTTTGTATTTTGTAACAGATATTAAGATGAATTTTGGATATAGAAATTGGAAAATAGATATAAACCCTGAAATACCGTCTCTAAAACATTCTCTCTAATTTCTGAATACTATTTCAGGTGATTTCTACCTCTCACATGTGACTCCAAGTAATGGCAAGGGGTTGACTATTGCAACAAAGATATACAAGGCCTTCAAACACACTGAATTATAAACCAAACTTCCCGTGATAGGATCTGATGGGACTAATACAATGACCAGCTCAAATGGTGGATAGGGTGGCAATAAAAAATGGTCGCAAAATGTGCGGGTGCTCATTTTATTTGGTTTATTGAAAAAACAAATTCTGCCAAATTTCAAGTTCCTAATCTTATTTTAAGTGGTGGTACAAGACACAAAGAACTTTGTGCTCTAGGCTATTGGAAACGAGTGTTCGAGTGAGCTTCAAAGTTATACAAAACAAAAAACTGAAAAGAACGATTCTGATAAGACTCAAACAACCTCAAATAGGACTGCAATAGCTTGTAGTGATCTGATAGATTACAATTATGCCTAATTTTTCTGGCTTCGAATGAACGTGGATTTATTGGCATCAGGGAACATCTTCCGGTGCTGCTCCACAACCTGAAGAACGTATTGCTGTTGATCCTCCTGTGTGGTCAGCACAGCATTAAAATCTTTCATTAGGGCAACTCCTCTTTCTGCGGGATCATTGACAACACTGATGGCAGAGACGCGCTGTTTTGCTTGTTGAAAATCTTCATCTTCCCACTGCTCCGGATCCTTGGAGAGGAAGGATGTGGGAAGCTGGAGCAGGTGAAAGAAGGCCAATGTGTTCTTCGTGACAAAGGCTGCCAAAGAAAGATGTTCAGCATCTCCCACATCAATTGTCACACGAGGCGAAGGACTCTTCCTTTCTTCATTTTTGAGTGCCTCAACCATGCCTCTTTTCACCGCACTGCTGAGATATTCATCAAAAAAGGCCAAAGCAACCAACTTTTCACTTAAGTACCAAAGATGGCTAGTGATCCCTTTCAAAGCGGCCTCTGCCATGCGTCGGTTAACTTGGCTGTACTGCACTAGCTTTTGTATCAGCTCCAAGTCCAACCGCGGAGCATATCTGGCTACCGGGGCATTGAACCAAACTTTAACGTAAATCTCTGCAACAAAGAGGCAGAAGTCAGTAACACCCTGGAGCTCCTGGTCTGTGAGTTTCCCCAAGTTCCGTAACTGGTGATGGTACAAGAAGATCTTAAATGCATAGATGCATTTTGCCATCCACCGTGCCCTGTGGAGAGCACCCGGAGTTTGAATATAATTTCCCTGTGGTAGTTTTATTCCGAGAAATAGCAGTACGAGTTCCAGGAATTCACGGTAATCATCGCGAGGCTGCTGAGATCTCAACTGTTCGTGCACAAACTCTGCAACTTTCTCCTTGAATGCGTGCATCCGATCTGCCACCTCACGGTCTCCCTCAGCAGAAAGAAACGAATCCTTTACAATCTTTGGCCACACACCCGCCAATCTTTGAAAGAGCTTGATCTTTGGTCCCGAAGAGCATGCTACTAAGGCTTCGAAAACTTTTTCGAGAACTATTTCCGTGATGTGGTGACGACAAGCAAGATTGAGAAGTTTCTTCCTGAGCTTCTGCTCGAGGAATTGACAAGCGCCATTCAAGCGACCAGTGTTACATGATGTCGTGTCAAAAGACATGGCTACAATCCCGGGAGATAACTGCCAGTCTTCCAGCATGTCATGCACTGCTGTTGCCTATGCCAGACCTGTTGATGATGGCAGCTTTGGTACCCCCAACAGCTTCATCACACCTTCTCCTGAAACCAGGACTGGAAGGCGATCGACCTTCTCTTTGTTTGTAAGGTCTGGAAGGAGCTTGCCATCCCAATGAACTGGTAATGGTACCGTGGGGGAAAAGGACCTTCTCAGCTCGTCCGCGATGTCTTGGCGGAATTTCATTCGAGCTAGTCGGATTGTCTCTCGATTCAATGCGTAGCGCTCCATACTTTGTCCAGCAGCTGCTAAGGTATTGGCCACAACATGGACTGCCCAGCAATTGGATATCTTTGTGCGGTCCAACGCTTGCGCCAGTTCTTGAGTAACAATCTGATTTAACCCTCTTGATCTTTTCCTCTTGGGAGTGGCAGATGACGCGCCTCCTATTGCTCCGAAATTCACCTCATCTTCCTTGTCAGTATCCTCGTTTGTAGAACTGCTGCTCGACTCCAAAACCACGGACCTGTCCATCTTCTGGAGTTCATTCAGGTTCCTTCGTTTCTTTTTCTCTTGCTCATGCTGCCGCATCATTTTGTTCTCCTCTTGTCTAATATACTTCTGATCAACAAGTCCTATAGTTCCTCGATGACCAGGCTCACGCTGCGCAAGAAAAAACTGCTTTTCTTCTTTATTTTTGATGATTTTGAGCGCATCACCGTGAGTGCAATCGAACAGGCCTTTCAGACCTTCTAGAAAGACCTTCTCCTTGTCCATCTGGGTTTTGGTACGCCTCGCTCGTAATTTCTTTAAGCTTCTCCACTCAGAATGGAGGTTCTCCAGCTTGTCTTGTGCCCGGTGCGTAGCTTGAGTCGGAAGACTTGCATTCTTCCACATCTGTTCAACCTCTGTCATCACCAGTCGGCTACTTTCTCTGACAGGGCGAGACTCAGACAGGTGAAAGAACAAGAATCATTCCAGGACCTGCCGCTTGGATGGCAATTTGGCTCCTGTAAGGGCATATGAGTTGGGAGAAGTCTCCAGTAGCCATAAAACATCATTCTTTCTTAGAGTAGTCACCATTTTTCATCTACCTGCAAAGTATACAAAATAGAGAATTAGTAAGTGACAATGGTAGAAACTTTGTTACTCTTGTACCACCCCCTAATGTTTATCAAAAGTCCTAAAAATTTGCCTGAGTGATTTTCTTCAGGAACTGCACCAAACGCGCCACCGCACTCGCTCCTCCAGGCAACTTGGATTTTTACCCCTATTGGCTATTACCACCCTAATGGTGGAGCTATCAGATGCCTGGAAGAACTGCTCGGTAGACCTTTGCAGTGGAGCATTTGCCTACTACACTGTAATGAGCACCCCTTCATCATGCCTTTGTTACTCTGGATGGAACAACAAAGAGCCCAGACTCATTTTCAGGAAAAATAGGGGTTGAACTTTGTGGAAATGTATCTCAGTGTGATGATTTCATTCAAGCCAATTAGGAATTCAAAATTTTCAGTTATTCCTAATGAAGTACTGGAGGACCTCAGCTTACAGAATCTGCTTGGCTGTATTGATCCTGATCTTGAGCTCCTTGAAGTGGACCGATCTGTCATTCAAGGTGGTTGACTCTAGCATGTAAGGGGTGTCAGGAAATGATTGCCCCCCCCCTGTAGAGCAAAAACTAGAAGAGATAGATAAAAACTGGCGAGACCACTTGAAAGAGCGTTAAAATCTGAATAAAAACCATTATATTCTATTCCTGTGATTTTAATTCTTACCATTTTTTTCCCCACAGAAACCATGGCATCATCTATTTTGAACGATTCAGAGAAAAAGCGAGTTCTTGACCGCATTCGAGCTGTCACATTTCGTGAAGCAAAAGAAGCTGGTGCAACTTTCATAACTTGACACTGGGTGGCTGAGAGATTAAAAAGATCAGAAGACTTTGTCAAAAGGAATTGGAATAAGAATCTTGAAGATTGTGAAACAGAATTTCGAGGAGGAAGACCGGAGAAATTATCTCAAGAATCGAAAGACATTGTGCTTGCTGCATCACGGCGCCGAAAGAAGAGCTGCTCTGAGGTAGCGAAAGAGATACTTATCCGTCGTGGTAAGATAGTCAATCGGCAACTTGTGCATCAATTTCGAGTTCGCCAAGGCTTGAGTGCTTGGCATGAAATAGCTAAGCCACGGAAGAGTGATCTTAATATTGAAGACCGGCTATGGTTTTGTGATTATCTTGAGGAATGGACGGAAGAAGATTTCCTTCACTTGGTTGTCAGCGATGAATTCTTCGTTTATGTCTCCAGAAAACCAAATTTTCAGAATGATCGGGTTTGGGCAACAACTCCTGATGAAGTCCCAGACGACCAGAAGTATCGAGAAATAATAAAAAATCCAGCATGTGTGGGTGTTTTCATTATGTTCTCTATTCGGAAGCTCATCTGGGTTATCAAACCAAGAGGAACCAGTTGGGATGGGCCTTATTTTCGAAATGTAATTTTAGCCCAACATGTAATTCCGTTTTTGAAAGATCCCGAGTGTGTTTTGGATGTTGAACAGGCAACCTTTCTTCACGACAAAGCCCCCTGTATGAAAGCACTTGCGACTCAACAACTGCTTAAGGACAATAACATTGATTTTTTCGGAAATAATGAATGGCCTGGCAATTCTCCCGATCTTAATGTCTGTGAACATGTCGGATCCATCATGAAGGATCGGGTGGAGTCCTTAATGCTGGAACAACCCATTCAGAATCGGTATTCAACAGAAATTATGACTGCAAAGATCAACGAAGTCCTTGAAGAAATGAGTCATGATACCGATCTCTTTGAGACACTTCTGGGATCATACCCCCGTCGATTAATGGCCGTCAGAGCTGCAAATGGGGGCAACACCCGATATTAAAACAAGTGTTTTTTATTCAAAATTAAACGCTCTTTCACGTGGTTTTGTCTGTTTTTTTCTATTCCTTTCAGTTTCTTCTGTACAGGAGGGGGGCAATCATTTCCTGACACCCTTTAGAATCCTCAGATTTTATACATCTCAAAGGAAGCCTTCCAAAGTTCTGGTCACACTAGCAGAGTTTTGTATCTTGGTCTATTTTCCAAGTTGCTTACAGATCAAGAAGGGGTATCGATGTACAGATGGTGCCAAGAACTTTTATATGCTCCAAAGGATCCTGAAATTTCTTCACAAGGAAGCCCTAAAAACCCTATACCAAAATGTATATTATGCTCACCATGAGAATGTATTAATTGCCATGCTTGCTGATTCAGACCCACAAATCCATAACATCCCCGTTAACAAGGTACTTTCAGTCAGAGGGAATGAATCAGTTGAAACAGTGATAGACAATGACTTCAAAGGTGGTAACCTGATAATTGATTCAGATGAGGATATTGAAGTCACAGAGTTACAGCCTGACTTGAGTGTTGTGAGAGATGGTTGTGTCAGGAGATTCATGGTGCCTAAAATCAATAACGAAGCTTGAAGCTATCTCAAAATTATAAACTTAAATTCACCCAACATTAATGAGCTCCCTATCATACAATCTCGAACCAATGAAAAACTCAAACATAAGAAAGGAAGCACTGAAACTCAACCAGCCTTGTCATAATCAGGCTGTAGAGAGGCACATTAAACTTGTAACAGAGGCTTCCTCAACTGTGGTAGGATTTCGAAGTCATGATGGCATTATTCAACAAAAGATAAAATCAAGAAAACTGATGGAAGTATTCAATACAAAAATACAATATTCCGAAGCTGTTTAGATGATTATTTTTTACTACTTTGTTTAATGAGTGATATTTTAGATTAATCTTAAGTTGATTTCTAATATTTTCAGTAGAAAATTGTACATATTTACCACAAATTGTCTAAAAAATTTGCACAAAAAAAAGTAATATAAATATGGATTTTTTGATGCATTAGTGAGCCTGTAGCCCCTTACACATGTTTTAATCTGCTTCAGATGTAAAAAAAAAAAAAATCATAAATAGTTTTTTAATTGTCTTTCTATCATGTCCAAAACCTGAGATAGGTCACTGGGTTCAAATTTTGGTCACACGCACATCAATTTGTATAGATTGGCCAGTAGCAGTTACAGTTTTGTATGCAACTACCCAAAATTGGTTTTAAAGTTAAATCCTGCACAAAAGACAACTATCTGGACCCCCTCAATTTTGACACAACAACAGGTTTAAAGGAAGTTATTGTTTGCTGTTTTGCCTTCCTCTGTAAATCTTTCATGAGCTTCCTATAAGGTGTTAAGAAGTTCTCTCTTAAATTTAAGGCTCCTCCCCATTATTGGGTCCATGTTAATACCAATCTCTGCCAGCTCATTTGCTTTGCATAGGAAGTCTGACAATGCCTTTGTTGTCAGGATAGGCTTTGCAGGTTCATCCTCTTCAATGCTGCTTGATATAATACATCACATACATATGGTATGTAAAATGCAGTGTGTGCCCAATTCAAGACTGTATATAACTAAATTTTTGTGTGTTGGATAAATGTCACATTTATTTAAGCGTGTATAATCAAATCTGCACTGGGGAAACCTGCACTGGACAAGGGCTTAGTATAAATAGTAATGGACCTAACACTGATCCCTGCTACCCCATTTCTCACTTTTTGCCACCCTGATTCATGACTACAAAAAATTACTCTGTCTTCTAACCATTTTTCAACCAAATTGATAACTACCTATCCCAATATCCCATCAGCTTTTACATTAAAACAGGTTTAATTTGGAAAACATGGAGCCAATGGGGTCTATCGAGGTTATCCAAGTCATAAGCTATATTCTGTAATAAAATTTTGTGAAATGACAATCTCAAAGTCAGCTAATTAACATAAAACTATTTATAGAGCTACCAAAGTTGCCTACATACCTTAAACTAAGATTACACACTATTTACACAAATTATAAACCCACTCTCATTCATGAAAGCACCTAACTTTTTCTTAAAACTAACTAAGGAGCTACTATTTATCACATCATATGGCAAGTCATTCCAAAAATTGACTTCTCTATGACTGAAAAAGTATTTTTATAGATCAAGTCTACAAGTCTGCTTTTCAATTTTCTTATTATGCCCTTGAGTTATTCCATCAGCCTCTAATGAGAAAAAGTTACTTGCATCTAAATTGTCCAAACCTGAAAAAATTTTGAACATGTGTGTCATGCACCCCCCTCAAACAACATATCTCAAAACTAAACATGCCCAGTTCCTTTAATCTTTCCCTGTATTCCAATCTTTTTAAAGCAGGAATAAGCTTGGTTACCCTATGTTGCACACCTTCAAACATATCTGTATTATGTCTATGGTGAGGGGATGAGGCTTGAATGCAATATTCTATGTGAGACCTAATTTAATTTATAGACAACTTTATTCCACTTTATAATACTTACCTAACATTTTATTTGCCTTATTTCCAGCCTCTAAGCACTGCTCAGAAAATTTTAGATCACTACTAAATATAACACTAGTTTACAAATTTTGAAAAAGTTTGTGCTTCAGAGATAAAATGTGTTTCCTATTATGGATTTTGGGGTGCTGAAAACGAATATGACCATACAAACAGTCGATTGGCTACAGTTTCCAAGAAAATTTAAGTTACACATTTTGTGTATATGTATACCATATACAGTGGACCCCCGATTTGAGTACGCATCAATTTGAGTATTTTCGATTTGAATACGCTCGTCCATAGGCTCCTATTGACTCGACTTGAGTAGAAAACTCGATTTGAGTACGCCAGCCAGCGACGCCGAATGCATTTCAGTTTGTCTAGTGTTCATTGCGGGAACATTCGGGGTCTAATGTTTTGAATAGTACAGGTGTTCTTAGGGATTTCTGTTAGAATTTCGTACATTTTGTTTTCTGACTTTGTACTTAGTGTTTATTTATGTTAGTTTCTGTTGATTACAGCATAAAATAGTGAAAATATAGCATAAATTTGGTGATTCGTACATGCAGTGACTTTGATACTGTATTTTATATTGTGGCATATTGACATAGTGTACTGTTATAGTGATGGCTTCTAAACGTACATCTACATCAAAAGATATATATTGTACGGTATGTATTTTGTATTCTATTCTGTCTATTTTTAATACAATTACTAAATTTCGTAGGCCAATTTCTATAGAAAAAGTAGGGGTGGGTGAAATTTTTGGGTTTTGGAATGAATGAATTAATTCCCATAGGTTATTAAGTTCGAATTGAGTACGCCATGCTGGAATGGATTACGTACTCAAATCGGGGGCCCACTGTATTAGTAACATACCTGTATAATGCAGTCACTTATATTGATTCAACCCGTCACTTCTTTGCTTGTCTCTTGTATTCAGCTTCTGGAGCATCTCTTGTTATTGTCCAGCAGTAGTCTGCTAACAATGATGGACTCCATTTCCCCTGGTAGCGTTTCTCCATCACTGAGATATCCTGGTGGAAACATTCACCATGTTCATTGCTGACTGCTCCGCAGTTGGCTGGAAAAAATTCCAGGTGCGAATGGAGGAAATGTATCTTTAAAGACATATTACAGCCCATTTTTTGATAGGACAACAGCAGGTTTTCCACCAGTTCCCTGTAATTGTCAGCTTTGGTATTTCTGAGAAAATTGGTTGCTACTAACGGGAAAGCATTCCACACTGTCTTCTCCTCACCACCTAGGATACAATCAAACTCTTCATCTTTAAGAAGCTTGTGGATCTGTGGACCAACAAATACACCCTCCTTGATTTTTGCTTCACTGAACTTTGGGAATTTACCACCGAGGTACTTAAAAGCTGCCCCCATTTTATCCATAGCCTTAACAAAATTTTTTAGGACACCCAGTTTGATGTGTAAGGGTGGTAACAAAATCTTGCTCGATTCTACAAGTGGAGGATACTGAACATTTTTTGTTCCAGGTTCTAATGAGTGTCGGAGTGGCCAATCCTTAGAACTTGATGTAATGAGAAGTCCTAGCCCGACTATCCCATTCACACAGAAAACAGCAATACTTAGTGTAGCCTGGCTGCAGTTCAAGCACGATAGCAACAACTTTCAAGTCACCACAAACCTGCCATTGATGTTTGTCATAGTTTATGCAGTTCAAAGGTTGCTTCATGTTGTCATATGTTTCCTTCATGTGGACTGCATGATCAACTGGAATTGATGGCAATACGTTGCCAACATGCAAAAAAAAGAGCTTTTAGACTCAACTTCAATGAATCAATGAACAGTCTCCACTCATCAGGATTGTGAATAATGTTGAGAGCTGCCATCAGACCATTGATGTCGTTGCAAGCTACAAGGTCACCTTCCATGATGAAGACTGGGACAAAATCTTTTTGACAGTCACGAAACTTACACACTCTAACATTTTCAGCAAGGAGATTCCACTGCTGCAATCTGGAGCCCAACAGCTCTGCCTTACTCTTTGGCAGTTCTAAATCTCTGATAAGGTCGTTTAATTCATTCTGAGTTATCATGTGCGGTTTAGAAGATGTCAAGTTATAAACAATTTCAGGGTCTTGTGAAGTTGAAGGTTCACAAGTTTCGCAGGTTCCTTCATTCTCCTCATCCTCTGACTCCAGGGAGAATGAGTGTAGGGGCTCAGGAACAGGTAGTCCTTCACCGTGAGGTACCGGGGGTATAGCAGAGGGTATATTTGGATATTGTAAAATCCACTTTTTCTTCTTGCAAATACCTTTCTTGACTGGAGGCACCATGCAGAAGTAACAATTGCTGACATGATCTGTTGGTTCCCTCCACACCATTGGCACTGCAAAAGGCATAGATTTCCTTTTCTGAATCAACCACTGGCGAAGGTTTGTTGCACAAGTATTGCAGCATATGTGTGGGACCCAGCTCTTGTCCTGATCTCCAATCTTACAGCCAAAATAAAGGTGATAGGCTTTCCTAATCATGGTGGTTATAGCATGCTTTTGTGATGCAAAAGTCAATTCTTACAAATATAACAGTAGTTATCTACACTGTTCACACAATTATGAGGCATCTTTGTTTAAAATTAGGCTGAAAAAAATTCAGTTTCAAAAGCAAACACTAAAGAGAGTTTGACAAGGGTGCACTGTATGACTTCCGTGAATGAACTGATGCTGTGGCGTAATATATAGATGCCTGTGACACATCAATGCCTTGACTCTACTGCGCATGCTCGGTTATATTTTTTTTTATTTTAACAAATTCATGTAATTACATTGCATTTTAATAATTTTAAATTAGGTTAGTATTCCATTTATATTAATATCAAAAACATTATGGGAAGCAATATGTTAAAAAGATCCAATCTATTTTTTAATAAATAATTTACAAATACATAATGTAATAGATAAATTTAAAATAACATTTTATTGTATATATATATATATTTACATTAATTTATTAAAATAAAAAGTATATAACTACGTGCATGCGCAGTAGAGTCAATGCGTCAATGTGTCAAAGGCATCTACATATTACGCGACAGATGCAGTCCAGTTAGTAGGGTGCAGGTTTTTGCCTGATATCTTTATAAATAGAGCCAATTGGCAATTTTAGGCATTTTTTAATTCAGTGACCCAAAATTAGTAAAGATTGACTACTTTTATTTCCGAAGCATTTTGGCTGCAGACCAGTGTTATCCAAGTCATGATCTATATTTTATAATAATAAAATCTTGCAAAGTGTCAATCTTAAGTCAGCTAATTAACATACAACTATTTACTACTACCAAAGCAGCCTACATAACTTAAGCTAAGAATATTCAGTATTAACAATCTACAAACTATTTTTATTCATCAAAGTGTTCAAATTTTTGGCTATTATGCAGCGAATGGGCATCGCAGCTTTATAAACATACACTACCCTTTTTTACTTCAGAAATATACTCTATGTACATCACACTACAATTAATTATATACTGGGGAAATATCACTTTATGGTGAAGTTTAAATTAAGGAAATTATGTTAGAAAAAATTCAAATTTGCTGCTACCACTACCATGATCAACATGGCAGATATCAACCAATCACCAAGTGACAAGTGCTCTTGTGATGTCATCCAGCCAATCAAATATAAACCTGGCTCTATACCAGGTTTAAAATCGCACCATTTCTCAGTCTAGATTCCAACATGGTTACGTTATGTTGCTTTATTTGGTGATAATTATTGTTTTTTCTGCATTATTTGGTGATAATTCTTTGTTATTTTCTGCTACTTTTTTGTGCTTTGTGCAGTAGGGTGGTAGTCAAAAATTTTTTTTTTAATTTCTTCAGTGACAGGGTGTTTTTTTGTGAGGAACATAGAGGCATATAATTAGACAAAATTGCAATGACATGCGACTATTTCTAATGGTGCCACATTGACTTCAATTATATTCACTATTACTACATAGTGAAAAAGTAGTAGGAAATTGTCTAAAATTGTATAAACTCTATCCAATTCTAAATTTACAACAATTTTAAACTATCTACTTTCTTTATTTTATTTATTTATTTATTTATTTTTTGTATTTTAATAACAATTTTAAGCTAGGCTTATCTGAATTAGTCAATTTCATTGTTTCCTTTATTTTTCAGATAACTAAAATGGCAGCCCACGAAACGATCTAGAAAAAGCATTTATTTAGTGGGACCAGTGGCAGAATCTATTACAGGAGCAAAATAGCCGACCATTGCCCAAGCTCTATCAAATCTCTTTCACCACATGCATGAAGGAAATACTCTTTGCAAAAGTGCTACTCTAACTATTGAGGAAGTTCTTCCCTTTTGGGAGAGAGCCCATCTTCCAACCACAAAAAACAACACTGCATAGAGCGGTTGGAAAAAATTTATGAGCAATGGAGGAAACTCCAGAAGGCAGCTAAAAGAAGGGGTGAAACCCAGAAGGCTAAAGAAACCTAATTCATAAAGCAAATGAAAAAAACTCTAGATATTAAACATGCTAACTTTGAGAACATGGTAAAAAACCCTGAAGATTTGGCTTTCCTTAAGGATCAAATGTGTGAAAGAAAGGCTTCGATGGGACGAGTGGAGAAGAAACTTGCTGTTCAAATGAAAAAGAAGCAACTCTGTGATGAAGCTGAGAGAAAAAGATTAGAGCATGAGAAGTAGCGTCAACAGCTTGAAGGAGCAACTTGCTCATTATTGACAAGTGAAATAGAAACAGAGTCAGATTCTCCATCTTCTCATTCTAAATCATCATCAGATGTAGAGAGCAAGTCCCCTCCAAAAAGAAGGTGGCCTGTGAATATTGTAACCCCTGATGTTGCAGCTGCTTTGGACAGAACCAAAGTTAGTGATAGAATGGCTGTTTACAATCTTGCTTCTGTGACCAAGGCCTTGGGACATGAGCCAGATGATATTGCCTTAAATCGGTGGACTGTAAGAAGAAGCAGAATTAAACATCGAGAAGACACTGCCACCAGTTTGGAAGCAAACTTAGCATCTCACACTGAAGGACCTTTGATTGTGCACTGGGATTCAAAATTGCTTTCAGATCTCACAGGTCAAAAAGTTGATCGCCTTCCAATATTGGTATCAGATACCTCAGGAAATGAACAACTGCTTAATGTCCTGAAGCTTCCAAATGGAACCGGGGAGGCCATGGCTCATGCTGCTGTTGAAGCTTTAAAGAAATACTCAATTGAAGACAAAGTTAGAGCCTTGTCATATGACACAACTGCCAGCAATTCTGGATGCAAATCTGGTGCTGCTGTCCTCATTGAGACAAGCTTGAAAAGAAAAATGCTGCATTTTCCCTGTTGACATCACATCCACGAGGTTCTCCTTGGAGATGTTTTTACTCTGCTCTTTGGACCCTCTGATAGGCCTGAAATTTCTCTTTTCAAGCATTTTAAAGAGAAGTGGCCATTTATTGCATCTGCCGAAATTGAAAATGGTATATCAGATCATGAAACAACTAATATCTTGAATGCCAACAAGGATCTTGTCACAGAATCATTGTCATTTTGCCTTAAGTGCTTGGCTGAAACATCCCAACCAAGAGATGATTACCGAGAGCTATTGGAGCTTGTGATCATCTACCTAGGTGGAAATCCTCCTCGTGGAGTAGAAATTAGTGCTCCTGGGGCTGTACACAGAGCTCTTGGATGAGTAAGGCCATTTACTCATTGAAAATTTTCATGTTTCGCTCTCAATTTAAGCTGATTGAGAGGGAACTGAAATCATTGAGAGCTTTCAACATATTTGTGTGCCTGATTTACTGCTTATCCTGGTTTCGTTCACCAAATCCAATCCAAGCTCCTCTGAATGATTTGCTGCTATTCAAACAATTAAATAATTACAAGGATGCCATCAACCAAGCTGTTGGTGAAAAAGCTTTGAAAGCACTCAATCGTCACACATGGTATTTGAGCCCAGAACTAGCTGCTCTTGGATTCTTTGATGACAAAGTTGATAATGAGACAAAGGAAAAGATGTCATTAGCCTTGAAAATAGAAAATGAGGAGATTCCTTCAAAACATCCACCTGTTGATCTCAAAAAAGCTAGTTCTTTGACTCTGCCTGATTTTATAAACAAAAACTCCTCCAAATTTTTCTCTTACTTAGAACTACCATTTAATTACGCCAATGAAAAGCCTGAACAATGGAAAGAGAATATCAACCATAAGGCTGCAAGAAAATTAGCAGCAGGTCTCACAGTCATAAATGATCGTGCTGAAAGAGGGGTAGCTCTTATTCAGGAATATAATGAAATGCTTACAAAAGATGAAGATCAGAAGCAGGCCCTACTCCAAGTTGTTGTTGCACACAGAAAAAGGTATCCAAATCCTAAAAAAAAAAAACTGTTTCCAAGATGAAATGATTAGCTATGCGAGTATTTTTGAATATTTGTTTTTTTGTGATTGATTCTCTTTTTCCTCCATTATTAGAATATAGGACAAAACAAAATGTGTTATGTGGCACCTCTTAAAATTATCACACCTAAGTGAAATTTTGCATAGCAATATTAGTCATTAAGATAAACAAATTATTGGCATGTCCCTTCAAAATTTTTGAATTTTATATTTTGAGCACCACCCTATTGTGCAGTGGTACTTGTCTATTCAAAACACCTTAAAACTGGTATTTTTTCATAATTCCACAACTATTGACAATATACTGTATACTACACAAACCATAAAAAAACATTCAGAAAAAAAAAAATTATCACCAAACTCAGCAACGCTCCTTAGCTGCATTATTACCAAATTTTTCTTAAAATTAACTAATGAGCTACTATTTACCACATCATATGGCAAGTCATTCCAAAAATCTACTTCTCTATATGACTGAAAAAGTATTTTCATAGATCAAGTCTTCAAGTCTGTTTTCTAATTTTCTTATTATGCCCTTGATTCCATCAGCCTCTAATGAGGAAAAGTTGCTTACATGTAAACTGTTTAAACCTGAAAACATTTTGAACATCTGTATCATATCTCCCATCATACAATGTCTCTCATAACTAAATACACCATTCCTTTAATCTTTCCCTGTATTCCAATCTTCTTAGGTTAGGGATAAACCTGGTTGTCCTACATTGCACACCTTCGAGCATATCATATCAATATCATGTCTAAGGTGAGAGGACCAAGCTTGAATGCAGTATTCTAACATGAGGGGACCAGGCTCAAATGCAGTATTCTAAGGGAAGCTTAACATAAGAATTATTTAATTTACAAGTGACTTCCTTACTCTTGTAACTACATTCCTCTTAATAATACCTAGCATTTAATTGATTTATTTCTAGCCTCTAAGAACTACTTAGAAAAATTTTACATCACTACTAACTATAATGTCAAGATCTTTTTCCTGACTAACATCTTCTAACCAGTTTCCTTGCATCTCATAACTAAAGTTTTCATTATTTCTACCAAAATATATAACTTAGCATTTTTGAACACTGAATCCCATCTGCCATTTACTAGCCACAGGCTTTTATTTTATACAGAAATCTCCTGTGGAACCTTGTCAAATGTCTTACTAAAATCCAAATAAATACAGTACCTAACATTTACATCATGTCCATCATCTACCACTCTGAAAAGCCTAAATGACAAAACTACTATCCAGATAGTATTCAAAGACAAGACTTCATAAATCAGTGATTTTTTTTTTTTTTGTTAACTTGCTGCATTAAAACTGGCAGCAAAGTCCTTCCAGTCAATTTCTGACTTTTGACAGACTCTTTCCATAAATCTGGTGATGACGACTGTTTGTCGCAGAAAATTAGTGTCCTCAAACTCCGCCATAAATAATCAATCATCTTCTACATCTTTTTGGTGAATGTAGGACTTTGCATCAAGTGGAGCAGGGAAACAAAGCAACTTCTCTTCCACTTCATAATATATTAAGTTCGGTTCTAAGGTTGCTTTAGTTGTTGGATAATATTCGTTTTAACACCACTCCAAACCATTAAAAAATATTAATATATTCTGAATCCTCATTAAAAATTATGGCAGACATCAAAATAATGCACACCATCTCCAAAAACATTTTATTTTTCTATAACTTGTTTGATTTATAGGTTTTAGCATATGCTGATTTTAAATCTGTTAAGAAATAAATTTTTTAGAAAAAAAAATTTCTAAGGCTCAGTTAGGTCGACCTTATGCTCTTGACAACTGGTTAGGTTAAGTTGTATTACCGTTAGGGTCAAATGAATGCCCATTTTTTTTTTTTAACATTTTTTTTTCAAAAATTGTGTGATACTCCAATGTCTACCAAATTTTACAGTAATTGATTTTTTTCTCAGTAATTGATTATTTCAAGTGATTACTATGAGAATGAGAATTTTGTTATGTTTCATTAATTGCTAGGCTAGTTTTGTTTTTTCTTTTTAATATTTAGATATGACTTTTTAATGCAATTAAGTTTTGTATGATCATGTGTTATGAGGTGATGTGCAGTGGTGTAGTGCTAAATAAAGAAGTGAGGGAACGCATTTTGAAAGTGTTACTCAGATGCGGGGGGGACAATGGCGAGCACAGCGAGCCTATACAGCTGGGGGTCCAGGGGCACTGTAAGCCCCCCATCCCGGAAATCTTTTGAAATCTGACCAATTTCAGGGATATTTTGAGGTCATATGCACTGGATATTAGGATATATTCCAAGGTTGAAGATGCAGTATTTCCAGTGTCATTAGATATATGACATCCAGTACGATCAATAAAAATAGCTAACAACTGGAATGATTAACTAAAAAAAAGTTAACAACTGGGATGCCATGGTGACTGTTTCATCAGATCTTTATAGGCTAGCATTGCCTCAGTCGAAGCTAAAAGAAATGAAACAGTTAATGATCTTTCTCATATTTCTTCTAGGGGTGGGAATTAAAATTTCATGACGTTAGAGATTTGTAAGTTCGGATTTATTCGAAATAGTGAGGGAACGCCATTCCATCTACCAAAAAAAGTAAGGGAATGCCGTTCCCACGTGTTCCCACAGCACTACACCACTGGTGACGTGTATATGTATATATATATATATATATAGTCTAAAAGCAGGCACATATCCAGGATTTCTGAAAGGGGGGGGGAGGCAAAATGCATAGTAGTGTTGCCGAGCATAGCGAGGCAATACAGCTAGGGGTTCGGGGGAGTGCTGTGAGCTCCCCCAGTGGGGTCTAGGGCTCCATCCCGGGAGAGAAGTAATTTTTACCATATTTTTCTTTTAAAGTGCATAAATCATGGACTAAAAATGGTGAAAAGTACTGAATCATTTGACTTCATCACACAATTAATGACAAAATAAACCTAGTTACCTGTTTTAGCTTGCTGAATGTTACAGAAATTTACTTATCCTTAGATACATCCTCTTCAGCTCCAAGGGGGGGCAAATACCCCATTTGCCCCCCTCTGGATACGCTACTGTCTAAAAGTCAGTAAAAGAAAGCTGGCAACACAAAAGGATAAACATCGGAATGCAGTCTGTTCGTTCATTATGGCTGGACTAACAGCATGGTTATTCATATCTGACTAAATTGTTGGTGCTAAGTTTAATTTGATGTTGTTGCTAAAGTGTTAGAATGTAAGCAGAAGCTGTCAAATAGTATAGAAGTGTAGGGGTAATGTCTATAGCTTCTAAATTAGTAAAGTGAGAGTGTCAGGTAGGCACTTTATGGGATGCTGGAAATCTATGCTAGACCCTAAGGAAAATCTAAATGAAAGCACCAGTAAGTGCCTTTGTTGTGGTTTAGAAACCTAATAACTTGGCAGGGCCACTAACCCCATATTATTACATTTGGCAATGAGGATGGGATTTAATTTGGCTTATTGGGTTCAATTTGGTTGTTTGGAAAATTGGATGTAGCCTAGCCTAGGTAGGTCGTTTGATTTGGTTGGTTTGTGTGGGTAAGCTACCATACTATAGCTTAGGTCCCAGCGGCCTAACTCGAATACTAATTCCTACTCAGCCCTAACTCTAATACTAATTCCTACCCAGCCCTAACTGGGGTGTAACTAGATAAAATTTAAACCCTATCTAACCTACTCCATGTTATTTGGCCTAAATCAGTGTCATAAGCCCCTACAAAGACTCTGGGGAGGATTTCAAAACTTATGCCACGAGGGTGAGGTTGTTTTTCAAGGCAAATTCCATTCCTGATAAGAAAGTACATACCTTCTTAACTATAATAGGCCCCTAAAAGTTTGGCTTAGTTATGAACCTAGTTGCTCCTAAAGCACCAGAAACTTGCACCTATAGTGAGAATTGGTACAGGCCCTAACCAATCACTACAAACCTCGAGTAGTTCTCATCTTTGAACATTTCAAATTTTATTCAAGGCATCAGACTGTGAATGAAAGCATTGCAGAGTTTGTTGCAGGTATAAAAGCTCATCATAGCTGTACTTGTAAATTTGGGGACAAATTAGACAAAATGCTAAGAGATAGGTTTGTAATGGGTCTCAAAGAGGAGTCTACCCAGAGAACCCTATTAGCTATACAGGACCAAATTTTTAGTCAGGCTGTAGAAATAGCTGTGGCTAGAGACAGCTGCTAAAGATATAGAGCTTTTGGCAGTCACAGTAGTAAAGCCCAACATGTAAATAGCTTTAAATCTTCTATGCCTGGCAGACCTAATGAGCCTACAAGACAGACAAATAAAAGGTATGCAGCAAATATGACTAAACCTACTAATTCAAACACTAAACAGGAGGAAAAGCCTTCCAATCCATGTATTGGGTGTGGAAAACACCATTGGAAGAAAGACTGTCCTTTCAAAGAAGCAGTTTACCAAAACTGTAGTAAAATTGGCCACATAGTTAAAGTTTGTTTTTCAAAGAAAACAAAGAGTGAAAATTCTAATTATAACATTTCTAGTGTAAATCCTCAAAAGGGAAATACTTCGAACATTGGAGTGGAGTGTGGTACCTATTTTATGAGCAGCAAAGTGGTGATAATACAGGTCCATATATTGTAGAGGTAGGCCTAAATGGAATTACAGTTCCTCTAGAATTAGATACAGGTGCTGCCTGAACTGTCATGTTCAAAACAGTTTTTGACAAAACTTTCAAAAATGCACCTAAACTACATGCATCTAAAACAATACTAAAAAAATATAGGGACATACAAATACCTATTTGTGGAGAAACATCCATTACAGTTACACTCAACAAGAAAACTTTTTCTCATCCCTTAACTCTTTTAGTGGTGGAGGAGCAAGGGCCTACTCTACTAGGCCATGACTGGATTGATGCTTTGAAAATGCCTATTGACAAAATTTTGCCAAAGGGTCAGGAAGAAGTGCATACACTCACATATCTGTTTGACTTTGACTCATTGTTAAGGGAGTTTTCTTCTGTTTTGGGGCCTGAAGTAGGCAAACTAAAAGGCCATCAGGTCTGTATAGAGGTAGACCCTAATGTAAATCCGAAATTTTGTAAGGCTCGTTCAATTGCACATGCACTGTGGGAGAAGGTAGATTTAGAAATTAACAGGCTGCTCAAAGATAAAATTATCGAACCAGTCACACACACTAAGTGGGCTATCCCAGTAGTTTCTGTACTAAAACCTGACAAGTAAGTGCGGTTATGTGGGGATTACCATTTAACAGCAAATAGAGCAGTCCTTCTAGATTGCTACCCTATACCCAAGCCTGATGAATTATTTAGCTCTCTTACTGGGGGTAAATATTTCACAAAACTAGATATGTCCCAAGCCTATGCTCAACTAAGTTTAGATAAAAATTCTAGAGCTAACTATCATAAATACGCACCAAAGCCTATATAGGTACAATAGGCTCTGCTGTGGAATAGCATCGGCTCTGGGTATTTTTCAGAGGATAATGGACCAAGTTCTAGGTCACATTCCGGGTTTACTTTGTTTTCTAGATGATGTCCTCATTTCAAGTTCATCTAAAAAAGAACACCTAACTAGATTAACCACAGTTCTAAAAAGACTCTGGGATGCCAGACTTAAGCTAAAGAAAGAAAAGTGTTCATGGGTCATGAGTGAGGTGTCATATTTAGGGTTTAACATAGATGCCTCAGGCATTCATCCAACAGTAGATAAACTAGAAGCAATAAAAAATGCACCACCTCCACAAAACATCGCATAGTTACAAGCTTATTTAGGTCTCCTAAACTTTTATAGGAAATTTTTGCCTAATGCATTAACTTTCCTTGAACCCCTAAATAAGTTATTATGATCTGGAGAACAGTGGAGATGAGAGAAAACCCAAAAGGAAGCATTTGAGGTTTCCAAGGATGTACTACTAAAGTCCACTCTCCTAGTGCATTATGATCCTAAACTTCTTCTCATAGTTTCAGCAGATAGCAGTTCCTATGGAATTGGGGCAGTGTTATCTCACCACATTGATGGTGCAGATAGGCCTATCTGTTTTGCTTCTAGAACACTAACTGAGACTGAAAGGCAATATGCACAACTTGAACGTGAAGCCTTAGCCTTAGTATTTGCAGTAAACAAATTTCATTTCCATCTATGGGGTCATGAATTCAAACTGATTACTGACCATAAGCTTCTTTTAGGTTTATTTTCACCTAATAAAAATATTCCAGTTGTGGCCTCAGGTAGGATTCAACGATGGGCACTGATTCTACAAGCCTATAAATTTGACTTAGTACATTGGTCAGACAAACTTCTGATTGATTTGTCCCTTGTGGGCATTGGGTGTGGCCTTCGTCAGCCCTTGGGTACTAACTGTGGCTTTTATCCACTAAGGGTGGGCCATGTTAATGTGAATTCTTTAATTAATAAATTGACCTTTGTTCAAGATTTGCTGGAAAACAATGATTTAGATGTATTAGGTATAAGTGAAACCTGGTTATTGCCATCTGTACCTAATTCCTGTGTAGGTATTCCCAATTATGAAATTATTAGAAAATATGTAATGGGGAACTTAGCTAAATATGGTATTTGTTTTTATCTCAGAAAATCAATTAAGTTTATTGAAGTTCAGTGCAATGTTTCTAATATTTTGACTTTGCATTTAAGTGATACGGACATATTTATTATAATTATTTACCATCCCCCTTCTTATAGTATTGTAGAGAATAATGCCTTAATAAATTTCCTTTGTGAATTTTGCAATAATAAAGAAACCATTCTTGTAGGGGATTTCAATCTACCAAGCCTGAGATGGTGGCTGAGTGAGGAAGCAGAGCATGGGCCAATATCTCATAGTGACAAATTATTCTTGGATTGCTTTAATATCTTGGGCTTTACACAGTGGGTCAGGGAGCCAACTTTTTATCTCTCTGGGAATATTCTTGATTTGCTTCTTACTCTGAGGATGATAGAGTGGGAGATGTTGTTGTGCTACCTCTATTTCCACATTGTGGTCATAGTCCCCAGGTCATTCCATGTCAGTTCAATGGCGAAAAAAATGTGATCACCACCAATTTTTCTTTAAAATTGGCACACTTATAGATCTCTGAGAAAAACAGAATGACGCTTGTTTCAACACTCTAGGTCGGGGGTGGGCAACCCTTGGCACGCGTGCCAAACGTGGCACGCCAACGACTTTTTTCCGGCACGGGATTCCCCGGGCTCACCTTAAAAAAAATTTAAATAAATAAATATCCAAATTCTTCGCTGAGTTTTATATTTTAACTTAATGTTTTCTGCTAAAAAATGGTAAAGATTAACTTTTGCATCAAAGATTTGACGATTTTGGCACGCTCACTTAAAAAGGTTGCCCACCCCTGCTCTAGGTCATATATCCGGAGATATGGCCCTTCGAATTTTGTAAAAAAGGTCAATTTCCAAGGTCATACCATATTTCAACATGAAATATCTCAGCTCCTATTGCACTTACAGAGACCATTGAAACACTATTTTAAAGGTTTTAAGCAGATCTACAACTTTTTCTATTCATATTTTACCTCAGTGGTCAAAATAAAAGTTGATCTTATTTTTGACCTTTGACCTTGTGTAGGTCATTTGATGTCACAATCGATTTTTTTTCTCCTTTCATCCAATTTTGGGTAAACATGTCTACCTTAACCTAAAACAAGATTTTTACTGTTAAGTTAGTATAGACGCTACAGCCATTTCAGTGGACCATACCTACCTCCATTTTGACCAAGTACCTTTTTCCCAAACTTTGGAGCACCCTATCTTTGGAACTGTTTGAGCTAGAGTGTTGAGAAAAATACCATTAGATTTTTTCTTACTGAGATATATAATGTCTGCTAATTTTCAAAAAAATCGGTAATTATCTAACCTAACCTAACCCAGTTATTTGGTTGAATAAGTATCTGGCCCTATTATGAAATTTTTTTTTTTTTGTATATTTCAGAGAATTATATAATATAGGTAGTTTAAATTACATAATTAATTTATATGGACATTCAAAAGTGTGAAGAACTTCAAACCTCCTGTCCTGTTTAAAGGTAAAGCTATGTACATATATAAGTACCTTATACTAGGCTATAGGTACTACCCCATAGAATAAGTTCAATTTTAAGAGTTAGATGAGTTTTAATAGAATTACTTAACTTTGTGTATTTATTCATTGTGTACAACAGTATGTACCCATGTGAAAATAAGCTTATTTAAACCTTGGAGCAAGGATTTTTTTGGCATCTGTATTTATTCCAATCTGTAAATCAAAAACTGCACATGTTTTCTTATTGTAGACCTCTGAAACAAGATCAGTCAGTCCCAAATTTTATTTGTGCCATCTAAGCAAAAATAGCTTTTAACAGGGTTGGATACAATGAATAATTATAATTGTATTTTTAATTAATTGATCCTAATTTCCATTAATTGTAATTGATTCAAAATAAAATAAAAATAAAGGTAATTGTAATTGATTTTTGAGCTATAACTGATGTAATTGGTCAATTAATGTCAATTGTTAAAAATTATACCCCTACATCTGGCAGGCATACATCATCCAATGAAAATAAACCTTTGATAGTTTATTTAGTTATACTTAAATATAGCTATATATTTTTATAGATATATATTTATATATAGAATAGTTATATTTGTGTAATTGTAATTGATTCAGATAAAATTAATTGTAATTGATCTTGAAATTGTGAAGTACAATACTAACTGTAATTAATTTGAAGAAAAATAAAAAAAAATTGTAATTGTTTCCATTTTGTGTAATTGAACCCAACCCTGGCTTTTAAACTACATATGTTTTTTTTTCTTTTTAGATAAACATGGATTTCAGCAGTCTGAATATGAGCAGGTTCTGTTGTGATCCATTTAAAAAACACAAAGGAAAAGTGAAAAAAGGCATTCGTGCATTGACTAAAAATTTGATTGATCAAAATCCTGAATTGAAACTAACAAATAATCATAAAGCATGTGCAACCTGTCGAAATATACTAGCAAATCATCCATCCCCAATGCCTGAATGTGAACCATTTGAAAAATCACCATCCACCTCATCAAGTGCCCCATCTGAGCTAGAAACCATTGGAGATGTAGTTGAAATGCAGTATGAGCTTAGTAAATTCAATGCTTCATTGGCCACACTTGATGAGACCCCAATAAAACCATGTGAACTCTCTGACAGCACTGGTTACGCAAAGAGAAAGTTGAGGATAGTAGTAGTTATGAAAAGAAAGCTTGAACTTGCAACTAAACAACCAATTTCACGCAGTGACTCAAATGATAGAGAACTGGAGATTCTTCAACAACTAAAAGAGAAATTTAATCAAGTGACAAATCAATGTGAAAAACTGACAATTTTTACTATCCTACCAAAAAGATGGACACAAGTAAAGATCAGAGAAGAATTTAAATACTCAGATTATATGGCTAGGCAAGCAAAGTGTTTGGTGAGGGAGAAGGGAGTGCTTTCAACTCCTAATCCATGTTTGGGGAAATGCCTGAATAGTGAAACTGCTGCCAAAGTAATTGACTTCTATCATTCGCCAGACGTGAGTAGACAAATGCCAGGGTTGAAAGACTATGTTTCTGTAAAACGAGCTGATGGTAGGCAGGAAAGAAAACAAAAATCACTAATCTTATGCAACCTAAAAGAAGCATTTGAGCTTCTTAAAACAAACCATCCAACAATTAAAATAGGATTTTCAAAATTTGCAGAGCTTCGGCCAAAAGAATATGTGTTGCCAGGTGCCAGTGGAACACATTTTGTCTGCATTTGCACTAAGCACCAGAATGTCACTCATGATGGCAGCAATAACCAGTGTTTTCCAGGTGGAGCAGTACCCTCCTGATAAGCCTAGCTCATCAACATGGGATGATGGGCTGGAGACAAATTATATTTGTCACTACAGCCATTGTCTAGTCCTCCTCCAATGTAATCCACCTCAGGAGATATGCTTCTTTGGGAAATATGATCAATGCCCAAGAAAAGAGGCCTTCGCAGACTTCTTAACTACAGCCTTCAAAAGAAAAGGGCTTAATGAGATTGAATTCAGGCAATGGATTTCAACAGACAGATCAACGCTGCAAACAAAAACTTTCTGCACATGAATTCATCCAAAGTTTTCATAAAAAACTAGAAGTTCTCCTGGAACATGATTTCTTTGCAAGAAGCCAGATGAAATTTTTACAAGAAAAGAAAGAAGAACTCCACGAAGGTGAATTTCTCGTTATTGGTGACTTTGCCGAGAATTATGCTTTTATAGTTCAAGACGCGGTGCAATCATTCCATTGGAATAACTGTCAAGCTACAATACATCCTTTTGTAGTCTACTACCGACAAGACAATGAACTGATGCATAAAAGTTTTGTTGCAATTTCTGACTGCAACCAGCATGATGTAATATCCATTCACCTCTTCCAAACCCATCTCAAATTTTATTAAAGCATCCCATCAAATTACCAAAATCTTTTACTTCAGTGATGGTTGTGCTGCACAATATAAAAATCGCAAGAACTTTATAAACCTCTGCCATCATGAAGAAGATTTCGGAGTTGAGGCTGAATGGCATTTCTTTGCCACGAGTCACGGTAAAGGGCCATGTGATGGTATCAGCAGATCTGTGAAGAGGCTTGCGGCCAGGGCTAGCCTCCAAAGAATAGGAGATGCTGAACCCATCCTTGATCCATTGGCCCTCTACAACTTTGCAGTCACAGCGCTTCCTTCAATCACTTTCACCTTCGTGACAACAGAAGAGTATGAATCCCACCAATTGATGTTGGAAAAATGCTTCAAAAATGCAAAAACCATTCCAGGTATGCCTAATTATACAATTAATCCATTCCTCACTCCAGAAATATAATTTTAAGCTTTTTCTTGCGAATTTTTGTCATAGAAATTTGCCTCCAATCATCATGGAATTTCAAGGGTATAATTTAGTGGGAACTCTGAATAATGATCGAATGTCAAAATATTCTGAAATTATATCCCATTGCCAAAACCTATGTTATTTTCAGGAACCCAGAAGATCCACTGTATCAAGCCAATCAGCGATGGACTGGTAGAAGTCTGTTCATATTCTTTCTCAACTATATCCAGATCGGAAAAAGTCACCATTCTTCAGAGAAGCCACTTCCCATTGGCATCTATGAAAGGCTATTGCTTGGCAATCTATGATTCCCACTGGTATCTCGCCTGCATCTTAGATGTCAAGCCAGAGAGCAATGAGGTCAACTTGACCTTCCTTCACCCTGATGGACCTGCATGCTCATTTGTATACCCTTCCCCACCTGATGAACTTCTAGTTGATGCCAGTGATGTGCTGATGATTGTGAGTCCAGTTACCACAAATGGCAGGACATACACTTTGACCCAGTCAGAAATGAAGAAGGCCACATCTATTCTTGGGCATTTAGTAGTGTAACAGCCAACAGGTATTCTTTTTTGCCTCATCAATGTGATTTTTTTTATCAGCCTTTTTTTTTTTCATTGATAATATTAGGTACACATATTTCATATGAAATGTCTGTAAGTTAGTTCAGTGGTAATTAAATTTTTTATTATCATTGTTTATTAAAACCATTATGTTTATTGCACCATTTATTATCTATTAATTATATTTTGTATTTAGGTTAGTATCTTAGCATTCTTATTTAAATTTGAGTCTTATTAGGCAGGACTAAAGTCTCTCATTATAGGTTTTTCTTTCTTACTGTTTGCTGTGGAATAATGATCTCAGTTTTTGTCTAAGGTCAAATCTTTGGTAGGATAAATAATTACCTTGAAAAGGGTATATAAATACTTTATTATTACTATAAATGTAACAATAATGGCTTCCATAAAATATATTGTAAATACCTAATAACTGCCTTTTTTAAATATAATGTTATGTTGATGCCTCTTTTTTCATAGTTTCACCCAGCTAGACAAGAATCAGTTCTTATAACTCAATTGGTAAAAATAAAAGAATAGGTTATTTTAATATACATATTAAAAGGCAAATTGTCTTAAAAATAGCAGACATTATAGACCTCAGTGAGACAAATCTAATGGTACTTTTCTCAACACTCTAGCTCAAACATTTCCAAAGAAATGGCGCTCCAAAGTTTGGTGGAAAAAGGTACTTTGTCAAAATGGAGGTAGGTATGGTCCACTGAAATGGCTGTAGCATCTATACTCACCTGATCAACACTAAAAATCTTGTTCTAGGTTAAGGTAGACATGTGTACCCAAAACTGGGTGAAAGGAGAAAAAAATTGGTTATGACATCAAATGACCTACACAAGGTCAAATGTCAAAAATAAGATAAACTTTTTTTTTACCAATGAGGTAAAATATGAATAGAAACAAAGTTGTAGATCTGCTTAAAAGCTTTAAAATAATGTTTAAATGGTCTCTGTAAGTGCAATAGGAGCCGAGATATTTCATGTTGAAATATGGTATGACCTTGGAAAATTTTTTTACAAAACTCAAATGGCCATATCTCCAGAACCATATGACCTCGAGGGAAAATATAACAGAATATCAAGTACATTAGCAGGCATTGATTGGGATTTTGAATTTAAATACTGCAATGCTGCACAAATGTTTAGTCATTTTTGTAACATCATATACCCACTGATTGAGCAATATGTTCCTGTTAAGGACTCAGGAGAGGAGACAGTGCCTTGGTCAATTAAACCATCTACAGGTCTTAAGTGTAGTAGAGGTACCAGTAATGCTTGGCAAAATTATAAATTCCCATGAACCAGGTACAGTAGGAATTCTGTTGAGGCCCAGACTGCACTAACCCATTTCCAGAATATTAATTACCAGTACAGAAATTTTTCACTTAAAAGTAGATCTGACTATGAAGCATCCCTAGTGATGAGCCTCAGTGATAAGCCCAAACTTTTACATTCATATATAAGGCATAAGAAAGTAGGCAAGCCTAGTGTAGGACCTTTGAGGTTACCATCTGGAGATGCAGTTTCTGATGCTTTGGGTATGGCTGAGTGCTTTGCCAACTCTTTCTCATCAGTTTATAGAGCAGTGGTACCAGAAGACCCAGCACATCATCAAACATTTGTTGGTAATCTTGATAATGTACTTTTTCATGTGATGATGTTAAGGAGATATTGTGTCAATTAAATGTTTCAAAGACTATGGGCCCTGACAATTTATATCCACTGCTTCTGAAAGCTTGCTTTGCCATTGTATATGATATTCAGAGCCTCTATTGATGAAGGACTTCTGCCAGCTTCTTCAAAGAAATCTTTTGTGGTCCCTATTTTTAAAAAGGTGGCACGACATGATCCACTCAATTATAGACCAATAAACTTAACATCTGTTTATTTAAGTCACTGGAGAGAATCATAGTGAAGGTCACTTCAGATTACTTGGAGATGAACTTTATATTGTTTGCTGAACAATTTGGATTCAGGGCAAGTAGATCAACTGAGGACCAATTATTGTTAACCTATAATGATATTACCAAGTGGGTGGATGAGAGATCCTCAGTGGATCTTATACTATTTGACTTTGCAAAGGCATTCGATGTAGTTTGCCATAGTATAGTTGCTGGATAAGCTGAGGAAGATTGGCATTTTAGGGAAGATGCTCGGGTGGATTAGAGATTTCCTTTTTGGCCAAGTGATGCAGGTTTCTGTGGGTGATCAAGTGAGTGGGGAGAGGAATGTATTGAGTGGGGTGCCACAGGGGTCTGTGTTGGGACCAGTTCTCTCTCTTATTTACATCAATCATGTTGCTAGCAGCATTCTTTCTAAATTTACAATCTTTGCTGATGATCTAAAAATTTACTTGAGGATAGAAATGGGTTCCCCAGGCGATATGGCTGATGCTCTTTCTTTAGGTCAGAGGTACATGTATGTAGCTTAACATGTTTTGTTTATTTTTCTGTGCTGGTACCCCAGCAGAGTGAGGCTGACCCTTTATAGACCATGTCCCTTTTGCCTTGATTGTTGGTTCTTGAGGTGAGGGAAAGCCGACCAGGTAAGATTACGGCTGATGCTCTAATTAGGTTGCCTTTAGAAAATCCAAATGAATGCATACCTATACCTACAGAATGGATTCACTTGGTGGAGTTTTTGGAATCCACTACAGTACAAATAGAGCAGTGGACAAAATCAGACCCTATTCTGTCTAGGGTCATCCATTACTGCTCAGTTGGTTCTTACCTGGTGGGTTTTCCCTCACCTCAAGAACCAACAATCAAGGCAAAAGGAACAAGGTTTATAAAAGGTCAGCCTCACTCCACTGGGGCACCAGCACAGAAACATAAACAAAACATGTTAAGCTAAATTCAGGTTACGTGGCTGGATAGTGCACCACATGCAGCAAATAGATTTTAGCTTTTTAAAATGGTTACTTATGAAAACCTGTACAAATCCCCACCCAGTGTCAATCCCAGAGCCTTTATAAAAGCATTCAAATCAGAGAGACAACTGATGATGGCAGTGAATTCCAAAGGGGAATGCCTCTTATACTAAGGAACCTACTCCTGCAATCCAGGGTTAATATTTGGCTGGACACAGGGGCTAATGAGAAATGAGAGGTTGTGTTTCACTAGCACTATTTTTCATGCTCTTTACGATGGTACTAATAATTTTTTGTGCTAGTGCGCGGTTATAAAATTCATTTAATATATAATCTTTACGTGGAGACTCCGTGTGTATGTATGTATGTATGTGTGTATGTATGTATGTGTGTGTGTATGTATGTATGTATGTATGTTAGCGCTCCATGTGTTTGCATGTATGGTAATGCGTTTCGTGGACGTATCACTTGTTTGGGTATTTTGGGGGATCAAGAGAATTTCAAAGAAGAAATTTGTCATCCCTGTGAAGAATCGTTCTGCAGAGACACTAATATTGATTATACAGCGCTTCATTAAACCAGGAACTCACATCCACAGTGACTGCTGGAGAGCTTATAGTGAACTAAGGAATCTCGGGTATTTGCATTCCACTGTCAATCAGAGTGCTAACTTTGTGGACCCGGAAACAGGCACCCACACGCAGAACATTGAATGTTTGTGGAAGGATGTCAAACGTTGGGTGCTTCGTCCTGGGAATAAAAACGTCCACTACTCGCAGTACCTAGCCCGATATATGTTCCTAAGTATACATCAAATGGAAGTGTGCCTTCATGCCTTCCTAAGGGAAGTAGCAAAGCTCTATCCTCCAGAACAGTGAAACCCATTCCAGTTAAGTTTTATTAATCTTGACATGGCTTAGTATTGTCTAACCTAACCCAACCTAACCTAACCTGTTAGCAGGTTAGGTTGGTTAGATTAGTTAATTTAGTTAGGTTAGCTAGTTTTTATCAGAATTACATTTTCCTGGTATAGTTTTCTCGGATCTTTTCTGTTTGACACACATGGTTCGATTTTATTTTAAATTTCTACACAGACGTAGTTTTGCATGACGATTACGAAAATCAGAACCATTTTTTTGGAGAAATTAATAATAAAAAAGTTACAACCCTTTAAAGTAGTTTATTAGACCCACCCTTCGTGCGGGTCGCTGGTAGCAAAAATTAACCAAACTATCACGACTTAACCTAACCAATCGTCAAGGGCGTACAATTAACCTAAAAAATAAATAAAAAACAATAAATTTTTATTTATTTATTTATTAATACTATAAACACCCAGGAATGTCTGTCAGTCAGTCCATCCCGCTCAGTTTGTCAGTCGGTCACGCTGAGGAACGTTTATCGGTCACGCTCGGGAACGTTTAGGTTAAATCGTGATATTGTTTTTTATTTACTTTTTTAGGTTAATTGTACGCCCTTGACGATTGGTTAGGTTAAGTCGTGATAGTTTGGTTAATTTTTGCTACCCGCGACCCGCACGAAGGGCGGGTCTTAGGCTAGTTGTAACTTTTTTATTATTAATTTTTCCAAAAAATGGTTCTGATTTTCGTAATCGGCATGCAAAACTACGTCTGTGTAGAAATTTAAAATAAAATTGAACCATGTGTGTCAAACGGAAAAGATCCGTTTTCTCTGCTTTGTTGGAATTTGACACACATTTCTTACGCAAATCAGTAGAAACACACTGTATTTTGGAATGGAAAAAAAATAGTTTCTATTCATTTGCACAAAAAATGGGTATCAGATTCGAAAAAAGCAGAGAAAACTACACTTGAAAAATGTAATTTTGATGAAAAATGAAATCTTGTAACATGAACATCTTAGCCTCTTAGGTTATGCTTTATTGTATAAAATGTAGTCAAAAATACATTTTTCAAGTATTTTGGTGTGCTTTGTTCGAATATGACCTTCATTTCTTGTGCAAAAGAACAGAAATACATTTATCATTGCATGGCCCAAACACGTATTTCTGTTCATTTGCACAAGAAATGAAGGTCATATTTGAACAGAGTACACCAAAATACTTGAAAAATGTATTTTTTTATTTCAACTTCAGGCCATGTCATTTGCAACATAATTACAGATGTCCCTCTGACCCAAAGAAACAGCATCAGCCATATCGCCTGGGGAACCCATTTCTATCATCAAATAAATTTTTAGATCATCAGCAAAGATTCTAAATTTAGAAAGAATGCTGCTAGCAACATGATTGATGTAAATAAGAGAGAACTGGTCCCAACACAGACCCCTGTGACACCCCAATCAATACATTCCTCTTCCACTCACTTGATCACCCACAGAAACCTGCATCACTTGGCCAAAAAGGAAATCTCTAATCCACCCCAGCAACTTCCCTGAAATGCCAATCTCCATCAGCTTATCCAGCACTATACTATGGCAAACTACATCGAATGCCTTTGCAAAGTCAAATAGTATAAGATCCACTGAGGATTCCTCATCCACCCACTTGTTAATATCATTATAGGTTAACAATAATTGGTCCTCAGTTGATCTACCTGCCCTGAATTCAAGTTGTTCAGCAGACAATATAAAGTTCATCTCCAAGTAATCTGAAGTGACCTTCACTATGATTCTCTCCAGTGACTTACAACAAACAGATGTTAAGCTTACTGGACTGTAATTAAGTGGATCATATCATGCCACCCTTTTAAAAATAGGGACCACAAGAGATCTCTTCCAAGAAGGTGGCAGAAGTCCTTCATCAATAGAGGCTCTGAATATCCTATACAATGGGAAAGCAAGATTTCAGAAGCAGTGGATGCAAATTGTCAGGGCCCATAGTCTTTGAAACATCTAATTGACACAATATCTCCTTAACATCATCACATGAAAAAAGTACATTATCAAGATTACCAACAAATGTCTGATGATGTGCTGGGTCTTTTGGTACCACTGCTCTATAAACTGATGAAAGAGAGTTGGCAAAGCACTCAGTCATACCCAAAGCATCAGAAACTGCATCTCCAGATGGTAACCTCAAAGGTCCTATACTAGGCTTGCCTACTTTCTCATGCCTTATATATGAAAGTAAAAGATTTGGGCTTATCACTGAGGTTCATCACTAGGGATGCTTCATAGTCAGATCTACTTTTAAGTGAAAAATCTCTGTACTGTTAATTAATATTCTGGAAATGGGATAGTGCAGTCTGGGCCTCAACAGAATTCCTACCATACCTGGTTCGAGGGATTTATAATTTTGCCAAGCATTACTGGTACCTCTACTACGCTTAAGACCTGTAGATGGTTTAATTCAGTGTTTCCCAACCGGGGGCCATATGGCTCCCTGGGGGCCATGGCACATTTGAAGGGGGCCACAGGAAACTGTTAAGATTTAGAGGGGCCACAGACTCCATGAAGGGGGCCACAGGACTCAACCTATTGAAGCCTAAATTATAGTTAGGCCAATAGATAATTTTAATTTATGTAGTTGAATTACATTTTAAAAAATTATTAATACATATATTTTCCTTTTTTTTAGATATTTTATAATAGAATTTGAATTTATCTGTAAACAAATATTTTGCATCTTACAAGCTTATTGTGCGGCGCACTCCATTGTGCGCTTGATCGTTATGCGCCTGGCAGCGTTGTTGACTTGATAAAAATACTTCAGGTTGAAATCCTTACAGTCTGTTTACCACGTGGATCGTCGCTGTAGTGTGTAAGTAGCTCTTATTTGTTTACCCTAATATTGCGAAGTTGTAGTAATTTTACTAGTTTTTTTAATTTATAATAGATTGCTATAAGTACAGTATTTCTTTTGATTATATTTTTTTACTTAATACATAATATAAGTAAATAACTGCAAATTTTTGTTAGCCACTGTTTAGTTTTTGTTATGTTTATAGTCCTATGTGACAAATAATATTGTACCTGAATACAAATAGTTGTTTTAATATCCTTTATATATATTTGTTTTTGTAAAATAGAGTTAATCTGCATATTACCTACTGAAAATAATGCTTATGGGGGCCACAGGAAAAAATAAGGTTCCTAAGGGGGCCATAAGCCAAAACCGGTTGGGAACCACTGGTTTAATTGACCAAGGCACTGTCTACTCTCCTGAGTCCTTAACAGGAACATATTGTTCAATCAGTGGGTATATGATGTTACAAAAATGACTAAACATTTGTGCAGCATTGCAGTATTTAAATTCAAAATCCCAATCAATATCTGCTAATGTACTTGATATTCTGTTATATTTTCCCTTATGCCAACATCTGAGCAGAAAAGATGTTTCTCTATTTATAGCATACTGAAAATAATATATACAGAAAAGGGGACTATGACCAGAGCCGAATTTAGACGTGTGGAGGCCCCCCTACCTTAGGGGAAGACATAATTGAAGTCATCCATAAGATTCATAATATAATTAACATACATACACTTTCAAAACATCGTGCACTCTTGTGTCTGTCCATTCCACTCATTTCTGCAAAAAATGAAAGCCTCGGGTTACTCGGTATTCCATTATAGTGAGAGTAGGCCTAAAAGTAATAAAAACAAAATAATAATCAGTACACAACAAATAGTAATTGGTAAAAGTTTATGTACTACAGTGGTATTGGATGCGCGTGTTTTTTTGTTGATCATCTATCGGGGTTTTCTAGTTTCGGGTTTTTTCTATTTTGATAATGGCTTGTCAATATGTGGAGGCCCCCAAGATGTGGAGGCCCATGGGCAGCTGCCCACTTTGCCCACCCCTAAATCCGGCCCTGACTATGACCACAATGTGGAAATGGAGGTAACACAACAACATCTCCCACTCTATCATCCTCAGATGTAAGAAGCAAATCAAGAATATTCCCAGAGATAAAAAGTTGGCTCCCTGACCCATTGTGTAAAGCCCAAGATATTAAAGCAATCGAAGAATAATTTGTCACTATGAGATATAGGCCCATGCTCAGCTTCCTCACTCAGCCCCAATCTCAGACTTGGTAGGTTGAAATCCCCAAGAATGGCTTCTTTATTGTTGCAAAATTCATAAAGGAAATTTATTAAGCCATTATTCTCCACAGTACTATAAGAAGGGGGATGGTAAATAATTATAATATGACCATGTTTGGCTAAGTTCCCCATTTCATCTTTTCTAATAATTTCATAATTGGGAATACCTACACAGCATAGGAATTAGGTACAGATGGCAATAACCAGGTTACACTTATACCTAATACATCTAAATCATTGTTTTCCAGCAAATCTTGAACAAAGGTCAATTTATTAATTAAAGAATTCACATAACACGGCCCATCCTCAGTATATAATAGCCACAGTTAGTGCCCAAGGGCTGACGAAGGCCACACCCAACGCCCACAAGAAACTGATCAATCAGTATAAAAGCTGGTGAAGTTCGTTATTTAAAAGCTGGCAAGGTTGAATGCCTAAAGACTGACTATCGGACCCCAAAGGCTGACGAGGCCGACCACCAATTGAAGTTTCAACTCCCAGTCTCCTCTGAACATCTCTAGGACTATTCCTGTTTAGTACCCGTCTGAAAAAGTTCTTGGCGCTGGTTATATGTCAAATCCCTGTGTATATATATTGATTGGAAATCCCTACTATCTTTAAATTTGTTCGCATTATCTAGTAACAATTTCCTTTCATCATCATCTAATATTTTACCTCTAAAAATACCCTTGGCACGGTCAATACAAACATCATTCAGATATAAATCCCTGCCCAGTAAATAAGTACATACTGTACTGTATATCCTGGAACCTATGACCCACCTCATCCACTGTCAAGTCTGGCAAACCCTTAAGAATGACGGAATACTTTCTCCTTTCCCTATCTCTAAATTCCCATACTTCCTACTTCCTTCGTTGGCCTACTAAGGTTGAGAGTGAATTACAGCCTTTTTATCAACCTCAGTCTGGACTCTCGATCCAAAATGGCTGTCTCTTATGGGGACACAGAGTGATAATTCCGAATGAAGGCAGGTCAAATTTAGTGAAGGAACTTCACGCTGAACACATGGGTGCAACAAAAATGAAAGCGCTAGCGAGAGCTTCTTTCTGGTGGCCCGGTTTAGATGATGAACTCGAATCATTTGTTCGTTCCTGTCAAAACTGCCTAGAGAACAGAGATCTCCCAAGCAAAAGTCCACTTCATCCGTGGGAATGGCCTACTATACCTTGGCATAGGATCCATGTTGACTATGCAGGTCCTATAAATAATATCTATTTCCTAGTCATTGTGGACGCCTACTCTAAGTGGGTGGAAATTTTTCCAACCACTTCCACTAACTTCGGGGGTTACTATTCGCTTACTCCGTTCGTGTTTCGCTCGATGGGGTTTACCCGTAGTTCTGGTTTCCGACAATGGTACTTGTTTTACCAGTGAGGAATTTCGTTCTTTTGTCCACCTAAATGGCATTAGACATGTCCGGTCTAGTGTTTTTTACCCGTCTACTAACGGTCTCGCGGAGAACATGGTCCGTACTTTCAAGTCGGCCTTGCGTCATTCTCGTGGGGAGGTAATGCAAGTGGTGTTGGATAAATGTTTGTTTAAATATCGACGAACACCTCACACAACGACGGGGGTGACTCCTTCTAAACTTATGATTGGCCGGGGGATTCGTTCAGTTTTCGATCTGTTACGTCCAAACGAAACGTTACAACAACGAGTTTTACGCCATCAGGAAAAACAGAAGTTATACCACGACACTACAAAAAGGAGAGTTATAGAAGCGCAACCTAATGATCCAGTTATGATTCGCAATTACGGGGCTGGACCAAAATGGGTTCCTGCAACTGTGCAGGAGAGAACGGGCCCTGTTTCCTTCAAGTGCCAACTAGAAGATGGTCGTTCCATTAAACGTCATCAGGACCAGAGATGGGAATATGAATTGCAGGATGACCAGAGTCTTCCGGAAGAGAGAACCGATCCTCTGGAAAATGGTTCAATTCGCCCGCATATGCAGGTTGCACCGATTCCTACTACATCAACCCCGCTCCGCAGGTCGTGTAGGCTCTCTCACCCACACTGACAGACTAAACTTGTAGGTGAGGAGTGAGGTGACGTGTGTGTATATATATGTATATAGTCTAAAGTCACAAAAGGAAAAAATCACTAAAAGAAAGCCGAATGGCAACACAAAAGGATAAACAGTGGAAAGCGATCTGTTCGTTTGTTATGGCTGGACTAACAGCATGGTTATTCACATCTGACTAAATCGTTGGTGCTAAGTTTAATTTGGTGATGTTGCTAAAGTGTTAGAATGTAAGCAGGAAGTTGTCAAATAGTATATAAGTATAGGTGTAATGTCTATAGCTTCTAAACTAGTAAAGTGAATGTGTTAAGTAGGCGCTTTATGGGACGCTGGAATCTATGCTAGGCCCTAAGGAAGATCTAAATCAAAGCACCGGTAAGTGCCTTTGTTGTTGTTTAGAAACCTAATAACTAGGCGGGGTCATTAACCACAAGTTATTACAGTTAAATCTTTTTGTTTCGTGTATTATGCAGTCAAGCTATATGAACCATTTTATAAACTTTGCCCCTCAAGCGATGTTACAATTGTTACTTGTGCATGACGATTGATGGACATCCTCGAGGTAAATACTTGTATTTTATTATTTTGAATTATTCTTTGCTTTGTCATTAAAATATTTGCTCCTTCAGTTAAATTACGGTATCATAGTAAAGGAATTTGTTACTGTTTACGTAATTAATTTCAAAATAGTGAATACCACCACCGCAAACCAATAATGTACTTTTGATTCTAGTAATCGTAATGGTAATCGATTACTTTTCCCAAAGTAATCAGTAATCGCGATTATAAAAAATTAGTGATATTGCCCACCACTAGTTGGTAGTGAAGACAAATTTGATCTAATTAAGTAGGAACCAAATAAATGCCTAAAAGAACAGTTCAACTACACTGGACCCACAGGAAAAGATATTGTACAAACTGATCATGTAAGGGACCTAGGGGTTATATTATCTGAAGATGCAACCTTCAACAGGCACATTGACAAAATAACCTCATCATGCAAACAACTAATAGGATATATACTGAGAACATTCAGAACTAGGGACACCATGCTTACCCTGTGGAAATCACTTGTTCTTCCACGCATCGACTACTACTCTCAATTATGGTTTCCCCACTGAAATGAAACGCTCTCCTTTTCTTAGGCTTTAATCAACTTAATTGAACAACTTTCCTGTTAATATAAATAACAATAATATAGTTATGGTACACAAAATATATATACAGTATACTCAATGACGCAAGTTATAATAAATTTAATATAGATATAGTAAACATAGGGCATTTATATGAATTGTTTATACTACTGTACAGATTAGGATTAATTACATCAAAGAAAATATCATTACCTTCATATAATAAAGTATCTTACATCTCATCAGTTTAATTCAGGCATCATCAGATCCATCAGTTTAATCGAACTGAATATAAACACAAATGATTTTACTTAGGTATAACATTCTAATAAAGTCATCATAAACCCGCAGAATAATATTACATTTTTCCCTCCTACTTAGATTGAACAATATACATAGTCCTCAAAATAACTAGGCAGACACCGAGCACTCCCTGATCGCTGTACCTCAGTCATAGGGGACTCTGTATTTTGATTATCATCATCTACTGAAGTCTGAGGAGCGTTGACCGGTGAGGGATTGGAGGGAGCAATGGTGGGTGACGGATTTGAGGGCAGGATGGTAGGTGACGGGGGATGGTTGTTTAACACACCATCACCTTCGTTAGTATTTTCGTATTCTCGAGTTTCAGATTCCCCAGCAGGGGCGAGGTGCTTAAGCGAGACAGTAGTCTCTCGGCCTCCCGGGAGACGAACATGAGCATATTCGGGATTAGCCTCAATGAGTTCTTCAACTGGAGGCTCATATTTAGAATGATGTGTATAATTTTTCAATAATACTTTACCCGAGGCGGTAAGCCACGTAGGTATGGAATGGCCATTTGTAGATCGACGCTGATAATTAAATAATCTCTCGTGAGGGGTGTAGTTTGTAGAAGTACATAAAAGAGATCGTATGCTATGTAATACATTGGGCAAAAACGTTTCTCAACAGCGAGTTTTCTTGAAGCCAAAGCTAAATTTACTCCTTTCCATATAATTCCGTTATATCTCTCAACTAAACCATTTCCCTGAGGATTATATGGGGTCGTTCTACGAGTGGCCACTCCGAGTGAATTCAAAAACTGTTTACGTGTATACGACATAAAGGAGGAACCTCTATCGGAGTGCACATGCGCGGGTGCACCAAAGATAGCAAAAAGTTGACTAAGACAATCAACTACAGTTTCAGCAGAAGTGTCCGCACATGAAAACGCGAAAGGAAACCTCGAAAATTCGTCTACTATCGTTAGCAGATAACGATTACGGGAGTTGGAAGGCAAAGGACCTTTAGCCCTTTGAGGACCACGGGACATATTTGTCCCACGGAAATAATAATATAAATTGTACAATGATGCAACGTTTCTACAAATACATCTACATGTTTATACAGGTATCGTTTAGTTGTCGGAAAATTAACCCAAAAATGGGTCATTTAAGTGACTATAGTTACTAATATCTAATTGTAAATAACAATAAAACTTAAACTTTTAAGTTCAAAGAAACGTCTACTGGTCGTCAAAGGTTTAAAGTCAATATTTAATCTTTCGAAAGGTTGTGTAGCTTTTATTAACTGACCTTGATTACTATTTAAATACTTCGGTTTAGACTGGGCGCATACAGTGCATTTTGAAATAACGTTTTTTACATCTTCAATTGAATATGGGAGGTTTCGGCTTCTAACAAAGTGCCACATTCTAGTTACTCCGGGATGGCACAAGGCAATGTGTAACTCTTCTAAATGATGTTTATTAATAGATGTTATAAATGCGCGAGAAAGCGTATCTGGAGCTATATTTTCTTTTCCGGGTCGATAAACAGTGTCATAACTGAAACTTGATAATTCAAGTCTCCATCTCATGATTTTCTCGTTCTTAACTTTTCCTTTATGTTTAGTGTCAAACATAAACGCTACTGACCTTTGATCCATTACTAGTTTAAAATGTTTACCAAGCAGATAATGCCGCCATTTTCGGATAGACTGAACAATGGCGTATGCTTCTTTTTCTACAGAGGAATGATCCTTTCAGAGTGCGACAGAGTACGGGCGAAAAAGGCGACTGGACGTCCAGCTTGACAAAGTTGAGCAGCTACTGCGTAATCAGACGCATCAGTCTCTACTACAAAAGGAATATCATCATCAATGGCAACAACAACAGAATTAGCAACATCACTTTTAAGATTTTCGAAAGCATTAATTACGTTAAAAGGGAGAGGGTATGTTTTATTTTCAACCAAAGGTTGTACTTTCTCGGAAAATTTTCCGATCCATTTAGAATAGTGGGCAAACATACCCATTACTCGGCGCATGTATTTAGCATTATGAGGAGGAGGCATTTCGAGCAGTGGTTTTAACCTCTCAGGATCAGGCTTTAAAGAACCATTACTTATTCTATAACCTAGTAAATCTATAGATGACTTAGATGTAGAACTCTTATTTTCATTAATATGAAGATTATACTTTTTTACATTTAAAAACTGTCAAATTATCATCATGCTCCTTATGATCGTGTCCACATATAGTGATAATCATCCACATATATGAAAGTATCCTTTAAACCCTCTTTACGAATTATGTCATCGATTACTCTCTGAAAACAGGCTACGCCATTTGTTACACCAAACGGGACTCTATTGAAATGAAACAGCTGGCCACAAGCTTCGAAAGCAGTGTATGGCTTATCCTCCTCCTTGATAGGGATCAAATGATAGGCGCTCTTAAGATCTATTGTACTAAAGATACTATACTGTGCAATTTCGCCCACCATTTCATCTATATTAGGCAGAGGATAAGCGTCCAACTGCGTGCATCTATTTACTGTTTGAGAATAATCGATAACTAGGCGGTTTTTACGAGATTCATTGGCTACCACTAAAACTTGTGCCCGCCAAGGACTTCGACTGGGTTCGATAATGCCTTCCTTAAGAAGGCGATCTACTTCGGACGAAATAAAACTCATCTGCCTGACAATATCGGCGTGACTTAATAGAAATGGGTTTGTATTCAGGACTTAAATTATGAAATAAAGACGGAGGTTCCACCTCGGCTGCTGCAAGGTTACACACAGTTAAGGAAGGTTCTCTTTCCCCAAAAGGTATCTCAACTGATTCATGTCTAGACAAAAAATCATGGCCAAGAATAACATTAGTACATAGATTAGGCAGAAGTGATAACTTAACATTTTTATAGGTACAATCCTTGAATGTCAAATCTATACAACAAAACCCATCAACTTTAGTTACATGAGAAGTATTAGCCATTGACACTTGACTTTTACAAGGATATAACTTCTATTTGTTTTCTTTTACAATATTTATATCAATAAAATTTTCGGTACTACCTGTATCCACTAGCGCCTTCAAAGATAAACCTTTAGCTAAAATAGTAAGAATTGCCTCTTTCAAAGAATGAGAAATAGAGCCTGATAGAGAAGCTAAAGTATTAACAGAAGCAGAAGCTTTTGAATTAGAGCGACAAACTCTGGCAAAGAGTTTCAGTAGCACTTTATTTAGCCTCATTTTTTTCTATTGTAATTGTTTCAGTTTCACAACTAACTGAATTTAGAGGATCATTAGAACGTGTATAAGTATCGGACTGAATCTGAGCCAACTCAAAGCTGCGAGCTTGATCAAAAGCGATCTGTAAACTGAGATATGTTTTCAAGCAATCGTTGCCCAATGAAAGGAATATTCAAACCGTTTATAAAAGCATCTCTTATATATTCATCTCCGTATTGATCTGCAGAGACCGATTGAAAGTTACAGTCTTTACTCAGATGCTTTAATGCATTCATGTAATGGTCCAAACTCTCTCCCATCCCCTGACGACGGGTGGCTAATAGGTGACGAGCAAACGTTTCATTGAATGAACAGAATGAATTGCAAAAAATTGAGGGCCTACAAAGAACCTTTATTTCATGTATTAAACAACCTGATGAGCAACATGTGAGTAAAAACAAATTAAACTACTGGGATAGGCTCAGAGACCTTGACCTTTATTCCAGAGAGAGGTGGTTTGAGAGATACATCCTGATCTACACCAGGAAAATTCTAGGTCTTTTAGTTGCCCCCCAATACCAAACCAATTGTGCCTCCCACCAAACAGCCTGAGAAGGATTCAAACCCTTCAATATAATAGTATCTCTAGGCAGGGTTGTCGCCTGTTTAACTCCTTGCCTCACAGACATGGGCAATAATGTATTTGAAAATACTTAAATACATATTTAAATATATGTATTTATAAATACTTTTTGGAGAGTATATTTAATTACATATTTAAATACTTTCGAAAAGTATTTAGTATTTGAAATTACCCGATTTTAAATACATTTTTAGAATACTTTCTTGTGAACTGTTCAATTTTGCGAGGATGTGCAGTACTAACCACCCACTATTTAACTGGTACCACAGACAACAGTAAAACGTTTTTTAAGGTGCTTGTGCTTCCAGAAAGTTCCAGGCTCAGCAGGCTGGAACTTTCTGGAAGCACCTTGAAAAATGGAACTTCCGGCCTGCTCTAGTGGCGATTTTCACAGACTTACAGCTGCAGTGCGACAACTGGCAGTCTATCCTGAGGCATCGTCGTCTGTGGTTGTGTAAAATTCAGCGCTAACTGTGCAATTAGCCTTAGCCTATTGATCATATTAGACGACGACAACATTTGTAACATGGCTGCAGCATGTGGAAGTGGTGGAAAAGGTGGTGGTAAAATGGAGGTTGTTGATGGTGGAAGTGAAAATAAAAATAGCGAGTCACACCTGCACCCACTTTTTGATGGAAAATACTTCGGAATAACTTCCTAAGATGGTAGTAAAGTGGACTTTGTCTTGTGTGCCACAAAACAATTGCAGCGTCTACTTCTACGACTTGTCGATTTTACTTGACTCTAAGCTGATGTTAGTGATTTTATGTGCTTTCTGAAAAGTATCTAAATTGTATTTGAAATGTATTTAAATACACTTTATGAGTAATGTATTTAGTATGTAAATACTCTCTGAAATCCTGAATTTTACTTAGTATTTAATTACTTTTATTTTCAAGTAATGTATTTATTATTTAAATACATCTAAAGTATTTACTGCCCATGTATGTTGCCTCAGTACCTTAGATATATAAGTGCAGTCCCAGACAGAGATGGGCAGTATCTTGTATCTTAAGATACAAGATACGTATCTTAGATACTTTATTTTTGGAGGATCTTGAGAAGTATCTAAGATACATTTTGTCATGTAGCTTGTATCCCGGGATACACTTTCAACGATACTTTTTAAATAGAGACGCTAATAACTATTCATGAAATATGATCATATCTGACGCACGTTGAAGCAGGCCGGCGATTGCCGTTACGTTTGTACATGAATACTACCTTTGCGCTGCGCGCACAGTCTCGGCACAGACGTACTCAGGTTTCATCTTGTATCCCGCGGTTTTAACATGTTTTAACATGATTAAAAATCGGGAATTATAAATATATTTATTATGAGGAAAACTTTATTTTTTCTTCGTGAGTAGGTAACTGAGCATACCTGTATTAATTTATTTGAAATACATAAATTGAAAAAGTGTGGTTTATTTTATTTTTCCATACCTAAAAATTTTCAGGATTATTTATACATATTTACTTTGTGCTTTCCTTTTAGTTATATCACTATATGAATACTGAGATATGAAGTACCATTGATTTGGCATTTATTTATATCCAGAAAATATAATAATAAACAATTGAATGAGACAACTCGTGCACTCATGGCTCACCAGGTGAAACTAAACTCAAATAATTATTCTTTCAAAAGTATCTTGTATCTTAAAAATGTATCTTATATCTGTATCTTGAAGATACAGTTTTTTCGAGTATCTTGTATCTGTATCTCTCATACAATTTCCAAGTATCTTGCCCATCTCTGGTCCCAGACACTTTTAAAAAACATTTGGACATGTTTTTAGCCAATATACCATCCCACAGTGCCAAGGTATTCCTCTGCCAAACTAGCCCTCACAAATTCGATAGTAGACCAAATCGTATGGTAGGAGCAAGAGAAAAGAAGGGTGGCGACTAAGTCGTGGCCCCACCTCAGGAGGCGCTCAGCGGACTTCATGGGAGCAGCACACCCTTGAGGCAGAAGTGCTTCAAGGTAAATTCAAAGCACCCAAAACGGGAACCAATTTCTCACAAAGACAGTCCACAGAACTATTTCAAACACAAAACGTCTTCATACTGCAGTTGTTTGCAGAATCACTTTCAAGACGGCTTTTCTTTCCTTAAAATAATGTACTTTTCTTATGGATCATGTCCATGAGGGTGGGTAGATTGAAGGTACGCACACCAATACCTTGGAGTTCATCCTTCAGTTTTGCTCTTTGGGAGTCATATTTCCGGGACTTCAATAGGCAATGATCTGTGGTACCATCAGTTCCACTGCACCATTTACAGGAAAATGAGTCCTCCTGCCTCAATCTATATAGGTGGGAAGGGAGTGCAGTGTGATCAATACGAAGACAGGTAATAACTACATCTAAGGTCCAAAAAGAAGATCGGGCCCCATCATCATGTAGGGTTGCCAGGTCTCCGGGTTTAGGCGGGAGTCTCGGGAAATTGAGCTTTGTCTCCGGTCAGAATAGGCGAATCCCCGGATTTTAACTGATCTTCTTATATAAATATGTTGTTGGTTTATCCTATAATCTATTTTTATCAGACTGATGGTAATTAGCATGCAATGACAGTGACATATTAGATAGTTAGTTGGGTAAAGATTCGGTAGAACACATCTACAGAAGCTAAGGCTAACAAAGACCCTAAGATCCATTCTAAGGTTAGCCCAAGAGAAAGGAAAGAGTAGGGGGTTAAGAGAAGAGAATAAGGGGTTAAGTAAGTAACAACACCTATCACTCGTGGGTTAACATTCATTCAGAAAAAGAGAAAAAAAGACTCGCCATCACCATCCGCCGGCCACTGCCGACAAGTCGGAAAAATAGTCGAAGAGAATAGGAAAGGGGTGAAAGATGAAAAGCAGTAAAATAAGAACGCTTACAAACCGTGCAAACACAGTCTTAACTCACTGTCATACCTTGCAAACTACAGACATGCAAGTAAGGAGAGGATAAGAAAAAGAAAAAAAAGGTAGGTAAAGTTAAACAAAAAGTGGGTTCGTTTACGCTACGAGCTACATCTACGTTCGTGTTAGTCTTAATACTTTTTTTTTTTTAATTTTTGCTGGCATTAGACGTCAACAGACTCATCCCCGATTACGACCCCCAGAACTCCTGTTGCCAAATGTTTTTATATTTTAAACAACGTTAATATTTTTAAAATGTCTGTCTAGACGGTTTTTAAACATTAACGCTGGTAGAGTTCACGACGGGCGCGAGAAGATTATTCCATTTATCAATTACTTTAAAGGTAAAGAAGTTTTTAGCGATATCAGTAATGAAACGTCTGCCACGTAACTTAAATCCGTTATTACGAGTATTGCTATTATCGAAAGTGAACAGTTTGTCAAAATTTACGTTATCGATGTTATTAACGATTTTGAAAACTTCAATAAGCTCCCCGCTTAATCTCCTAGTTTCGAGTGAATGCAAGTCTAACTCTCTAATCCTCTTCATAAAGCTTGTTGCGCAATGACGGAATTAGTTTCGTGGCACGACGCTGAACCCTTATAGTGTTGGTATAAGTAGTGTTTAAGAAATATTATCTGTTCTTTTTTACTTCATTTTTCAGTTGCTTCACTAACATTAAGTAAATCAAATTAAGTATATATTAATTTGAGGGGGTTTATAATTATTCTATTTGTAATATTAATGTTTTAACTTTGGTCAAAAAGGAAAAAAAAAAAGGATCACCTGAAGATCAGGGCCCCCAGCTTTCTTTAGTTAGCCTTACAAGGCTTAACCTAACCAATCGTCCAGGGCGTACAGTTGACCTAACGGATGGTTAGGTTAAGTCGTGGTATTTTCGTTAGTTAGCCAAAAATGTTCAAACTTTTAAAATAACGGGTTAAACTTTAGAATAGAGAAGGTAGCGAGTTGCATAATTATGAGTTAATTTTCAATTCTCAACTTTGGTTGTGAGCCTATAAAACACGAGTACTCTCAACTTTCATAGGTCATAAACTTTACGCTTTAAAGGTCTCCTTAAGAACGAAATTGAGAAACCAACCTCCATCGCAGTTTATAAACACATAAACGCCATTTGCGGTTAAATTTATTTCTTGTCCTTCTGTGACGACAAATGGAATCCTCCTTTTGGAGACGCCATCAAAGTCTTCAATTTTCAAATTTGAATTCGTTGTATCATTCTTTAAGTAAAGTTTATTCCAACCCAATCGCAATTGCGTTAATGGAAGAAAATAGGATGTTTTTGTTTCGTTACTGTTTAATGGAGTTTTGGGGTCAATTGATGGGTATTTTACAATTATTTCTAAAGAACTACTCCCCTAGTGGGAGCCGCCTTGTCGTGGTGGGGGACGCTTGAGGTCCCGCTGATCTGATGAGCCACACCAGCGGGGGTCTTGTCCCCCCTTTCCTCCTGATCGAGGAAAAGCTATCCATGCTGGGAGGGTCATCAGGGAGGGATGAGACTAAATGGTTCCCAGGGTGCGCCTTTGGTCATGAGAGCGAGCTGGTGACCCTTCCTCCAGCCTAGTCCACCAAGGGCTGGGGAGAAGTAGCTCTCCCACGTGTTTGCCGTTCGTGGCGACCCGAAAGCTGAGATGGGAGTCCTGGAGGCTAAGCGATGCCACACGCCGCGCCCTGCGGCTAGCAACACGCCTCTTTGGTCCCTTATTCCGGCTAGACGGGCGGCTTGACTATTACACACCAGGCCAAGCCAATCGGCTGGTCTTATTGGCTTGGGACAAGCTTCCACCACGAGGTCGGCGCCCTATTTGGTCCCGCAGATGCCATCAGACTTAGTGGTGCGTGCTCCCCATGGTACGCTCAACCAGTGTAAGGGGGATTGTGTTCTCCCGTGACCTGGTGCGTTATTCTGAGGAAAAGCTTGTTAGGGAGTTGAAGGACCAGCATATTGTCAAAGTAGAACGCTTCCAAAAGAAGGTGGATGGCGTTCTTACCCCATACCCCAACCCCAATACTACTTATAGCCTTTGATAGGTTTGACTTGCCGTATGTCCCCAACCCTAAGCGATGTTTCCACTGCCAGGCATATGGACATGTCAGCTGCTTCTGCCACCGCCTTCAGAAGGGCCTCCCTGATGTGTGTGTGTAAATTTGGAAAGTGTGGGCATGAGTGTGTGGACTGTGGGAGTCCAGCCTCGTGCTACCATTGCCGTGGGGACCATCCTGCGTCCTCCAGAGACGTGACCAGTACAAACTGGATAAGTCCATTCTGACCACAACGCATAAGGGCGAGGGACAGGGTAAGCTTTGCTAAAGCAAAGAGCATGGCACTTTCGCAGCATGTTCGCTTTGGGATATCTTATGCTTCGGTGATGGCACACCATGCTGCCAGTCGTTCCTCTGCTCCAAAGTCGTCTCGTCCTTAGCTATTCAAACAGCCAAACGCTCCATTAGCGCGATCTACGTCACTCAGTACTATCCCGACTTCTGGCACTTCCACTTCTAAGATTATACCAAAACCATCTATGACGTCTGTTTAACTTCCAGGGTGGTCGATCCACCCACACGGAAGAGATTCCTTAGTGACGAGTTCCTCGATGGGACTCCACCATTTAAAGTTCAGCCTTCAAAGCCTTCTGGTGAGTTTCTGAAGCCATCCTGAGTGTCGGCTCCCATCGTCACCCCTCTCGCAGTGGCACCGGCTGCTCTGTCGGATGCCTCTAGTGATCTGGCACCGGCTGCTCTGTCGGATGCCTCTAGTGATCTGGCTCCAGCTGCCACTCCACCGGCAGCAGAGGTCCCTTGGCCACGGGATCGAGGTTCTGTGGCATCCCCACTGGTGGGTGGCTCTGTACGGGTGCACTTGGGCTCCGACAGGTCCCCCACATCTGGATCATCCAAGCCGTGGCTCCAACATCGGCCTCTGGGCTGGGGAAGGACCCAGATACAACAAAACGCTCCTCCACCTCCAATATACCACTTGCCTCTAAAAGCAAGGGTAGGATTAATTCTGGAAAGGCCCTCTTCAAGGGCCTTTCCAGAAACGGACCCACCTAGAATTTTCGAGATCCTTCAGTTGAATTGTCGTGGGTTACGAGCCAATTGGGAGGAGCTTCTGCTACTCCTAGACCAGGTGTCCGCAGTTTGTGTGTGCCTGTAGGAGACGATGGTGGGAGACAAGGGTTATCCTGCCCCGAGGGGCAGTGATCACTTCCCAGTCATTCTAAGCGCTGCGGGAAGTCCACTAGTTTCCCGACTCCCAAAGTGGTGCCTGGACAGGGCTGACTGGCGCCGGTTTTCGGAGTTGGGTACCTTACACCTGCGGGTGGACGACTTTCCCACAGTTGATGAGGCCGTGAAGTATTTCACGGAGAGCTTCATCACGGCCGCTCTTCAGAGTATAACAAGGAAATCTGGAACATTTTCGCGACGGCCTGTTCCCTGGTGGAATCAGGAGTGTGCTGTGGCACGTGGTGTACAAGCGAGCAGTAGCGAGCTGTTACGCGCTATCGTGCCCACAAACACTAACTTTTTAAAAGTAAAATTTCGTAGGGCCAGTGCTCACTGTAGGTGGGTCCTGAAGACCGCACGCCGTGATTCGTGGGCCTCCTTTGTGGGAACTGTACGCTCTTCCACACCCACGTCCCTAGTGTGGAAGAAGGTGCGGAAGATATTAAGTACACACACACCCAGTTCTCCACCTACTTTAAAAATTAATGGTCCTCCTGTAGCTAAGCCTGACGCGGTGGCTGGCGCATTTGCGGAGACCTTTGCTGGGATATCCAAGAGAGATCCAGTGTCTCCCTATGCTGCACAGCGGCGGCGTCGGGAATCTATTTTAATTAATTTTATTTCTCGTGGGGGTGAGTTATAACATCGTTTTCAGTAACCCTGAGATGATCTACAGATCTACAGAAGCTAAGGCTAACAAAGACCCAAAGATCCACTCTAAGGTTAGCCCGAGAGAAAGGAAAGAATAAGGGGTTAAATAAGTAGCAAAACCTACCATTCGTCGGTTAATATCCATTCAGAAAAAGAGAAAGACTCACCATCATCATCCGCCAGCCACTGCCGACAAGTCGGAAAAATAGTCGAAGAGAATAGGAAAGGGGTGAAAGATGAAAAGAAGTAAAATAAGAACGCTTACAAACCATGCAAACACAGTCTTAACTCAAACACTGTCCTACCATCCAAACTACAGACTTGCAAGTAAAGAGAGGATAAGAAAATAAAATAAAAAAAGTAGGAAGAGTATAACAAAAAGTGGGTTAGTTTACGCTACGAGTTACATCGAGTTCGTGTTAGTCTAATATTTTTTTTTTTTTTAATAATTTTATTGCTGGCATATCACACGCTGGCATTAATCGTCAACAGACTCATCCTCGACCATTACCCCCAGAGATCCTGTTGCTAATTGTTTTATTATTTTAAACAACGTTAATATTATTAAAATGCCTATCTAAACGGTTTTTAAACATATTAACGGTGGTAGAGTTCACGACGGACGCGGGAAGATTATTCCATTTATCAATTACTTTAAACGTAAAAAAGTTTTTAGCGATGTTCGTAATGAAACGTCTGCCACGTAACTTAAATCCGTTATTATGAGTATTACTTTTATCGAAAGTGAAGTTTGTCAAAATTTACGTTATCGATTTTATTAACGATTTTGAAAACTTCAATAAGCTCCCCTTTAATCTCCTAATTTCGAGTGAATGCAAGTCTAACTCTTCATTCCTATCTTCGTAAGACTTGTGGCGTAATGACGGAATTAGTTTCGTGGCGCGACGCCGAACCCTTTCCAACCTATCAATATCCTCACGCAAATACGGGCACCAAAACTGAAAGGCTATTCTAAACGAGGCCTGACTAGGGACTTGTAACGGGGCAATATAATATTCTTCGGTTTAAATTCGAAATTACGCGCTATGAAGCCTAACATCCTATTAGTTTTTGCGCAAGACTCCAGGCACTGGTTCCTAACTTTTAAATCCTTAGATACGCGTACGCCTAAATCTACTTCCTCGTCAACGCTCGCTAACCGTCTATCATCCATCGTGTACGTGTAATTGTTGTTACGAGAACCTATATGCAAAACTTTACATTTGTCTACGTTAAATTGCATCTGCCACTTATCCGTTCACTCCATAATCCTATTTACATCATCTTGGAGCCTATTTCTATCGTCCACGTTAACTTTACGGCCTATTTTAGTATCTTCCGCGAATTTTGACACGTTACTGGTTGAGCCTACATCTATGTCTTTAATGTAGATTACGAATAGCAATGGACATAACACTGAACCCTGAGGGACACCGCTACCTACATCCAACCACCCAGATTCACTAGCATTAACAACGACCCTGTTTCCTAGCACGAAGCCATTCCTCTAACCAGTTAGCTACCTGACCGCGTATACCATGCGCTTTAACCTTCGCAATTAAGCTTCTATGCGGAACTGTATCGAATGCTTTTTTAAAGTCTAAATAAATAACGTCACCCGCTCTATGACTATCGTATTCACGCACTATTTCGTTATAAAATTCTAACAAATTAGTTAAACAAGATCTATGGCGTCGAAACCTATACTGACTACTATTAATCAAATCGCAACTTTCTAGAGAATATTCATTATATTATTGATTGGCGTCTTCATGTTGATGCCTTTATTTTTCATGTATGCGTTTGTGTTTTGTTTGTATGTTTCAGTTTCATCATTGTTTAGCGTTATGGATATTGGTGGATAAACGTAATAAAAAGTGGAATCTTATTTATGATGGAACTTTATACAAAACAAAAGTGAATCTCAACAGGTCAACATGCCCGTGGTGAAATGTCCAATTGAGGGGTGCGCATATGAGACCCCCGCACACAGCGACGCCATTGTAGCAGCACTCCTCACAGCCCACTGCACTCTCCATTCCGTGTCCGCTGCCGGCGCCACAGCCCAAGTGCAGAAGGTGAAGAGACCAACAATATCTTCAGCCAGTACGAGCGAGGAATGATCATATTTCACATCGCGATGGATGGACTATATGGATGCCACCAAAATCACGGGTCGTGACAAAGTGGTGCAGCTACTGGAGTGCTGCGATGAACCCCTTCGCAAAGACCTCACACGATCAGCCGGTGGTAGTCTGACGGGGAGAAGTGAAAGTGAGGTGCTCGCAGCCATAAAGAAACTCGCAGTTAGAGAAGAGAGCACCATGGGTGCTAGAGTGGCGCTGCACAACATACACCAAGACCGTGCGTTCGTTCGGCGCCCGTCTCCGTTGCCAAGCAGGGGTATGCAAGTACATCACCAAATGCTCGACCTGCGATGCGGATGTGAACTACACGGAGGCCATCTTGCGCGACGTCCTGACCCGCGGCATTGAGGACCCCGAGATTCAACTGGACCTACTCGGCAACACGAACCAGAACATGACATTAGAGCAGGTCTTCCAGTTCGTCGAGGCCAAAGAATCCGGCAAGCGCTCAGCATCACGTCTCCTCGACTCTCAGGGCGTCGAGGCTGCTAACAGCGCCTACACCATACTCAGTCACCGTTCCACCAGGTACGGTCGGTGCCCCATGGCAAGAAGACCGTGTTCGATGCCTGGAACGGATACCACAGCGTGCCCCTCCGCGAGGAAGACCGTCACCTGACTACTTTCATCACTCCGTGGGGCATGTACCGGTACCGCACGGCGCCCCAGGGCTATATCGCCTCTGATGATGGCTATTCGAGACGTTACGACGAAATAGTATCCTACATTCCAAACAAAACCAAGTGTATCGACGATACGCTGCTCTGGTCGGACGACCTGAGACAAAGTTTCTTCCAAGCAGACAACTGGCTTGACATCTGCGGCAGACACGGCATCACGCTGAACCCTGAGAAGTTTGTATTTGGATAAGACACTGGAGTTTGCTGGCTTCGAAATCACACTCGACAGAGTACGATCCTGCGAGAAGTATCTGCAGGCCATCCGTGACTTTCCTACACCAAAGAACATAACCGACATTCGCTCATGGGTTGGGCTAATTAACCAGGTGGCGTATGCTTTCGCTATGACAAAGAGAATGATACCTTTTCGCCAACTCTTGAAGCCCGGCACGCCCTTCCGATGGGATGATCAACTCAACAATCTGTTTGAAGAGTCGAAGGTGATCATCATCAGTGAGATCGAGGAGGGTGTAAGTATATTTGACAAAACAAAGCCGACCTGTCTCGCGACCGATTGGTCGAAGTCGGATCGGATTCTGGCTATCCCAGAAGCACTGTGAATGTCCGGGTGCTGAACCCTTTTGCTGCTGCACTGGTTGGATGGTCACCCTCGTTGGCAGTCGCTTCACTCACCCCGCCGAGTCACGCTACGCGCCGATCGAAGGGGAGGCTCTGGCAGTCGCTGACGCACTGGACAAGGCCAGGTACTTCGTCCTCGGCTGCGATGACCTCATCATCGCTGTCGACGACGAGGTTATGGCCTCCGCGATCTCAGCTCTGAACATGCTGCAGTCCGTTACCTGCGACCGGGTAAGATTGGCGACGAGCAGCGACCAACACATGACAGAGCTCGTCTCGATAATCGAGTCAGGCATGCCTGACTTCCGTCACGAGCTCCCACCCCCTCAGAGAATATTACCAATTCCGAGAGGACCTGTACACAGTGGACGGCGTCTTCGTATTAAAAAACCGTGTTGCGATCCCTCCCTCTCTCCGGCAGGATGTACTGAACGCGCTCCACGCAGCCCACCAGGGCGTATCGTCGATGGTCGGAAGGGCCGAGGTGTCCGTGTTCTGGCCGGGCATCATCCCTGCTATCACTACCCTCAGGAACAGTTGCAACAATTGCAACCCTATGGCATCTTCGCAGCCCAGTGCTCCTCCAATTCCTCCGGTGTCCCCCGTCAACCGTTTCCAGTGCATCTGTGCCGATTATTTCCACTATAAAGGTACCAACTACCTGGTGATCGTCGACAGGTACTCAAACTGGCCGATTGTGGAGAGGACCACGGATGGCGCCAGAGACCTCATCAACAGCCTGCGCAGGGTGCTCGTGACTTATGGCATCTGCGACGAACTGTCATTTGACGGCGGCCCTGAGTTCACATCCACGGCTACTCCTCACTTCCTGGAGAACTGGGGCGTACACCACCGTCTGGCTTCGGTAGCTTTTCCACATTCAAACTGCAGAGCCGAAGTTGACGTGAAAACAGCGAAACGACTGATCACAGACAACACAGGACCGAACGGTGAACTCGATACAGACACTTTTCAGCGAGCCATGATACAATATCGCAACACGCCTGACAAAAATACCAAGCTGTCTCCCGCTGTGTGTTCGGCCGTCCGATCAAAGATTTCATCCCGATCGTGCCCGGCAGGTACAAGCCACACAATACCTGGCTCGGGACGTTGGCGGCGAGGGTGGATGCCTTGCGGAACAGGCACATGAGAGCCACTGAACATTGGTCCGAGCACACCAGACGGTTACCCCCACTCGTGGTCGGAGACAGGGTCAGAATCCAGAACCAGATCAGCCCCAACCCCAGGAAATGGGACAAGACTGGCCTGGTAATAGAAGTGCGACAGTTCGATCAATACGTGGTGAAGGTTGACGGTTCAGGCAGAGTGACTCTGCGAAACAAAATTTCTGAGGAAATAAGTGCCCGTCCACCAACCGCACAGACGCCGCCTCACCATCGGGGACGACTCCCACCATCACCTCTCCAGCCCTGCGCCCGGATCGGAGCAGTGCGCGACCTCACGCCCAAAACCACGCATGGACGACTCCCGCCTTCACCTCTCCAGCCCTGCGCCCGAACTGGAGCAGTGCGCAACCTCACCCCCGAAACCACGCTCCCCGTCCGCAGTCGAGCGATCATCCCCTACCGCTCACCAACCGGCTGGCAACGTAACCTCACCGACCACCCCCACATCACTTCCACTGCACACCCCACCACGAGGCCTGCCCTCCAGACCAGCTGCGCACCCTCAGCAGTGCCCACCAACACCGTCCCTGGCACCCATTGAGCGCTTCCAGCAACGAGATTCCTCGCAACCTGCTGCTCCAGGTGCTGCGTCCAGGTGTCCTGCTTCTCCAACCGATGCCACTGCCGTCCGACGCTCCGGACGCGATAGGAAGACACCTTCATGGCAGAGCGATTACGATATGACGAACACGCTACATACTACATGAACAACCCCCTCTCGCCATCAACACCCATACCCTGTACCACACTACTACATATATGTCTTTTTCCCCTTTTTTTCACTATACTATATCAAAGACTCGGGGGGAGATAGAGAATATTCATTATTATTGATTTGTTGTCTTCATGCTGATGCCTTTATTTTTCATGTGTTTATGTTTTGTATGTATGTTTCAGAGTTCCATCATTGTTTAGCGTTATGGATATTGGTCAATAAACGTAATAACAAAAAGTGGAATCTTATTTACTTTCTAAGTGATCGATGATACGATCCCTAACTACGGATTCCAAACGTTTAAGACAATTGACGTTAAGCTAATAGGCCTATAATTGCTAGCTACTGTGCGGTCACCTTTAAAAATGGGCGTAACGTTAGCTAATTTGAAGTCTTCAGGAATAATCCCCGCTCCCAGTGACTGATTAAAAATCTTCGTTAAGGGGGCTACGATAGCGTCTTTCAAATCTTTTAAATGTCTAGGACAAAGCGCGTCAGGACCTGGAGCCTTGCTAACTTTTAGCTTATCGATATAATGCACAATCTCTCTTTCGTAAACAGTTATTTCATTCAAAATAGTCTCGCTACTAAATGGAACGATATCGTCCACATCGGGGGACATTATTTACGTCTTCTACGGTAAAAACTGTCGCAAAAAAGTAGTTAAAAATACCTGCCATCGCCTGAGCGTCAAAAGCCAAAGCGCCGTTAGCATCCACTAGAGGGCCTATGTTATCTTTTATCGGCTTACGATTATTGACGTCAAAAAACTTTTTCGGATTATGTTTACTATCCGCAGCTGTAAGTATCTCTAAATTACGCTTAGCATTCCTAACAGGTCTTTCAACCTGACGTCTAAGCTCGCTATATCTATTAAAGTTAGCTACAGTGCCATTGCGCTTATTAAGTCTATACGCTGTTACGCTCGTTTATGAACTCGCCTATTTCTCTAGTTCACCACTTGGGCCTACCATGATTTCTAGCGCGCTTGGGCCTACGAGGAATAAACTCCCTTTCGATATTCAAGAAACTTTCTTTAAACACCTCCCAATGAAAATTTGCGTCACCTGGAGAGGTGTTACTGCACCCTCTTAGAACCTCTCGCATTGTTTGGGGAACTTGATATAGCGGGTTTTACACTTTTTACTAATGATAGGTTACATAGGATTGGTGGTGGCGTTTTGTTGTACATTCGTAATTTCTTTAGGGCTATCGAGGTTAAGATAGATTTTCCGACAGTATTTAATGCGATATGCATTGAAGCTAGGGCGCGTAGTATTAGCTTTAATTTATTGTTTATAGACCTCCCGTTCAACCCCTCGATACCGATACTAGATTTTACACACTTCTTGGTAACTAATAATCAGAATAATATAATTGTCGGAGACTTTCATTTCCCTAACGTTAATTACGAGACTTTTACTGGTAATGATGAGTGTTTGAGACTGATTTGAGTTCATGGAAGATACTCTTTTACCACAGATGGTTACCGAACGAACGCGCGGTGACAAAACTATCAAAATTAGCCCTCCGAAAATCAGGGACTTCTATTACGTTACTATCCTTACTGTTTTCTCTCAATAGCTTAAACCTAATAATTTGGTGATCACTACATCCCACTCTCTCACCTACTTCTAAACCTTCGACTATATTTTCGTCGTTCGTCATCACCACATCTAAAATATTGTCACCGCGCGTTCGTTCGGTAACCATGTGGTAAAAGATTATCTTCCATGAACTCAAATCAGTCTCAAACACTCATCATTACCAGTAAAAGTCTCGTAATTAACGTTAGGGAAATTAAAGTCTCCGACAATTATATTATTCTGATTATTAGTTACCAAGAAGTGTGTAAAATCTAGTATCGGTATCGAGGGGTTGAACGGGAGGTCTATAAACAATAAATTAAAGCTAATACTACGCGCCTCAGCTTCAACGCATATCGCATTAAATACTGCCGGAAAATCTATCTTAACCTCGATAGCCCTAAAGAAATTACGAATGTACAACAAAACGCCACCACCAATCCTATGTAACCTATCATTAGTAAAAAGTGTAAAACCCGCTATATCAAGTTCCCCAAACAATGCGAGAGGTTCTAAGAGGGTGCAGTAACACCTCTCCAGGACACGATGACATCCCCTATGCCATGTTGCGCCACCTTCCTGACGGGACGATGGAGTTCATACTTGACCTTTTCAATAGAATTTGGCAGGAAGGGGTCTTTCTGGACAGTTGGCGGTTGCCAACAGTAATCCCATCCCTAAGCCGGGTAAGGGTCACTCCCTTCCGACCAGCTTCCGCTCCATTGCCCTCACGTCGTACTTCTGTAAGGTTATGGAGAAAATGGTAAACGTCCAGCTAATGTACCACTGGAAAAAAAAGGTCTGTCCTCAACTCAGTCTGGTTTCCGCAGAATGCGTTCCACCACTGACGTATTACTGCGCCTCGAGTCCTGTTTGTGAAGCCTTTGCTTCCAACCACCACCTTTTATGCGTCTTTTTTGACCTGGAAAAGGCCTACGACAGAACCTGGAAATACCATACTCTACAGCAGCTACATAAATTTGGCCTGCGCGGCCACCTGCCTAAATTTGTGCAAAAGTTCCTTCGTAACCGTAAATTCCAAGTCAAAGTGGGAACCTCTCTCTCTGCCGTTGCCATACAGGAGGAGGGTGTTCCTCAGGGCAGCGTATTGGGTGTCACCCTGTTTGCTCTAGCAATAAATGACATTGTATCCTCCTTGCCTGTGGGTGTGTTCAACAGCATGTTTGTGGACGACCTGGCTATCTGGTTTGCAGCTTCACGAATATCGGTGGCAGAGCGGCGAATACAGATAGCCATTCACCGCATCTCACTGTAGGCGAACAAACACCGTTTTCGGTTTTCCCAGTCTAAGACCGTTGCTATGCATTTTTGTTGCATTCGTGGTGTTCACCCGGACCCTCACCTCTCTTTGTATGGTCACAGAATTTCTTGTGTTGAGGAAGTGCGCTTCCTTGGGCTAATTTTTGACCAAAGGCTTACCTGGGCTCCCCACCTCCTGTCTCTCAAAGCTTCCTGCATGATACCTAAATCTCCTAAAGGTCCTGGTGCACACCACCTGGGGTGTTGACAGGGCGACTCTTTCACGGCTACACACTGCCTTAGTTTTATCAAAATTGGAGTATGGGGCTGAGGTGTACACCTCGGCGACCCCGGCCCGACTTCGAATTTTAGATGCTGTGCATCCTGCTGGCGTTCGTCTAGCCACGGGTGCTTTTCGCTCCTCTCCCATCCCTAGCCTTCTTGTGGATGCTGGGGAGCTGTCCCTGGACCTTCGACGCCGATCCCTGATAGCCAGATGTTTTTATCGAGTGCAGCGACTGCTTGATTCGCCCATTTATTTTAATATTTTTAATGAACGTTTTAAGTTTTCATGAAGCCGACCCCAAAGTTCCCCGACCCTTTGGTTTTAGGGCGAGATTGGTGGTGGCTGACCTCTCCCTCCCGCGGGTCCCAGTCCGTCCTGTGGCGTCACCGAAGCTTGCACCTTGGGTACTGCCCGAGGTGAGGTTCTGTCGGCATTTTATTGGTACCAAGGAGGACTGGACTGACCTTATTTTAAGAAATAGAGTTTTTCGACCATACTTTCCACCACATGGACTCGGTGCCTGTTTTTACCGACGGCTGCAAATCTGATGCTGGCGTCAGGTTTGGGGTCGTCTTTTCTGAATTTAGTCGCTGGGGCAGTCTCCCTGCCTCAGCATCTGTTTTTACTGGAGTTATCAGCCATTCATTTAGCCCTGAAGAATGTAACTGTGGTGGGAGATATTTTACTATTTTCAGTGACTCCAGAGGAGCACTTATGGCTCTTAAGTCTTTCACTGTTAGCACCCCATTGTTCTAGATATTTTAGAGTGGCTGATTTTAATTGGGCGTCGTGGCCGTGTGGTCAATTTCTGCTGGGTCCCTGCAAACGTTGGTGTGCAGGGGAACGAACAGGCGGACGAGGTGGCGAAAGCGACCGCATCTCGCCCTGTACCTGTCCGCTGTTCCCTCCCGTACCATAATCTGTTCCCGGAGGTGCGTGTATCTGCCCTAGATTCCTGGCATCGGAGGTGGGAGAACACTGCCCCTAATAAGATGCGGGAGATCACAGATCTCCTCGGGCCATGAACGTATCCCAGGATGCACAGATGGGAAACGGCCCTGACGCGTCTCCGCATCGGCCACCCACGCCTAACACACGGTTACTTGATGGCTGGGGAAACAAGGCCGGAGTGTGGGTGTGGCGCTCCCCTCAGCATCCAGCACTTGCTTCTCAAGTGCCCCACTCTTGGTGCCCTCAGGAGGAAGCATCTTTCTCATTGCAGGTGGGAGGGCGGTGATTACCTCCTCCTTCAGATGCTTGGACCTGATGTGACTTTCCCTGGGAGTGGGATTTTGTATTTTATTGAGAAAGCTGGCCTCCTCAAATTTTTATGATTCATTTCAGCTGATATTTTTCTGTTTGTTTTTCTTTGTAGTTTTTATATTTTGATTGTTCTATATACTTTTGAATATGACGTTCGACGTCAAATGACCCAGTTGTCGCGACGCCAGGGTTAATTTTAACAATAAATAATAATAATCTAAAGAACGAATGGTAAGGATCAAAGCGTCATTGAAGGGAATTTCTCCAGTTTAGTGGGATATAAAACTCAATCTTCAGCCTGCGACTTGTATTCCACGCAACTGTCCTCACATTTTTCAAATAATCGCATCCTGAAATTGAATAAATGAGTTAAGTTCACTGCAATATTAAGGGGGAAACTTTTTTTATTATAAGTTATTTCAGTAATTGGTGAATCGAAAGATGTATTCAAAAATATTTTTTATACAGGGTGTACATAAAGTCAGGATCTATTTTTGTGAAGCACTTGGAAATTATATGGAATTCAATCATAAAATGATAAAGTGGTAACATTTATTAAATAATTAAGAGTAGGATTCGACGTGACGCCCATCAGTATCCCTGCACAGCTCAAATCGTTCCGCAGCATTTCTAAACACATTCTGGAGCATTTGCGGGGTTATGTTATCTGCAGCAGTTCGTATACGTAAGTTTTCAAGACTCGTAATCTTCGTCTGATAGACGTGCGATTTGATAAAGCCCCATGCAAAGAAATCTAAAGGGGTTAAATCTTGTCATCTCGCTGGCCAAGGTCTGTTGCTTCCGCGTCCGATCCAGCGATTTGGAAAACGTCCATTTAGATAATCCTGAACAATTTTGGCATAGTGACAAGGAGCACCATCATGTTGATAGACGACGGGGATAGGATTGTTAGTACCGTCGTCTATCAACATGATGGTGCTCCTTGTCACTATGCCAAAATCCTACTGGCATCGTCAGTAGGATCGCGAAATTTGCTGATGACACAAAGCTTGGGGCCAATGTTGGGACGCCCGAAGCGATCGAGCAAGTGCGTGCGGACCTATTTAGGATAGGAGAGTGAGTCGGAAAAATGGCAAATGCCATTTAACTTGGGTAAATGCAAGGTTGTGGTTGTTGTTGTTTAGCCAATCAGCCCACCTTGATCGAGCAAGCCGGCGGCACGCAGGTAACCGATCGCCCTCTCCGGAGTGGACCAGAGGTTCAGCGCACTAGTGATGTTGTGTTGTGTTCGTTGTTATGGTAGAGCGGTACAGTCTCTCAAAATGTGTTCAATTGTTTGTGGTGTGTCCTGGCACAGGTGGCAGGTGTCGTCTGTGGAGTTGTCTAGTCTGTGTTTATATGTCCGTAAGTTGGGGTGATGTCCACATCAGAATCGTGTTAAGTTAACTCAATCCGATCTGCTCAGACTGATCTCTGACATGTTAATGGGTGGCGGCTTCACACCTAGAACCGCATTCGGACCGAGTCGTATCAGTACTTTGTGGGTTAGTGTGTGTGTGTGTGTGTGTGTGTGTGTGTGTGTGTGTGTTTTTCTTTAGTGTGTGATATCTGTGGGGCGTGGTATGGGATGGAGTATTTGATTATAATGTCTCTCTGGTGTTACCTTAATGGTGCGAGGTGTCGGTGCATGATTGTACATGTAGTAGCAAGGGTGTTGTGGGTTAGTTGTCGCTGCTGCCATGAATTGAGTTCCCCTCATGTCTAAATGTTCCCTAACTTTCAGTATTTTTGTTTCCGTGTGCAGGTGTTTTATTGGTGTTGTTTGAGTGCATCTTGTAATGATACGAAGTGCGTTGTTTTGTATTGTCTGTAAGGTGTTTGTGTGTGTGATAATGGGTGCCCAGCATGGGCTTGCATAGTCCATAACTGAGCGAATATGTGTGTGTATGAGTGGTGATGTTTCCTGCTGGTGTCCAAAGTTTGTGCCTGTTAGTACCCTAAGCGTGTGAAGTCTTGACGTACATTTGTTTTTAATGTCCTGAATGTGGTTTGCAAAAGATAATGATGTGTTGTATGTGACCCCAAGTATTTTGGTCCTGTGAGTGTGTGGAATGTTGTTGTTTAGTGTAAGCTGTGGAGTTATCTGGTGTTCTTTTGTATTGCTTGTTAGCAAGGTGATGGTTGATTTTGTGGGCGCTACTTTGAGTCTATTGTGTGAGCCAGTCTTCTACAGATCTACAGAAGCTAAGGCTAACAAAGACCCTAAGGTCCACTCAAAGGTTAGCTCGAGATAAATGAAAGAGTAGGGGGTCAATGTTGTTGTGGGTGGAGGTTAGTGATGTCATCTGCATATGATGATAAGGTAAGCTTGTTATCTATGGGTGTTGGAATTCCATGCATGTATAAGTTGAACAGTGTTGCTGAGAGAACAGAGCCTTGAGGGACCCCGTTCGGAAAAAGCTTGCTTTTGCATGACTTGCCATTAAATGTGACATGTCTCTTCCTGAAAGATAGTTGCTCAGCCATCTTTTAGAGTTATTGTGCATGATTGTGTTGAGTATTTTGTTTATGAAAGGGAAGCGTGTGATAGCATCAAATGCTTTACTAATGTCTATGGTTGCTAATAGTGTACGTTGAACTGGTCATCTGGAGTTGATGCCATCCATGATGTGCAGCGTGAGGTTAGTGAGTAATGTTGTGGTTGAGTGGTGAGGTCTGAATCCATGTTGAGTATGCGATAGTAGTATGTGTGGGTTAGTGATTTGTAAGATTAGTCTTTCTGTTACTTTGGAAGGTGTGCATAGTAAAGTAATGGGTCCATAGGAAGCTGGTTCTGTTGGATTTTTGTTTGATATGAGTACTGTAATAATTTTACTTTGTTTCCATATGTCAGGAATAATACAGTGTTGGTATGAATATGTGCTGATATTTGTGAGAGCTAGTATTCCCTGTGGGCCCAAGTGTTTGAGGTGTATGTTAGATATGTTGTCTGGTCCAGTAGCCTTCGAATTCTTAATTTTTTGATGATCTTGGTGGTCTGGTCTGTATTCAAGGGTGTAATGGTCGTGTCGAGTTTGTAGGTTTTCTTGTGCCTGGCTGTTTGTCTGTCTGCGTGTTTCTGGTTGTTGTGTCTGTTTAAGTGACTTATCTTTGCATAGTGATTAAGGTGATGCACATTGGCTACACCAGTCCGAAGTTGGACTACATGTTGGGGAGTAATATCGAGGCCATTGATTTGGAAAAGGACTTGTGTGTGCTAATTAGCAGCGACCTTAAGTTTACTAAACAGTGCATAGAGATGGAAAAGAAAGCCCAGAAGCTGTTGGGTTATATCAGGAGGCAATTTCGATTTCGGAACAAGGAGATTGTACTTACTCTGTACAATTCTCTGGTTCGGCCGCACCTAGAGTATGCTGTGCAGTTCTGGTCGCCCACCCTCAGGAAAGATATTGAGGCTGGAGCGAGTGCAGGCGAGGACCACAAAGTTAATCCCTTCCGTTAGGCATATGGGCTACAATTGACACTTACGCGCCCTGAACTTGTTTTCGCCAAAAACTCGGAGGCTGCCCGGTCAACTCATCAAGGTTTTCAAGCTCTTAGGCAGGTTCAATGATGTCGATTTTAGAAGCATGTTTAGTTGAAATCATAACCCAACTCGCAACATTGGTTGGAAGTTGGATTTGAAACGGTTTAGCACTCGTGTGTATGGGAATTACTTCACCTGTAAGATCTGTGACACGTGGAACAGGCTACCTTCAGAAGGTGTGAACAGTTCTTCTGTGGATCTGTTCAAGAAAAAGTTAGACCGAATTTTGCACACTATTTCAGGGTGTATGAAATTTTCCATGGCACCCATTGCCATTGGTACCTCCTTGGTATGGGTCACAAAGCCTTTTGAGGCTCTCTCTCTCTCTCTCTCTCTCTCTCTCTCTCTCTCTCTCTCTCTCTCTATATATATATATATATATATATATATATATATATATATATATATAACCTTGTTGCTGTTTTGTGCGTTGGTCTCTCTTCCCACGGAGGTCAAGCTGGTGGCCCTGCCTCTAAGTCTTGCTTGGTGGAGGAGCGAGTTGCTTTCTTGCGCTCTCCACGGTACATAGCCAGATACACCCGGCTCATCTGGTAACGTCCTGAGCCAGGCATCTAGTCCTCTTAAAGACTTCAACTTTGACCCCTATAACGTTTCTGAAATCCCTTGGAAGCTGGTTAAAAATTCTTGGCCCCCTGACAACCAAGCTATTTTTCTTCAGTGTTGAGGTCTCTTGCTGGGCCTTTAATTTGGGAACACTATTTTCCAGTGTTGTTTGAATGGCAATTGGGTTCAGTTTTAGGTTTGGTACCAGTTTTTCAATCATTTTTCATACGTAGATTATGGTGTACCTCTCTCTTCTTTCCAGGGAGTACAGATTTAGTTTACGTAGTCTTTCCCAGTAGTTGAGTTCTTTGCAGCCATCAATCTTGGCTGTAAAATGTCTCTGAGTTTCTTCTAGTTTATTAGTTTCTTCCTTTTTATAGGGGGATGTCAAAACTGAGCAGTATTCAAGTTTTGGTATAATCAGTGTTTTTAGCAGGGGAATCATTACTGTCCTGTCCCTTCTTTTGAACGTTCTTAGTACCTGTGCCGTGACTCTTTTTGTTTTATCACTATCTGATTTTGTGTTTCAAATTTCGCATCATTAGTCATTGTTACCCCCAGATTGATCGCTTTCGAGCTTCTCTAAATTTCATGTCTATCTGGAGCATAATATGCAGTCTGTTAAGTTCCTCTTTTCTACCATATTTCAAGAGCTGAAATTTTTTGGTGTTAAATGTCATGTTTTCTTCTGACCATTTGTATACTTTGTTCATGTCCCTCTGCAAGGCCTCCACTTCATTTACATCGCTGATTTTTCAGCTGATCTTTGTATTGTCTGCAAAGAATGTCACTATACTGTTGCTGTTTACTCCGCTGTCTATGTCCATTAGCACGATAATGAACAGGAGTGGGTCAAGTACTGTCCCTTGTGGTACTGAGCTGCGTACTTCTGATTCTGATGATGATATACCTTGAATTTTGACGACTTGTAGACATTCTCTGAGGAAGCTGTAGATCCATTTTACCACTTTGCCTGTTATTTCCATATATTTCAATTTATGTGCTATTATACCATGATCACATTTCTCAAAAGCTTTAGCAAAATCTGTGTAATTGGTGTGAGGTGGGGGTAATGGGGGAGGAGGTTATGCAATGAGGTGGTGGGGGTTAGCCCCCCAAGTTGCATAAAAAGGGGGTGAAGGGGTTTTAGGGGGAGAGGGAGAATGACCTCCCCCAAACAGTAACCCTAATGTGCCCTTGCTGTAGGCGAGTTTGCGAAGCACAAGCCCCACCCGAGGACAGGGAGCCGAAGGCTCTGCTTATTTATATTATAAAATATTTAACTCTTATTAACATTTAGCTTTTAAAAAAAAATAATCGTTATGTTGAACATTGGCTTTTTATCTTTTATGAAATTTTGGTCCAATTTTTGTAGAGTTTCTGAAAAAGAAAAATTCCTATTATACTTATTTAGATTAAAATCCAACGTTTAGGCTCCAGTCAAGAATACCCAAACTTCTATTTTTTACATTTAATCAGGGATGTAGCCAGGGGGTCAACACCCTGAGAAGAACTGGTCGAACAATACAACAGTTAATGAATGCAATTACATGCAAGGACATTATGTACAGTCATGAACAGACACACACATAAATAATGATTTATATAATAAACTATGAGGAAGTTACCATACCTTGAAAACTAATATATCAGTATGAAAATTTTATAACATAATTCATAATTACTATGTTACAAATGCTCAATTCAGATGTACAAGTCATTATAGTGAGAAATAGGAGAAAATGAATTAGAGACAGTAGTGAATTACATACAATAATACCTATTAAATATGGTAACGCACATTGGGGGATGAAATATGGTAAATGAGTAAAGAAATACAAACGAGTATTTTAACCATGCCACCACATTCAAGGTGTATGCATAATTTGATGAAGTTTAGAGTGGAGGGTTGCATGTAAGATAACAATTAATTACAATTTGTTCCATAACAATTGAAAACTGGAGCTATGGGAGATATTTTTATGAATATCTAAAACAATCTAAACCAGTGATTGTCTTATTTGAACTGTGAGGGAATGAAATTAAGGGCCATCCGTTTCTTTGAGCGAACTTCTAATGGCACAAACATGGAAATGATGGATCGTATGGTTCTGACATTACTGTATGTATATATGTTATCATTAGAAAATTTAATCAACATGGCTTCTGATTAAATTAACCACAATTTTTATCACAGAACTTTTGATGCGTAATAAAAGAAGATATACTGTATATGTGGCTTATTCATAATTTGCTTTCAAAATTAAATGCCAAATAATAAAAACCTGAAAATTCTATAAAAACATTACAAATTTCTTCATTAGTAATATTCATATTGAAACACACTTGCTCATCAAGAGTGCCACAACACATTGCCCTAAAGACTTTGAAACAAAATTTGAATAAAACAATGTTAATTTTAGTCATAAATCTTTCATTTTCTTTATATTGAAAACAGAATAACCATTATATATTGTCCTAAATACTGAAAACAAACTTTTTCCTAGTGTCCCAATAAGCATGGAAAACATAACTTGTAATACACAATGTTCTATCCTGGTACTAAAGACGAACCTTTTCACACTTGTCTTGATAACATAATGAAAGTACTTCATGTCCTGACAAGTAATGAATGTATGTATGTGTTTTTACATCTCTTTAAGAAGGTTTGTAGAGCCTTCAACCTCCAGAGTTGAACCTTAACTCAGGGAAAGTCCCAGGCATCCTCTCAGGTGAATCCTACTATTAATTGTAGTATTTTTGTATCTATCAAGTTGTTACTTCCACTGGGAGTCACTTCTTTATAACATCTGTAACCCCTTCCATTTATTGGCATGACCTCTGGGTCTACATTGCATATCCTCCTGATTTCATACTTTAATTTTTTTTTTTGGTCAAGTTCAATGACAAACTCCCACTCACAGTTCGACAAGTGCTGTTAAGTCTCCAATTTATTCCCAAAGTAACATTTTGAGATGATTACAGTTTCTCAGAGTGTCTCTGTACATACTTCCAGTCGGGATGTTCTCCCTAGTATCTGTTCCAGATATTAAGCCAAGTTGTTCTTTCACTGCAGCTGTTGTTCCCACAGTTACTGGTGTTATATCTATTTCTTGATGTGACCATGTTCTTTTAAGAGTATTTTTAAGGTCTTGGTATTTAGCCACATTTTTCTTTCTCTGCTCTGTTTATGCCATAGTCACTAGGCACACTTACATTGATGATGCTCACATTTCTTTCACTTTTATTCCATACTACAATATCAGGTTTGACTGCCCCATTTTCAACAAACCCTCCTGCTGGAATCATTCTATCAAAGAATACAGTTACTCTTATCATTTTTCGTAGTTGATGGGTGCTTATACTTCCAAGACTGTTCATTTACTTCTATGCCACTTCCTTTGTGGATCTTCCAGTGCAGCAGCCTGCATATTCTGTTGTGCCTCTTCATGTAATAGCCACCTGCCAGGAGAGTATAGTATCCTGATATTAAGTGGCTCAAACTTTGTTTGCTGGTGGCAGAACCAACACTTGTCATTGTTGGAGATCCCTACACTTTTCTCAAATCCATTTTGTGTAGAGAGCATGGTCTTGTGCTCCTATTATCATCATCCTCTCTCCACCAAATTTCAGTATTCCTCTTTTTTTAGCCATTCAACTTATCTTCATGTGCATATGGTTTATTTCTTTCCACATGTAATTCCCTGCTCTGGCATTGTTTCCACTCCTGCTGTTTGCTCTTCAGACATGATATTCATGTATTTAACTTTTTCTTGCAATAATTGATGCTGGTGTTTGCTCATTTTCATGATTATGGATAAGGCTACTATTTATAAAGTTCTTTGTCAGTTTTGTTACAGAGGTTTACTGTGAAAGATCATTTCCATGATGCTTATAGACCATCCAAATTTTGTTGTTCCTGGAACTCTCAAGGTAGTGCCCAATGCATACAATGATTGATCTGCGAAAGGTGTTTGTTTCAGTTAGGTCCTGCCTCCATAGACTTCTTGGCAAGTATATTCTGCTCAGGCACTTATTTTTATACATCTTTTGTTCATATCAAGGCTTTTCTCATTTTGATGTCTAGTTTCTTAACTTTCCCTTCAGGCCAGTTGATAATGCCAAAGCTGCACTGTAAGACTGGTACTGTGAATTGGTTTATTGCTGTTATTTTGTTTTTAATTGTTAGTTCAGGTTTATAGACCTTTAGCAAGGACATACACAAGGGGGGGGGTTCAAACCCCCCCATTGAGAATAAATTTACATTAGACCTTACATTACATAGAATTTATTGCACACACACACACACACACACATATATATATATATATATATATATATATATATATATATATATATATATATATATATATACACACACACACACACACACCTGAATTTTCTGTAATGTACAATGTACCAAGTGACTCAGCCACTGACTATTACAGAATTTCCACTTTCATTCCATTCATCGAATTATTCATCACACATCTTGAGGATTGCTTTATCAAACATGAAGCAATTCTGTCAACTTTCAGCATTTTTTTTTCAAAAAAGGATGAAATTTTTTATGAAAATGCTTGAGAGAGTCTCTGGCAAGCATATGATCGCATTTTACAAATCAGTAAAGAAGAGTGGAGGGGGGGGAAGTATTGATGTGGAGGAGGAGACTGACGGAAGCAAATGTCAACAGGTCATCAGATGAGGAAGATGTTAAGAATTGGAGAAAGAGGTTGATGGTTTAAGTCAAAGGCATGTTCAATGTGTTGCAAGCACTGCAGATATGCAATATTGAAATATTCCCGAGAGTACATACACTTTTGAGGGTGCTAGCTGTACTCCCACTAACGATCACGAATGATCTTTCTCAACACTTAGGAGAATAAAAACGTATCTACGGAACAGCATGTCTGAGAATCGTTTGAATGGTCTCACTGCTCTTAACATTCATTGGGACCTCAGCATCAGCATTGATGAAACCCTAGATGATTTCATGAAATCTACTCGACGTTTGCAATAGTTGTAAAATGCAAAATAAAATACCTTTTTATTAAATCTATTTTTTAAGACTTCCTGAAATTTTCCAGATTTGCATTTTATTTTACAATAATGATTAGAATAACGTTAACTCACTAAAATATGTGTCACCATATGATCATAAGTATTAAACAATTACATTGTTATCTTAAGCGAATGAAACCCGATCATAAAGAAATTTTCGATTTCCGAACCCCCCCATGCAGAAATCCTGTGTACAGCCCTGACCTTTAGTTAACTGATACATTCTTTGCCAACCTTCTCTCATCTTTAAATGCTTGATGTTTCATTTCTTTCACTCCTAGATATTTGTAGGTGGTATCTATTTCTAGGTCATTTACTTCACTCTCCCATTGTGGAGGATACATTTTGTGCATTTCTCAAGTCCAAACTTCCTTTTTATATCATTTGCATTTCTCTTTCTTGGCTTATACTCTTTTTAGTATTTTTAATAGCTGTAAGTGGGGCTTCCATCCAAAGCCAAACACTTCAACTATATCTGAACTGATTTGCCACTAGGTTCATGTTCTTTTCTCCAATGGCCCACTTTATTGTGTCATACCGACATATGTTTGTTTCTTGTTTGGCCCATTATCTGATGTAAGTACTGGGGTCCAGGGTCAATACCTTGACCTGGTGGGATCTCCCACATTGATCCCTTTCATGAAGTTTCTTCCCCTCTGGGACTGAGAAAAGTTGCACCATTGCTCTCCTCAACCACCTGGTGCGTAAGTGGGTTGAGGGGACCTTTTTATCCTGGACGACATCCTGCCAGTCTGAGCTTTCCTTAGTAGACATTACATACCATTCTTGTTTGTGGAAAGCTACATACAGGTGGGAGGGGTTTACCCCACACCCATTCCTTATTTTCAGTCACCTTTTACCACATGTTGGGACCATGTGGGAACTATTCTTTAAATCCCCTACCCAGGGATCGTGTGAACTCCAGTGTGAACTCTTGAATGCTTTTGAAGATTACCTTTCTGTGCTGTACTGTAAGAACAAATATCACATTTAAAAGGTTTTTCTCCAGTGTGAACTCTTAAATGCTGTTGAAGACTATTTCTGTGCGCTGCAGTGTAAGAACAAATATCACATTTAAAAGGTTTTTCTCCAGTATGAACTCTTAAATGCTGTTGAAGGCTATTTTTGTGCGCTGCAGTGTAAGAACAAATATTACATTTAAAAGGTTTTTCACCAGTATGAACTCTTAAATGTGTTCGAAGAGTACTTTTCCATGCTGCAGTGTAAGAACAAGTATCACACTTAAAAGGTTTTTCTCTAGTATGAACTCTTAAATGCTGTTGAAGACTATTTCTGTGTGCTGCAGTATAAGAACAAATATCACATTTAAAAGGTTTTTCTCTAGTATGAACTCTTAAATGCACTTGAAGACTATTTTTGCATGCTGCAGTGTAAGAACAAATATCACATTTAAAAGGTTTTTCTCCAGTATGAACTCTTAAATGGTTTTGAAGACTACTTTTCTGTGTTGCAGTGTAAGAACAAATATCACATTTAAAAGGTTTTTCTCTAGTATGAACTCTTAAATGCACTTGAAGACTACTTTTGCATGCTGCAGTGTAAGAACAAATATCACATTTAAAAGGTTTTTCTCCAGTATGAACTCTTAAATGCTTTTGAAGACTGCTTTTCTGTGTTGCAGTGTAAGAACAAATATCACATTTAAAAGGTTTTTCTCCAGTATGAATTCTTAAGTGCATTTTCAGATGACAACTTTGATTTGTACGAAAAGGACACTCCCCACATTTAAAAGGTTTTTCTCTTTTTTGGTTTACACACTCATTCTTTTCTAAGACTGATTCTACTGCTATTGTAAATTTATGCTTGGTATGTTTCTGAAAGTGAGAGAGAGAGAGAATTAATTACTTTATAGAAAACAAAATCAATGTTAAAGGTGTATTCCATGCTGAATTTTTTAGTCTATACTGAACACACATACATTATCTTCAGATCCATATCCCACTCTGAATGGAGTCTCTACAACACGAGCTTAGGACTGGAAACACTGAACACACATGCAGGGATCCAATGTTACCTTTCATGACAAGGTTGGGGTATACCTCTAGTGGTATGTACACCAAGTGATACCAATGTCTCCATTTATACATCTCACAAACCACTTCCATTTCTGTTTCTCATTAACTTTTGTGCAACATTTATTCACACATTTGCTACTTACATCATTCCACCTTTCTACTGTCTGTTATTATACACCTTTATGATTCTACCATTATTCATTCTCAATGAAGGTCATATCAGCATAGCATACTTATCCTTCCATTCTGCTCTCACCTTTGTTTTCAATCCATTTCATACACATTCACATACATCAGATGCTGTCATCACTAAACAAGCCTTATATATATTACAGCTATCCCTTGATTAACTCAATTAATTAATCCTGTGATCGCATCGCGTATATCAAAACTGCATTGATCAAATATAATAACCAATAGGAAAAATTATAATTGATCCATGATCGAGTGTTAGGGAGTCTTCAAAAAATTTTAATATGCCCTTTTAACCAAATAAAATGATACACTTCAGAAGGAAAATAAAACTAATTGTGAACTACAGTAATTATTTATTGAATGTTTTATTTTTTAAGGAAAAATTTATCAAGGGTCAATTGAACCATTTTCACTTTTTTTCTTCTCATCATACATTTTGCGATAACAGGCAATTTGATTCTCGAGACTTCGGCAAATGTGCATACTTCTGTTGACATCGGGATCCATATCCATTAATTGTTGTTTGACAAACTCTAAACCTCGAAATATTTTATCAAGTTCTTTTAATGTGATTTCCTTCGAGACCTCTTCTTCACATTCATTTGATTCCTCTTCTTCGTATGCCCATTGCTGCTCGATTTCAAGGAGATAGTCGTTACCTAAATCTTCTGAATGTGAATCCAATAATTCTCTAACATTTTGCGTATCAACATCCTCGAAACCAAGGTCTTTTCCAATAGTAGCTATTTCTTCAATGACGTTGTTCACTGGATTTTCGAAGCCACGAAAATCATTTGCACATTCAGGTAAAAGATTCTTCCAAATGGCTCTCATGCAGCTGGATGTCACTTCTTGCCATGAATCATGAATGTTTTCGATTGCATGTTTGATAAATTTTTTCCAAAATTCTTGAAGAGTAATAGCATCTTCTCCAGTTCCAACTTGAACTGCCTGTGAGAAAGTTCTTCGAATAAAATAGGCCTTAAAAGTAGCTATTGTACCCTGGTCCATAGGCTGCAACAACGAAGTCATATTTGGTGGTAAAAATACGACCTGCACATTGTCACATAAGTCATTAAGTGAGTGAGGATGGCCAGGGGCATTATCAAGAATCAAAAGAGCTTTGAAAGTTAAATTATTTTTCTTGCAATAACTTTCAACTGCCGGACAAAAATAGGACTTGAACCAGTCTTCAAACACGACTTGCGTGACCCATGCCTTTTTGTTCGCTCACCAAATGACTGGAAGAGATTGTTTATTGCACCCTCTTAAAGCCCTAGGGTTCTGCATCCGATAAACAAGCATCAGCTTTAATTTGAAGTCCCCCTCAGCATTGCCTCCAAGTAAAAGAGTTAAACGATCCTTTGATACTTTATAGCCAGGTTGCGATGCTTCACTTTTTGCCAAAAAAGTTCTGGATGGCATTTTCTTCCAAAAAAGGCCTGTCTCATCCACGTTGAAGATTTGACGATGATCATAATTATTTTCTTCAATTAATTTCTGCAATTCAGCAGGATATTTGGCTGCATCATCTTGATCTGCACTCGCAGCTTCTGTTATTTTCACATTTTTCATTCCTGCTTGAGATTTGAAATTTTCAAACCACCCTTTGCTTGCAGAAAATGTTACAGTCTCATCTTCATATTTTTCTTCCTTCAGTCGAGAAAACAAGCTAAGAGCTTTCAGAGTGATATTATTCGTACCAATTGGAATGCGCTTCTGATTGCAATCTTCTAGCCAAAGTATTAAGCGATCTTCCATTTCAACCATTAAAGGACTTCGATTCCTAGTACATTGCATACTTAAATACGAAGATGCAACTTTTCCTTGATCCCAGTACTCATCCGCCTTGGCCAAAATAGTGCGTACCGTAGACTCATTTAAGCTAAGCTCTCTTCCGATCTTCACCTTACTTTCACCACGTTCAAAACGTTTAATAATTTCGAGTTTAATGTCCAAAGTAATAACTCTTCGCTTCTTCTTAAAACCTTCAACAGTGGTATTGCTTTCTCTCTTATACATAGTTAAGTGGGGTAAATATTTTGAATTTAAAATAATAAAAGCAGGTGGTTTGTAAATGTGTAAATAAACGTGTAACACGTCCGTTCTCAATGGTGGCGTGAAGAGAACTGAGGCGCGGTAGTCGGTACTGCTCTGAGCTCAGCTGGCTGCTCCCAGCTGTTTGCGCGCCACTTTCAAAATTGCGCTAATCAAATTTTTGATTGCGTAAATAAGGGGCTGGTAGCAATTAATTTAATTGCGGTAATCAAAACTCGCGTTGATCAAAACCGCGTTAATCAAGGGATAGCTGTACACATTCTTTACATTCACTTGATCATCATCTATCTCACTGAGAACTTGCACTACTCTTTTACAGTCTTTTATATCAAACACCAACCAACTTCAGTTTACACAATCAAATCATATGGGCTGACAGACCTCCACTCAACTCTCAAACAAAATTGGTGGTATACCTTTTAGGATATGGCAGGTAAGACCACCATCTCCACTTATACACCTCATAAAACATTTTCATTCTTCTTTGTTTCTCATTAACTCTTCTGTCATGCAAATCATTATCATACAACATTGTTTAATATCCAATAATGAGGCAGTCAGAACCAGAAGGGCATACTTTTGGTGAGTTTGCTCTTATGGTTCTGCCTGCCTCATTATTGTTTTGCCTTTTTATGAATAACTTTTTACAGATGACTAAACAAATGTGGTATATTCTTGTCTCTTCTCACATTCTCATGCTGTATATATATATATATATTATATATATATATATATATCCCCGCAAGGGGGTTCTAAGCTCGTGCTCTTGAGTGCTCTTTGTGCTCGTTTGTACGTGTTTGTTCCTGGAGGTTTCACGTGCGCCCTCCCGGCCCTAGCACCCAAGGATGATGGGGCTCGACCCTGCAGTCCTTGGTCTTTTTCCACTTCGACTGTCCCCTCCACCCTTTCTTTTTCCTCTGTCTTTCCTCTCACTTTTTCTTTGTTTTTCCGCTGAGATATGCCCTTTAAATAGAGGCGAATCGGTTCTTCCTAAAAAAAAAAAAAAAAAAAAAATATATATTATATATATATATATATATATGTACAACATGAGAAGGTGTCCCCTCAGGGCATTCGATTCCACTCGTATATAGAAGAATTTTGAGTTCTGACTAATTGGGGACCTTGGTGTAGTGGTTATCATATCTGACTGGCAATTGGATGATCCCAGGTTTGATTTCTGGGAGTAGGGGGGAACAGAAATGGTGACCCCCCCAGTTTTCTGGTCTTTAAAAGTTGCTATCATATAAAAGAAGTAAAATGAACCATGTTTCACAAATATCTGATGTCATTTTGTATTTTTATAATCCATTTGATCTTGTGCTAAAAATCGATATTTTTCCTTACAAATCTGTACGCCTCACTGGTAATCCTTTAAGGTTTTAATTTTTAATTTTTTATTATTTTTACTTCTCTGTTTATTGTATATATATGTATGTATGTATGTATGTATGTATTTGTATATATAGATATGTATGTATATATATATATATGTATGTGTGTGTGTGTATGTATGTTATTTATTTTTTCTTTTTTTCTTTCTGTAACCTATATATAGGCTTAACCTTTTTATGTACTTCAGTGTTCCTGAGGATGTCATTAGACGAAAGCGCTTGAGCACCATTTTGTGTTTCCTTTCCTTCGTGGTTTTTATTCATCAAATATTTTTCATGTGTTACCTTCGTGAAATAATTTTCCTATAATAATATATATATATATATATATATTATATATATATATATATATTATATATATATTATAATATATATGTAAAAAGTGAACAATGAACAATTCCTACACCATCATTATATGAATTCATTGTCCATTTTTACATAAGAAACCAAAAATCACATAAGCGAGTTTTGGATAGAATTTCGATTTGTATGTCTTTATTCATTCCTGTATTTTTCTAATTCATCTTTCTAATAATGACTTATACACTATGACATCACAAAATAACTTTATTCTCTTTACGTTTCCCACTCTGTGTCTCTAATTCGTTCTTGTAAATCTTCCTAACAATGATTTGTACTATACTTAAAAATTCAATAACTATGACGTCACATTTTCCCGTCATTTATTTCCCTAAGGACTAAACACTCTATAGAAGTCATTATTTATATGTTATGTAGCATAAACATTATTATTGAACCATACTCATTCTTACATTCATGTTCTTTCTTGACCATTATCCAATATAAATTTTATTAAATATTCATTTTTTACTCGTGTCAATGCGAAACTTCATGCCTTCGTTCAAAAACGCAAAAATACGTTCTCATATTTTTTTCATTTTTATTTTTAATTATATTGACCTCCCGAGATGAACTCAAAAATGCTGAGGTTAAGTGATCGAAATTCCGCTCACGACAGCAGATTCGAGTGCCTCAAAGATCAGATGCCTCCGTCCGCTCTGATTTCAAATTCATAACATTATAACATATTATTTCGTAAATAAATTCTCGTAAGTGCCATGTACTTTGTATTATATTTCTAACATCTTAATTGTCTATTAATATGAAACACTGTAAAAATGAAAAGTTATAGTAACTGTTTAATTGTAATTAACTGTAATACTTTAAATTAATAATAACTTGTAATGTACTTCAGTGAAACTGTAATTAAATGTAATGATTTAATTTATCATGTAAGAATGTACTTTAAAATGGAAGTGTAATTAAACAACAAGTGAATGTGAATTAATTGGTAATTGTAATCGTAATTGTAATGAACCAAAATTAATACGTACTCAGTCATGTACTCAAAATTGTGCTTATGTGCTATTACGAAATGATATTGCCGTCAAAAATGTAGAATCGGTGATACTGTTGTTCTTTTTTATTTATATTTTTTTTAGTTGAAATCTTTCAAAAACATCTGATTGTGTGTTTAAAAAGGGGGGAAACTTAACCTTCGATTGTCTCCCCCAAACATTTAGACTATATTATACTGTACTTGTAAAATTACTTCACTTCATATTTGAACTTCATCGTTGTACTTCATCATTGTACTTCAGATAGCACTTCGTTTAAGGCTCTTCATCAGAGAACTTCATTACGAGACTTCTTTGGACAGCAGCCTCGCTGCGGGGAGGGGGCAGAGGCCCCTTGCCCCTTAACAAGAATGCCTCGTCTATACGAGACACCCCAGACCCAGCCAGGATAAGAAGAAGAAGAAGATTATTAAGAAGAGGATTCTTCCAGCTTGCGACCCTATAGCCAGGATAAACAAAAATTGGCGACCCTTTACCAGGATCTTAACAGAAGATGTTTAACAAGTGGCCACTCTTTGGCTAAGATAGAAATTACCCTGCACCAGGATAAAAAGATTATTTTAAGAAGAAGATTTTAAAAAACAAGATGATTTTAAAAACAAGAAGATTTTAAAAACAAGATTTTAAGAAGAGGCCACTCTTTGGCCAAGATAGAAATTACCCTGCATCAGGATAAAACCAGTTGACTGGCGTGTCACGACTTCTAGTTCGTAACATCCACCCTTGAACCGGTGCGTCACGACTCCAAGTTCTCCACGTCTAGTTTTCATCCAAGAAGAAGTAGCCAACAAGACGTCTTCAGGACACGTCTCAAGGATTTTCCCCATAGAAAATTTTGTTAAGTACATTTTGTTTTTTTAAGAAATTTATAAACATTTGAAAAGTCTGTATTATTAACAGTTAATATTTAGTATGGAGCCAGAATTTAACACAAAACACAGTGAACATTTCATACACCAGTGATACATTTTTTTTTAGTGAAACAGTAATTGTAACAGAGAGTTAATTGTAACAGAGAGTTAATTGTAACAGAGAGTTAATTGTAACAGAGAGTTAATTGTAACAGAGAGTTAATTGTAACAGAGAGTTAATTGTAACAGAGAGTTAATTGTAACAGAGAGTTAATTGTAACAGAGAGTTAATTGTAACAGAGTTAATTTCAGAGAGAGAATTTCAGTTATTTTCACTGTTATATTCAGTATAGAATAATTTTATTTTATGTACCTTCCCGTACATTAGAATGAAATGTTTACATTTTTTTTTTATTTTTTGTTTGCAAATTTTTTTTCAATTACTGAATTGAATTGACTTGCAAATTAAGAGAGAGAGTTTACAGATTTAGAGAGATACTTGAAGTCATTTTTTTGAAGTCATTTTTTTGAAGTCATTTTTTGAAGTCAGTTTTGAAGTCAGTTTTGAAGTCAGAAGGTTGCACCAAGAGGGTCAACCAAACCCCAGAGGTTAATCGTCTCCACTTGATAAAGATCAAGTACAGTCATTTTCCATTTTTCAGTTAATCTTCACTTGACAAGCGTTCAAGTTAGACAGTCTAGTTTCAGAATACTTGACAAGCGTTCAAGTTGGGTTCAGAATACTTGACAAGCGTCCAAGTCAGGTTCAGAATACTTGACAAGCGTCCAAGTCAGGTTCAGAATACTTGACAAGAGTCCAAGTCAGGTTCAGAATACTTGACAAGAGTCCAAGTCAGGTTCAGAATACTTGACAAGAGTCCAAGTCAGGTTCAGAATACTTGACAAGAGTCCAAGTCAGGTTCAGAATACTTGACAAGAGTCCAAGTCAGGTTCAGAATACTTGACAAGAGTCCAAGTCAGGTTCAGAATACTTGACAAGAGTCCAAGTCAGGTTCAGAATACTTGACAAGAGTCCAAGTCAGGTTCAGAATACTTGACAAGAGTCCAAGTCAGGTTCAGAATACTTGACAAGAGTCCAAGTCAGGTTCAGAATACTTGACAAGAGTCCAAGTCAGGTTCAGAATACTTGACAAGAGTCCAAGTCAGGTTCAGAATACTTGACAAGAGTCCAAGTCAGGTTCAGAATACTTGACAAGAGTCCAAGTCAGGTTCAGAATACTTGACAAGAGTCCAAGTCAGGTTCAGAATACTTGACAGAGTCCAAGTCAGGTTCAGAATACTTGACAAGAGTCCAAGTCAGGTTCAGAATACTTGACAAGAGTCCAAGTCAGGTTCAGAATACTTGACAAGAGTCCAAGTCAGGTTCAGAATACTTGACAAGAGTCCAAGTCAGGTTCAGAATACTTGACAAGAGTCCAAGTCAGGTTCAGAATACTTGACAGAGTCCAAGTCAGGTTCAGAATACTTGACAGAGTCCAAGTCAGGTTCAGAATACTTGACAGAGTCCAAGTCAGGTTCAGAATACTTGACAGAGTCCAAGTCAGGTTCAGAATACTTGACAGAGTCCAAGTCAGGTTCAGAATACTTGACAGAGTCCAAGTCAGGTTCAGAATACTTGACAGAGTCCAAGTCAGGTTCAGAATACTTGACAGAGTCCAAGTCAGGTTCAGAATACTTGACAGAGTCCAAGTCAGGTTCAGAATACTTGACAGAGTCCAAGTCAGAGTTAGATTCGAAGTCAGAGTTAGATTCGAAGTCAGAGTTAGATTCGAAGTCAGAGTTAGATTCGAAGTCAGAGTTAGATTCGAAGTCAGAGTTAGATTCGAAGTCAGAGTTAGATTCGAAGTCAGAGTTAGATTCGAAGTCAGAGTTAGATTCGAAGTCAGAGTTAGATTCGAAGTCAGAGTTAGATTCGAAGTCAGAGTTAGATTCGAAGTCAGAGTTAGATTCGAAGTCAGAGTTAGATTCGAAGTCAGAGTTAGATTCGAAGTCAGAGTTAGATTCGAAGTCAGAGTTAGATTCGAAGTCAGAGTTAGATTCGAAGTCAGAGTTAGATTCGAAGTCAGAGAGTTCAAGTCCCAAGTTTTCAATGCAGTCAATTGAATTCAACCTTTTTTTGTTGTTCAAGAGAATTTAATTCAACCTTTTTTTGTGTTTGTGAGAAGAAAATTGACCTATCTGTCTTTTCTTTTCATGCCATTGTTACGTATATAGATATATAGTTATGTAATTCATTAATTGTCACAAAACCGTTTTTACAATTGTTTGTAACAATTTTGGTAATTATTGTAATGTATATGAGGAACATGCTGTCCCTCCGTTTTGTTTCAACTTTTTTAATTTTTGTTCTAAGTAGTGTGACAAAGCAAAGTGCTCACGAAAAGATGTAATTGTCAATTTCAGACTTATATCCCCCGCTTAGTCACTCAATTCCCCCGAATGTAGTACTCCAAACTTTGTTTTTTATTTTATTTTTATTTTAACACCCCAACCCCAGTTGAACCCAGTGTCGACCAAAACCGTTTTACAAAAGTTTTTAACGAATTTTATAATTATTTTGATTATATGATGACAGAAATAGCGTAACAATTAATCGATCATGTACCTAATTTATCCTGCTCTGTACGATCGGGAAATTTACCCGTATGACCGCACATACCCTAAATTTCAGTCATTTAACTTTTAATAAAACAGATGTATTTGTCTATATGCAAAGTCTTCAGATTAAAAAAATCAAATAATTCAAATTCTATCAACATTCAATGAAAAAGTATGATTTTTCTACTTAACAAGCAAAAATTAAAAAAACCTTTTTAATATTTTTTTTTTAATTATATAAAAATTTTTAATGAAAAATTTACCTGTAATTAGAATTTTATAATAATAATAATAATAATAATAATGACAATAATTGATTTATGTTTTTTTAATTTGTATTTTAATTTTATTTGTTCAATTAATCATGAGTAACTGTCCTTAAATTGTTATTGTACCATTTGTAAGGTATCAAACGAAAATTATAGTCAAATTGACATACTACTACAGTATATGGTTATGAATTTTAGTAGTCGAATGTTAATCTGTCTCAAAATTATCAGATACACACTTTGTACCCAACAAACATAAATACACACTAGACCACAGGTCTATATATCATCCATTACGTAATTCTATTTTTTACCTACACTAGTCAATAAAAATTAGCTTATAGATTGTACAATTTATATTTTTCCCTTTTACCTATTCATTATAAATGTAATTTTCCCTGCAGAAAAAAATTAAAAATTTAAAAAAATTTTAACCATATCATTGTTTGTCTAACTTAATTGGTTGTCTAAATTAAGGTATTAATTCTATTAAATGTTTGTCTAAACTAAAGTATTAATCTTTGAATTTTTATATTTTTATCATAGCCCTCTACGCGAGTGTCATGTTAAAAAATGTGATTACTCTGCATTGTACTCAACTACCCGAACTCGTTCTGTATAAAATTTGTATTGTAAAGAATGTCATCATTACTTACGATGTTATTTTCTCATTTGTATTGTATTAATGGTACCCTATTAAATTATTGTATAAATATCATTTTTAAAAGGGGAGAGTAATGTAAAAAGTGAATGAACAATGAACAATTCCTACACCATCATTATATGAATTCATTGTCCATTTTTACATTTTTACATAAGAAACCAAAAAACACATAAGCGAGTTTTGGATAGAATTTCGATTTGTATGTCTTTATTCATTCCTGTATTTTTCTAATTCATCTTTCTAATAATGACTTATACACTATGATGTCACAAAATAACTTTATTCTCTTTACGTTTCCCACTCTGTCTCTAATTCGTTCTTGTAAATCTTCCTAACAATGATTTGTACTATACGTAAAAATTCAATAACTATGACGTCACATTTTCCCGTCATTTATTTCCCTAAGGACTAAACACTCTATAGAAGTCATTATTTATATGTTATGTAGCATAAACATTATTATTGAACCATACTCATTCTTACATTCATGTTCTTTCTTGACCATTATCCAATATAAATTTTATTAAATATTCATTTTTTACTCGTGTCAACGCGAAACTTCATGCCTTCATTCGAAAATGCAAAAATACGTTCTCGTATTATTTTTTTCATTTTCATTTTTAATTATATTGACCTCCTGAGATTAACTCAAAAATGCTGAGGTTAAGTGATCGAAATTCCGCTCACGACAGCAGATTCGAGCGCCTCAAAGATCAGATGCCTCCGTCCGCTCTGATTTCAAATTCATAACATTATAACATTATTTCGTAAATAAATTATCTCATAAGTGCCATGTACTTTGTATTATATTTCTAACATCTTAATTGTCTATTAATATGAAACACTGTAAAAACGAAGTTATAGTAACTGTTTAATTGTAATTAACTGTAATACTTTAAATTAATAATAACTTGTAATGTACTTCAGTGAAACTGTAATTAAATGTAATGATTTAATTTATCATGTAAGAATGTACTTTAAAATGGAAGTGTAATTAAACAACAAGTGAATGTGAATTAATTGGTAATTGTAATCGTAATTGTAATGAACCAAAATTAATACGTACTCAGTCATGTACTCAAAATTGTGCTTATGTGCCATTACGAAATGATATTGCCGTCAAAAATGTAGAATCGGTGATACTGTTGTTCTTTTTTATTTATATTTTTTTTAGTTGAAATCTTTCAAAAACATCTGATTATGTGTTTAAAAAGGGGGGAAACTTAACCTTCGATTGTCTCCCCCAAACATTTAGACTATATTATACTGTACTTGTAAAATTACTTCACTTCATATTTGAACTTCATCGTTGTACTTCATCATTGTACTTCAGATTAGCACCTCATTAGGAGGGGGCAGAGGCCCCTTGCCTTCTTAATATTTTTAAATTCCGGCCTGAGCCATGGTCGAAAGAGGTCGAACCTCTACCCTTGTTAATTCAGAGTACTAACTGTAATTTTTAAGAAGTAAACCACAGTAAAAGAAGTTTTTATCTTTTTCCTTCGAGCCGTACTCTCTTCAGGAACTCAGTCAGTCAAGTCGACAAGTTATAAAAGAGAAAAGTCGATAATTTTAGTATAAGAGAAAAGATCAGAGAATTATAAAAAGAGAAGAATTAATAAGCGAGAGAAAAGAATTAGAAAGAATTATAGAAAAGTATAAAGAAGAAACATCCGTTGCTTGCCTCCGAACCAGAACCCCCCCGTCAAATCCGAACCGACTCAGGGCCATAAAGGGGGGGGTTAACATATATATATATATATATATATATATATATATATATATATATATATATATATATATATATTATATATATTATATATATATATTATTATTATATTACATGATTATTTTAGTTGTAACTTTTTTTATGCTTGTTTAATAATTTTTTCTCATTTACAGGAGCTAAAGAAATCTTAAAATAGACTTACAGTAATTAACAGGATCAAAATGAGAGAGGAGAAAATTATGTTCTGCTTCGACACGCCAGTGTGGAGATGTGGAATATATTGAGCTATATCAGTTTAAGGCAGGTGTACTGCCACTCCAGCAAGATGTTATTCAAGTGATGTTCATGCTGAGGCCAGCCAGAGCCGGTAAGAATCAACTTTCTGTTAGTGATGCTGCATGGAAAGTTGCCTACAACTTGCAAAACCTTTGGATCTGGTGCAACCTATACACAAAGTCGATCAGTAACATTGTCAACCAGATAACAAAATTGTATGAAGAGTTCAAAAAACACTGTCAGGTTCACTCACAGAGAATGACAAGCAAAATGAGCAGAAATTTCAGAATTCAACCACCATGTTGCAGCCACTTTGTTTGATATCTCCTGTACAGATATGAAATCACGAAGATGCCAAGAGAAGATGTATGGTGTTAAAGTTACTGAGATAAAGTGGAAGTTCCTGGAGGATGAACGAGGACCAAGAAAAATGTTTTGTGATAATTCAGTGGACATGGCATGGCAAAGAACAGCTGAGAGGCAAATGAGGATGCATGCAAGCTGCAATGGACAAGATGCTCCTAAAGGAACAAGAAGACACAAAGAAAAATCAGTTTGTATCACAGCTTTACCAAGAATTTGATGGCTCGATAACAGATGAGGACACATTTGACGTAGATGGCCATGACAAAGAGGCTTACTCCCTGGAGGTGGCTCCATACCATATCACTGCACGATGGCCTTCTTGATGATCCCTGTTGCTGCTAGAGAGAAAACTCCTTGCAGAAGAGCCATATTTTGATGGCATGCATAGCTCGAGCCATCCAATGAGCTCGATGTATTGTTCCTGGATATCAGAAATGGATCCTGCATGGCAGGACCTCTCCAAGGAAGATAATCAGGAGCTCATGGTAGTCATCCCATGGCTGAAATTTGGACAGCTGGTCAACAGCAAATGCAATGACCTAATCCCTGTGATAAATGGATATAAGATTGAGGTCTTCTTCATCCACTGCCAAGGAGTATCTGTCTTATTGTCTTATCTAGGTAAGGCCAGTAGTCCCAGAACTGACAAAAGCAGGGCTGGCACCCAAAAACCCAAACCCAAAACCCACTGGAATTTTCAGTGGGTTTTTGAGTTTTTGTTCCGAGATGTTTATTTTAAAATAATTGAAATTTTTCTGATTGCTACATTCTTCAATTGTAGCTAATTAGAATGATTTGGCATGTTGATTATTTCAAGTAAGCTGACTTATAAAACAATTCTTAAATTATGCAATGTGTAAATAAAGATTATGAAAAATTGAAAAGTTATTAAAAAGGACTTGCACCCATTGTGAACACTACCCTATGGGCAATTATTGGATCATTTGACACTGCTCCAACCATCTTGAATTAAAGTTACAGTAGAATTGACTAAGTCTTTTTCATTGAATCCAGTACCTACTTCATTATTCACTTTGATTAGCGAGTCATCAGATAATTTTTTTCTGCTTGGAGGATAATAGCCTGGTCTTAAATTTTGGACCCATTTAATAAATTCTTTATTCTCTACAACTACAAATAGAATATTTGCTGAAAAGAAAAATCTGGCCATTTGCAAATCTAGTTGTTCTTTCTGATCTACAGTTGTTCTAACCACAAATGGCATTATCCAACCTTGTGTTTTCTTGGCTGGAGTAGAATGAAAAAATGGTATGGAAGATTCAGAAGCAGTTGAAGTGAATGAAGTCTCACTACTGTGAATTGTAGTGTCATCATGAACCAGGCTTTCATATGATTTGCTTGAAGAGGGTCTACTCTCAAAACTGCTGTGCCTATGTGTAGGAGGAAGAGATGCTGATGTAGCTGTATTTGTAAGCTCATCCGCTTCATCATCACGAGCCTGTACCCATTTTTTATTGCATCAATCTAAATGATGTTTCACTTGTTCTATTTTTTTCAGAAATACACATCTGCAGTATTTGCACCGAACTCTATTTGGTTGGTCACTCAACATTTCTACTTTATCCCATTCAGCAGCTTTAAGTCTGCCACCAGTATGTGCGGGTCTAACTTTCTCTAGATGATGTTTCACTCTCTCAATTTTTCAAGTGATACTTTCTTTGAAGTAATTGCATAGTACTCTAGTAGGCTGATCACTTAATAAAGTCACCTCATCCCATTCACTAGCTTTAGATCTTCCACTTCTAACTCTTTGGCATCTTAAAAATTTTAATTTGAGTTAGGTCTAAATAAAGCTGAAATCTGCTAAGAAATAAAGGAAATCTAAAATTAAAATGGAGAAAATTCTAATATGTCATTATTATCTCTCATATCTGAACTTTCTGTGAAATAAAGATGTCTTTTTAATATATATTGTAGATTAGATAAATAAATTAATAAAATAATAGATATATTAGGCACTACATAATTATTGAACCTTTCTAAAAAAAATTTCAACCCATCAAAAACCCAAAAACCCAGTTGGGTTGGGTTTTTTGTGAAAAACCTAGGTTTTTGCCAACCCTCGACCAAAGAGCTAAGTATTTAGAGATTTGGAGCTAGAGATGACATTAAGGCTGAAGACCATCTCTAGGAGTATCTCCGAGATGTGATGTTGACACACCAAGTTCAATAAATTCCTCCCAAGCTGTTTCCAAATGAACACAAACTCCTTCCTTTGAACCAGTGTAGGACGTGGTGGTGTCAAAGCAGAGCCCCTTCACTCATTCCCCTCATTTATCGTCTCCACAATGGCACTCCCAATTACTTCTGACTTTCCCGATTTAAGTTTTGGAACTGCCAGCAACTTCTTCACATTTTGTCCAGATACAAGAATCGGGAGATGGTATACTTTGTCCCATCCAGGACCAGAGTTATCCTCCATGATTTTGCCATCCCAATGCAAGATCAGAGGAACTGCTGGGGGGAAGCTTTCCTTCATCTCATGAGCAAACTACTTCTGATGTTCCATCCACACCTTGCAGATAGTGCTTTGGCTGATCATCAGGTCTTCTACTTCGTGACTGAATTGGCTCATGGACACTAATGCTGAAAGTATATGCGCTGCTTGTCAGTCAGTCACATTAGTCCAATCTAGTGCAGCTGCCACTTTAGGTGTCACCACACTTACAGTTCCACAAAGTCAAGCTCATTTAGGAGCACGTGTTTCTGATGGTGCAAGCTCTTCCTCCACTTCTGATGAGTTGCTCAATGAAGACAACAAAAGAACAGCAACATTAGTTGTAGCAGCACTTGATGAAGCCTCTTTGCCAGCCCACTTTGAAGCTTCTGCTCTCCTTCTTGCAGTGAGTGTTCTGTCAACTCCAGAAATTGTGCCCCTCTATCCTGTCTCCTGTTGAACTTCCAAGAATTGTCTGTCCTCTTCAATTTTCATCTGCATAGCATCGTGGTTGGTGATGTCGAAGAGGTTGTCTAACCCATCTTGAAATGTCACCTGGTTGGCAAGGTTAGTGGCAGACTTTTGGTTGATATTCTTCTTGAGCACTTGCCACTCAGTATGAAGCTTCTTGATGTGTTTGACAACATGTTTAGCAGCTTTTGTAGGCACTCAAGCTTTCATCCAAATTGGAAGCAAGAGATCAGCTGTCCTGGACACACACTCTTTAAGAGTCAATTTTTGTTGATTGTGGAAATGGAATAGAACAGCCAATACTTGTCAGTGAGTTGGGAGCTTCAATGATGTAAAGTTTGCCTGAGTAACACCAACCAACCAGATGGCACTGGCCACACATGTTGTCATCGACATCATTGCTGCTGAGAAGTTGAAAGCAGCACAAATTTGTTAAATACCTGTGTCACTAATATTGTGTTGCAATTTTTTAATGCTGCAAATGTGATTTTTTATGTTAATTTTTATTTTTTATTTTTGTTTTTTATAAACTTTTTTGTTTTTATTTTTATATAAATATTTAGTTTTTGTTTTTTGCTTCAAGGACAACGTAATAATGGGCTATTGTAGCTAAACTATATACATAGTATGAATTTCATTGATTCTTATTTAATATCAATATATTATATATTCATAAAATTTCAAACGAGTTTAGCAAGTCCTAAATATTGTTTGATCATAAAAATATTCCTGCTCTACGGTTTCTACCCCAAGTGACACTAGATGATGGGTTGGCAAAGAAAAATAAAATTGGAATAGAATTCCACCTCTGAGATAAAACCACCCTTATATAATATATATATATATATATATATATATATATATATATATATATATATATATATATATATATGAAAAATATTTATGATGACTAAAACCACGAAGGAAAGGAAAAACAAAAAGGTGCTCAAGCGCTTTCATCTAATGACATCCTCAGGAACATATATATATATATATATTAGTGGTGGACCAGATATCCACATCTGCATCCGCACTTCTGACTGTGGATGTTATGCAGATATTACCTCTAATAAATTATGCAATTTACAATTAAATTAGCTTATAAAGTAGCTTACAAGGCCCAGTCATACACATTTCATATAAAGTATTAATTATTAATGAACAAACAAATATAAATACCTGGTAACACAGAAAATTGAATGAAACTTGTTTCATTGAATTTTCTGTGGCTGAAACTCTTGAGAAAGTAGTTATTTTTATCATAATGAAAACATTAATATTAATTTTAATTCTTATGCATTGCCTGCCATAATAGTAATATCACAAAATTTGAAAAATTATGTCATATATTCATAATTCTATATTATATTGATAGATTAACTAAATATCCGCATCCGCTGATATTGAAATTAAAGATCCGCATCCGCAGATGTTGAAAAACTGACATCCGGTCCACCACTAATAAATAAATAAATATATATATATATATATATATATATATATATATATATATATATATATTTCAACTGCAAACAACACACAGTATAATTAACGTAAAGAACGACGCTTGTATAGAAGAACATTCTGCGCAAGATGAGGAGGGAGAATGAAAAAATGAGGTAACCACCTGGGAATCGAACCTGGGATCTTCCAATTGCCAGTCAGATATGATAACCACTACACCATGGGCCTCACTCGATCAGAAGTCGTAATTCTCCTACATACACGCAGAAACCAATGCCCCTCGGGGCATGCGGGAGGTGCCCCCTCAGGCATTGGTTTCTGCGCATATGTAGGAGAATTACAACTTCTGATCGAGTGAGGCCCATGGTGTAGTGGTTATCATATCTGACCAGCAATCGGAAGATCCCTGGTTTGATTCCCGGGTGGTTACCTCATTTTTTCATTTGTTCGTTCTCCCTCCTCATCTTGCGCGGAATGTTCTTCTATACAAGTGTCGTTCTTTACGTTATATATATATATATATATATATATATATATATATATATATACCCCCTCGATTAGGTACTCCGGCTTGCCGGGCCGAGGGGGCTCGTACACCTCGTGGGTTGTTGAGGTTTCCTCAACTCCTCGCGGGGTGTGGGCGAAGAGTTACCTAGTTGCGTTTTTTTTTTTTTTTTTTTTTCCCCCTTCCTTTTCTTCCCCCCCCTTTTCTTTTCTTTTTGCTCCCCCTTTTTTCCGTTTCTCCCGGAATTTCTTTGGTCTTGACTCGGTCCTGTGCCTCTGTCAATCGTAGTATCCCCCCCCCTCTGTTTGTATTTGCAGTCTTGGGGTCATCAGGTGCACCCGCCGGGGGGGCATCGCTCCGTGGCTGAGCCATGCTCCGGGGACGGTTTGGGCGCCCGGACCGCTGCTGCGTCTGGATTGGGTCTTTGCTTGGCCCTGAACGGACAAATCTCCGTAGTGCCAATCGGCTGTTTTTAAAACGACAGTTAGGTTGGGGGCGGGCTACCCGGGACGTTGGGGCCTGCGCTTTGAAGGATGCAGCGGCGACTGGTGCATCGCCTTGGGTCCGAGGCTGCCGTTTTTTGTAAAAATACTGTTTATGGGTTCTATTACTAAACTTCACTCCCCTCTTGTTGACGACTCTGGCCCGCCCTTGGATTTGGATCAGACTACTACTTCTGGTCGTTCAGCGGCCTCTGCCTCCGCTGGATTGACCCTCAAGCCGTATGGTCCCCTCTCGTCCTCTGCGGTGTCTGGCTCTCGTGGCCGGACTCGTGGTGGCCGTAGGGCGGGGTCTTCGCGGCCCTTGTTCTCTCGCCCACTCTCGGTTACCGTTACACATGGACCTGTCTCTGCTGTCAATTTCTGTCCAGTGGACAGGTTCCTTGTTCTCCGCCCTTCCGCTGGCTCCCTTCCGGGCAACTCGGAACGGGTGTTTCAGCGCCTTAAGACGATAGGGGTTCCCTGTCGTTATGATATCCGCCCTCTGAGGGATGGGTCTCTTCTTTTGAAGTCCCGTTCTTCGGGGGTGACTGGGTCCCTTCTACAGTTGCAGGATGTCTTGGGTTGCAGAGTTTCTGTGACTCCCCATCCGCAATTGAATAGCTGTCAAGGCACCATTTTCGCTTCCCGTCTGCTGTCAATCCCGGTTGGCGAGTTGCAGGAGGATCTTGCCCCCCAGGGGGTAACGAAGGTCTTCCGCTTTTCGTCGCGCCGGGATGGTGCTCTTACCCCGTCCGCTCGTCTGCTCCTGACCTTTGACTCCCTTGTGCCTCCGGCCCAGGTGTTCTGGGGCATGGGTGATCGCCGGTCGTGTGAGTTTTCGGTGCGACCATATGTGCCTGACCCGGTTCGCTGCTTTGGCTGCAACCGGTTCGGCCATGTTAGCTCTGCGTGCCGCCGTGAGGGTAAGCTATGTGTCCGCTGCCGTGGGCCTGCGCACCCTACCCCGTGCACGAAGCCCCCGCGTTGCTCAAACTGTTCGGGGGCCCACCCTTCCTCTTCCCGGGACTGTCCCATTTTCAAGTTTGAATTTGAGGTGCGGTCCTTAAGGACTACCGAATTCCTTAGTGCGCGGGAGGCGCGCGATAAGATCCGTGACCGGGAGCCGCGGCGGGGGTTGTCCTACGCTGCGGCTCTTGGCCCTGGCGGGCCCTCGGGCCCCTCCCGTGCTACCCCGGCGTCTACTGGAGTGGTGCCCCCCTGGAAGTCCCGGGGGTTGGTGGTCCTCCTGGCGCCGCGGGTCCTTCTTGTTCCTCTGTCTCACTTTCTGACATCCCATCTGCTTCCCTGCCTACAAGTGCCCCTTCTCCCCCTCCGGCCTTGGGGTCTGGATCCTTGCCTACTCGTCTCTCGGGTGGGGAGGGGGATGCCCCGAAGGAGAGGAGGAAGCGTCGCCGTGGTCGGAGTCCTACCGACCCGACCCTGATTGCTGCTCGCCTTGCTTCCCCGTCTTCACCGGAGGGGAAGCGGCGCGCTGTTCCTGATCCGCTCGGGACTTCCCCCCCCCCCCCTATACGGAGCGCTGGTGGGGCGTCACCTCCCGGTGCCCCGACCAGTGTCCGGGTGTCGGTCGAGGTGCATTGCCCCATGACACCCTCGATTACTGACTCTGTTCCCATGATAGACCCGGTCGAGAGGGGCCTGGCCCTCCTTCATGGAGTCTCTCTCTCTCCGGCTCCTGCTGAGAGTGGTCGGGTCTCTCCCCTGGATCTACCTCTCCCACTTGTGGTCGACCTTTCCTCTCCCCCCCGTCAGTGCTTGTCTGGTTTGACGAGCCCTCGAACAGCTGGTTCCCCCCGGTCCCCCTCTTGTGGGGAGTTGGGGGTTTCGGCTGGGCCCGACTCGTCGTCTCTCCCCCCGCCGGGAGAGCCCCCCTCTGACCTCCCTGTTCTACTCTCCACTTCTCGTCCTACTACGGGTGCAGCAGATGCGGAGTCGGTGGCCCCTACCCCCCCAGTTCTGGGTGAGTCGGGGAAACCGATTCCGTCCCTGGTTACGGACCGTTGAGTTTGCTGCTCAGCTTGGTCCGTGGCTATTTCGCTGTTTTCTCTGCCTCTTATAATGCCGCTTCCCCTTACAGTTCCATCTTGCATTGGAACTGTAGGGGGCTTTTAGCTAACTGGGAGAACCTTGCCTCCCTGCTGGAGAGCGAGCGGCCTTCCTGTGTTTGTCTCCAGGAGACTATCCTGGCTGCGCGGGGACTCCCTCGTCTCTCTGGATATGTTGGTTTCCCTTGCACCCCGGATGAGCGCACACGCCGGCGGGGGTGCGGCGATTTACGTGCATCATTCTTTCGTTACCATCGCGTGGTGTGCCGTCTCTCTTCGCACTTCCTTGCAGGCTGTGGCTGTGCGGCTCTTTTAGATCGCCAGTACACTGCCTGCTCGCGTTTATATTCCTCCTCATGACCCTCCTTCTCGCGACGCGGTTCGCGAATTGTGTGCTGCAACTACCCCGCCGTTTCTCCTCCTCGGGGACTTTAACAGTCGCGACCCGGCTTGGGGAGATGTTTCGGTCGACTAATGTTGCTGGGATTTTACTCTCCTTAATGGAGGAACTTTCCTTTGCGTGTCTCAATTCGTGTGAACCTACTTACTTCCACGAACCCACGGGTTCATTTACCTGTATTGATATCTCTCCTTGGTGTCCCTCGATGCCTTACTCGATTTTTCGTGGAAGGTGTTGGGGGACTCTTATAGGCAGTGATCTTACCCAGTCTGTCTTGAGCCGGGTCGGATCCGCAGCCGGGCGTTTCGTTCTCGACGAGGTGGTGCCTTGCGCGGGCTGACGCCATCTTTCAGAGCTCGTTCCGTCATTGTCCGTTCGGTGTTGAGCTTTGGCTCGGTGGATGAGAGCTTGGAGTTCTTCGAGCGGGTGGTGATGGGCGTCGCGGAAGACTGTATTCCTCGTTCTTCCGGTAACCCGCGGACTCGTAGCGTCCCGTGGTGGACTCCAGCATGTCACCAGGCGGTGTGCGAGAGGAAGAGGGCAACGCGCCGCTTCCACCGCACCCGGCGCGCGGGCCACTTGATTGAGATGCGGCGGGCGAAGGCTTTCGCCCGCCGGACTCTCAAGTTGGCCCGTCGGGCCTCTTGGCGTGCTTTTGTGTCCGGCATCTCCTCATCTACCCCTTCTGCTGCTGTGTGGCGGAAGGTACGTAGTATCGAGGGGAGGCCGGTCCCTGCTAGTCGCCCTGTCCTTCGGGACGGGGACGGCTTCCTTTCGGATCCTGCTGCTGTGGCTGATCGGCTGGCCGGTGCTTTTGCTGCGGTTTCCCGTTCGCCTTCGGCTGCGAATCGCCCTTTATCGGAGGTCACGTTCCCGCCCCCTGGGAACGAGCCCTATAACCATCTCTTTCCGATGCGGGAACTTCGGGCTGCTTTGGCAACCCGTCGTTCTTCCGCTCCTGGCCCTGATGACATTCCGTATGACTTTCTTCGGAATCTGCACCCGATGGCCCTGCACTTCTTGCTGGATCTTTTCAACCGGATGTGGGTTGAGGGGTCGTTCCCTTCCCGTTGGAGGGAGGCGATTGTGGTCCCGATACCTAAGCCGGGGAAGGATCCGGCGGAGGTGGCGAGCTATCGGCCTATTGCTTTGACGAGCTGCTTATGCAAGCTCCTCGAAAAGATGGTGGCCGTCCGACTTTCCTTTACACTGGAGTCGCTTGGGTTATGCCCCCGACCCAGTATGGTTTTCGTCGATTTCGGGGTACTCTGGACCCCCTTCTCCTCCTTGGCCATGATGTACGGGAGGCATTTTCCCGCCGGAATCTTGTTCTGGCCGTCTTTTTTGACGTCCAAAAGGCCTATGACACGACCCGTCGGGGAGTGGTCATGGACCGTTTGAAGTCTCTTGGTTTTGTGGGCTTTTTGCCCACGTTTCTTCGCAACTTCCTCTGCCGTCGCACTTTCCGCGTCCGTAATGGGGCGGCCCTATCTGCCCTGTATGTTCAGGAGGAGGGGGTGCCCCAGGGGTGTGTGTTGAGCGTCTCATGCTTCAACCTAGTTATGTCTGCGCTACCGGGAGCTCTTCCGCCCTCGGTGCGCTGTTCCATCTATGCAGATGATCTGGCTGTCTATGCCGCGGGGACGAGTCCCCCCCTCGTGGAGAGGCAAGTCCAACTCGCGGTCAATCGGGTTGAACGCTGGGCGTCGTCGGTGGGCCTTACGTTGTCTTCTCCGAAGACTTCGTGTGTGGCCTTCCTTCCGTCGAGGAGACGGGGATCCGGCGCCATCCCGGCATTTAACCTTACACTCGGGGGTCAGCCTCTGGCCCTCGTTTCATCAGTACTCTTCTTGGGTATGGTTTTCGACAGCCGTTTGAGCTGGGTTCCCCACCTTCGCCGGCTGCGCGAGTCCGCGAGACGTACCCTGGATTTGCTGGGGCATCTGTCGCATACTACATGGGGCGCGGATAGGCGGACGCTCCTCCGTTTGTACGTGTCCCTGGTACAGTCCAAATTAGACTATGGGAGTGTGGTGTATGGCTCCGCCTCCCGCACGGCCCTTCGGATACTGGATCCGGTCCTCTCTAGAGGACTGCGCATGTCATCTGGCGCCTTCCGCTCCTCTCCGGTTGATAGTCTGCAGGTGGAGTGCGACATCCCTCCCTTGGAGGATCGGAGGTCGTTCCTCGTTGCTAAACACTATCTCCGGATCCTCCGTCTTCCCACCTCTCCTCTGTTCCAGGTGGTTGAGAGGGCGTTCTGCCGGGATGGGGGTTGGTATTTCACCGACACGGTGACCTCCCTCCTCGATGGTATGGGCACTCCCCCTCCATCCGTTATACCGGTCTCTTTCAGTGGTGTTGCACCTTGGGAGAGCACCCCTGTCGCGTGCTGTAGGGCGTTGCGCCCCGTTCGCAAGACCGAGTCGGACTCTGCCTTGCTTCGGTCTCTTTTCCTTCATTCAGCATGCGGCGTGTCACTCTGCATGTGTTGCGATCTTCACGGATGGTTCGAGGTCGTCGGGGGGCGTTGGATCCGCGGCTGTTCCCCAGTCGTCTGTCCTTGCTCCCCGATGTACCCGTCTCCCTGATGAGGCTTCCGTTTTTACGGCGGAGCTCTATGCCATTCTGAGCGCTCTGGAGGTGGTGCGGGAGCATCCGGATGGGTCGTTCGTCATCCATTCGGATTCCCGCAGTGCCCTGGATGGCCTGGAGTGTTTTGACTCTGTCCACCCGCTGGTCCGACGAATCCAGCTACTGTACCATACTCTTGTCGCTTTCGGTGGCAAGGAGGTGGTATTTTGCTGGGTCCCAGCACATGTTAACGTGGCTGGAAATGAGGCTGCCGATCGAGCTGCCCGTTCCGCGTGCCGACTGCAGGTTTCACCTGTGTCCCTCCCTTTTTCTGATTATATCCCTGGCTTCCGTAGGTTTTTGCGCTCCCGGTGGCAGAGTCGCTGGGATGGCGCTACGGACAACAAACTTTGCAAGATTAAACCCAAGTTGGGATGTTGGGCCTCTTCCTTCCATCGGTCGCGCCATAAGGAGGTGGCTCTGGCCCGCCTCCGTATTGGCCACACCCACCTGACCCATGGCTATTTGATGGCCGGGGATCAGGTGCCCCGATGTCCCAATTGTGACATCCTCCTTACAGTTGCCCACCTTCTGGTGGAGTGTCCGCTTTACTCTGCGCTGCGCGCAGAGTATTTTCCCTTTTTGGAGAACGTTGGGCTTTGTGATAGGCTTGGCGCTCTTCTGTCTGAAGGTTCCTACTTTTCGATAACCGGGTTGTTCTCCTTCCTCTTTCGCTCCCGACTTCTTTACCGGCTGTGACCCCACTATGATCTTTTTGCTTTTCCCCCACCTCCTCCTCCTCCCCCCCCGTCTATTGTTCATTTCCGTTAGTTGTTCCATACTCTTCGTTCTGTGTTCGCTCTGCTATCCACCTTTCTTTTGGTGGCCATGAGCGGTCATTCTTTGAAACAAAAAAAAAATATATATATATATATATATATATATATTATATATATATATGGGAGATCCTGAGATTGAGTGCAGGTGAAGACTTTGTAATTTCTGATGATTCTGGTGGGTCATGGTTCAGATTCCACAGTTAGCTGTTAGTGTAAAGTGTGGTAACAAGTTTGATCTTCATTAGAATAAACAATTTGGGTGGAAGCAAAATCAAGGTCCTTTTTTTTTCTTTCTTAATAATAAAGTGTTGTGTGTGCATCAGAATTACAGGTAAAAAAATTTACTATGGTCTACTAAAAAGATTTGAAGATAAGAACTTTTTGTTTTTATTTTGTTGTAAACCTTGTTTGCGTGATAGCTTTTCATTTATTATTATTAGAATATTATTCTGATTTATTTACCGTTTGATTAATTGAATTTAACTTACGTACATAGAATTATATTTATTTTATTAATAAAAATATTGTAATAATTATTGAATTTACTTACTGTACAAGAATTTAAATGAACAACTATACTGTTCTGTGTTATCCAGAATGCATGGGACTTTGAGCATGTCAGATATTAAAATATTCTCAATACTAAAGAGGGTACCCCAAAAAATATATAAACCCAACCTAAACAGAAGGAAAAAAAATCACAAGTACAGGAATACCCCACTTTACGAATTATTCCGTTCCTAGCGCCCGTTCGTAAAGCAGGTGTTCGTAAAGCAGAGCATTATTTCCCATACATATAATGTTATATTTTGGGTTACGTTTTTTTCTTAAAAAATCGAAAAAAAAAGGTTATAAAACAGCAAATTTTGCAGAAAAAAATGTTTATTAACATAGAAATGAAAGCAATGAACAAAGAAATAATACAAACGAAAGTAATGAACAAAGAAATACAATAAAAATGTAAGCAATGAACAAAGAAATAGTACAAAACATTACATATGCAAAATTTAGTTTTCATTAATAGATGCGTCAGTAGACATGCTTTTGGATTCGTTTCTTCTGATTAACGTCACAGTCTTTACTATCACTCTTTCGTTTTGGCATAATTGATGATGGGTACTGTAATTGCAATGTACGAAAAGAATATCAGTGAAACACTTAGCGTGCGCAAGAGTGAATAAAGCACAAACTCTCTTGTCAAAGCGCACATATAAACTGACAACAGCTGCGTTGCCACAGTGCAAAGTGAGCTAAAAGCGAGCTAACTTGGCACCGCTGTAATGCAGAATATGTAATAGAGTACAGTACAGTATGGTATGCGCGACGTAAGCATATTATTTTTGTCTTAAAATCGAGCTAACTAAGCACTGCTGTAATGCAGAATATTAGATTGTGGTATGCGCGACGTACGCATTTTATTTTTGTCTTTTATATTTCTTCATTTAATTTTTTATTTAGCGCAAATACAATTTCGTAAACCCGGGGTTTCGTAAAACAAAGCATCGTAAAGCGGGGTATTCCTGTACAGTATACAGTATTAAAAATATTTTAAAAAATCTACCGTAATACTGTACATATACAGTATAAAGTAAATAAACTGTAATGTACTCACCAATTACATGTACAGTACTGTACAGGTGTTGCAGTCTTGAATGCAGTTATACAGTACTGTAGTTGATTACAATTTTTGAGACTGTATGACTGTACTATATTTACAGTACCCTGCTGTACACTACAATTTTGAAACTTTAAATTTTTGGGGTCACTTTAAAATTTTTATACATTTCCTTTTGCTTTTAAATTTAACTTTATTTTTATTTTTTATTTACATAAAATGATAGACTTAAAAAAAATTCCAGCATTATAGGGGTTAAGCACTTTGGTTATGGTGATATAGGAAGTAGTGGTGTGCTGCTGCTGCTGCTGCAAAGTGAACCTGGCAAGGAAATTTCACTCAAAATACTATTTGGCAGGTCTGGATGTTCCTCACATGTGACATAAGTGAAATTTACATTTGGATCAGCTTTTTGACGAGCTTTAAATACTTTTTGAAAAGGTCTCTAATATCTGCTTCTTTAGATAAACATTTTTTTTATGGAGGAAAGAAGAATATACAGGGTGTCCATAAATGTTTACCCTGAAAACAGTATGCTCTCATGTTTTAATGATGAATCTTACATCCATTTTCTTTTTACAGGTGATCTTGTACATGCATAGTTTCTGTGCTGGTGCATTTTGTCTACCACATTCGCCGCTAGGAGAGCTGTAGTAGCTGTTCAGTTAAGATGGCATCTGTGACAGAGAAGGCACAATGTGTTGTGTGGCTTGCAGAAACAAAATCTCCTGTCAATGTTCAGCGAAGGTTCAGAACAAAGTATAGAAAGAATCCACCTGATGTGAAGTTAATTAAGTCGTGGATGAAAAAATTCTGGGGAACTGGAAATGTGGAAAAGGGAAAGAGCAGTGGTAGACCATCAGTTTCCGATGGGATGGTGGAAAACATTCAAACTGCTTTCACACGGTCGCCAAGGAAATCGGTGAGACAAGCTTCATGCCAACTAAAGATACTGAAGTCTACGGTGCACAAGGTGTTACACAAACATTTGAAGTTACACGCCTACAAGGTACAAATTGTTCGAGAACTGAAGCCTGATGACCATCCAAAACGTGAACAATTCGCTATTGACATTTTGAACAGCATTGATGAGGATAATGACTTCTTGTTACATGTCTGCTTTTCAGACGAGGCTACATTTCATGTTAGTGGTAGAGTCAACAGACACTATGTGCATATTTGGGGATCGGAAAACCCACGTGCTGTAAGGGAGCATATTCTGGGCAGTCTGAAGATCAATGTCTGGTGTGGACTAATGCATGACCAGATAATTGGTCCTTTCTTCTTCGCTGAGTACACTGTTTCCACAACTGTGTACTTGGATATGCTCACCAATTACGCCATCCCTCAGCTGCAGGACAGGCAGCCAACTGTCATCTTCCAACAAGATGGGGCACCCCCTCATTGGGCACATGTTGTTCGTGAAACTCTCGACGCAACATTTCCAAATCGATGGATTGGCAGGGATGGGCCAATCCCATGGCCCCCAAGATCACCAGACATTACCCCGCTGAATTTTTTTCTGAGGTCATGTTAAAGATTTGGTTTATGCAACAGTTGTTCCAGATATCAGGACATTGTGAGAACGCATTATGGATGCAATTGCAACAGTTAACCCACAAATGTTGGAAAATGTGTGGTGAGTGTGTGAATACCATTTAGACATTTTACCTGCCACAAGGGGTGCACATGTGGAAGCTTATTAAGTTCATTAACTATGTATCAAAACTTTGTATGTTTATCTACTTATGATTAAAACTGTGTTTGAATAAGAGTGTTTATTTAAAAGCTATAGCATGCTTTAATCAGGGTAATCATTTATAGACACCCTGGAGAACATGCAACTGCATCACTTCCGCGGAATAACAACTCTTCATTTTGGCAAATTTAATAAGTTTTTCAAGACATGCTTCTGCTTCAGCCCATGTTATTTTTGCCTTCAGAGTCTTTTTGTACAATCTCAGCAGTTTTAGGATTCAGAACACTGTCAAGTAGTTCAGCATCAGTCAATACACGAATCACATCATCATCTACCTCACACCATTCTTGAAGTTCAGTTTCTTGTTTGCAAATGGTGCATTTTTTACCACATCAAGAATGTGATGGAGTACTCCTTTACTTTGCCTTACATTAAATCCTTCAAGCTCTTCTTCCTCTGAAGATACATCAGATAAAAACATAACATTTGGCCATAATTTTCTCCAAACCCTCCTAAAAGTTACAATTTTCACAGTGTTCCATGCTCCTGAAACACCATAAATTGCATCTTTAATGTTAAATTTTGCTTGGAAATCCTGCACAGAACAGTTATGATTAACCAATTTTAAGAAAACTTGCTCTATAAAAACATTTCATGTTCTGTAATATTCCTTGGTCTATCAGTTGAATGAGAGATGTTACATTGGCTAGCAGGTACATGGTGAAAATATTTCTAGAAACAAGCCGAGATTTGTGAGGGTTGGCTCTACAATTATCCAGCAAAAGAATAACTTTACTGTCTTCTGGTTTGCCAATATTCTTGAAGTGTGCCTTAACTTCTGGAACAAAATGATGATGGAACCAATCATGAACAAAGTCCTTGTCCATCCAGGCATTACTTTGTGACTTAGAAATCATTGGTTGGTAGATGGGTAAGACCTTTAAATTCTCTTGGTTTAATGAATTCACCAATAACAAGCAATTTTGTTCTATGCAATGCCTGCAGCATTTGCACAAGTTAGGATTGTCAACCTGACACTATTTCTTTTAAATCCAGATGCAACAGTTTCATCTGAGCCAAATAGGGTAGAGGTAGGTAAACGATGCCATAATAAACCTGTTTCATCAGCATTATAAATCTGATCAGGTTTAAAATTAGGCTCAGAAACTAATGAAGCAAAAATCTCAATATTTTTCAGTTGCATTATGATCAGTTGACTTTTCCTCAAATGACATATCAAGTTTAAAGCATGTCCAGCATTCAGAAAATACACACTTATCACTTAATTTCATGTCATTGTAAAACTGCTTAGCTTTCGTGATTATCATCAGCCCTGAAATTGCAACACCTTGTGACTGTTTCAGTTTAAACCACTCATAAAGTACACTATCAAATTATTCTAGCTTGGGTTTATGTAACATTTTTCTAGTGTTTATTCCCTTAGAAGAGTCACTTTCACTATGAAACTTTAACAAATGATCTTTTTGAGCCTTTATATCATAAACTGTTGAGGAACCAACATTGTAATCATGCATGAATATGTTGCAGTTTTCACTTTTCTGTAAACATTTATAAATTTCAATTTCCTGCTGCAATATCAACACCATTTTATTTTTATTTTTCTTCTTCCATGAAGCAGCTGGTGGAGCTTAGAAACAGTGGCACCACCAAGTGTCTGAAGTTTGCTGCTGGTTAGCAACAAAATAATGCTACTGACTAAGGTTTACAAAATTAAGGGGCATTTTTTAAAATGCCAGTTTCTGAAGAATTCTAGTTTGTAAGGTTCTAGATAACATAGAATTTACTGTATTTTGTTTTGAGAGAAAATTAAGAGGGGTTAAAAGAATTTGAAAGAATAATTTCATTATGATTATTATAATTTAACTGTATTATCATTAAGTTCAATTCTTTTGGGAATTGAACTTAATGATAAATTGGACTCAAAGAACTTGAATTTAACCCTCTGGACAGAATTTTCTGTAGGGTTACGTTATAAATGCATGTGTATGAAAGGTTAGAAATTTGTAACAGTTGTCCATATAGGGTTTATAAACTATTGAAAAACTATATAAACTATTGAAAAGATTTTCTCTTCAACAACTTATATAAATTGTGCAAGTGGATTACAAAGATTTAGAATTCTGCCCGAGAGATGCCATATGAGCAAAACTTAGTAAAATTCATATTACCCTAATACTAAATTGAAAACCTTGACAAGTGAAAATGAATATTTGTGAAGTTATTTTTAGTTTATCATTATTACACTATATAAATATAGTTATATACAACCAACCATAGATACACATAGGATGCAATACTCATTTTACAACCATTTGCTCCAGACCCAGGATTATTACTGAGATGATGATGTTTGCCAATTCAAATAGCCAAATTTTAAATTAATACCAAATCATCATGTTCAGCTTGATCACAACTACATCATCTGGACACAGAGGATGGTCTCCCATCGAACTACTACCCAGACACAATGTTGCTTAACTTTGTTGATCTATGGGAAGTAGTGTTGCAACAATGATTACAACATAGTCCTACATGTAGTACAACAACTTTAAAAGAAAAATAAGAAGAAACTATGGGATATAAATGATCAGAGGACTTAAAATTTTCATAAAGCAAGATTTAGGATTGAACAACTGATCAAAGCAGGATGTTCTAACTATGAAATTCCTTATCAGCAGTATTTTAGCAAAATAATACGAGAAACATACAGCAGTCTCCTTAGCATAATCTTGTTACAAAGGCTCAACATTTACCATAAACAAGATATATAGATTGAGAGTACAGTATGCCTTTTTTGAGTTTAATGCTCTCTAGTTGATGGGAGATTTTAAACAGTAAGCAGTCCTTACAGTTATCCTATTCCCTGAAGCTCTCAGTGAACACAATATATGTGAATGAATACAAAAACCTTTAGAAGAGGTCAGTAATCATGCTAGCAAAGTTCATCTTGTCGTATAAAAGAATGGAAAAAATGTGGTAGTCAGAGTACGAGAAAATGGCCTGCAATCTTTATCCTGTTTCATTCATACCCTACAATGGTGTATTAGTGATTCAAGTTTGAAACAAATGTTTCATAAAACATATTTCTATATGTAGGAATACAGCAAGTCCTCTATTTATGTGATAGATGCATTAATGGAAACCACCATTTATATCAAAATTATAAAAATAAAATCCCATTTTCCCCGATATAATGTATTATAAGAAGTAAGTGTGTTCAGACTACGAAATTTTTACTATATTGCTACATACAAGAATTATACAGAACATAATGCTTATTATACACATACATTAATAAGAGAATATAAAATACATTATGTAATTTTGTACATACCGTACTTACTGGAGATGGCTCCAAAGACTGCTTAAAGTGGAACCTCATCCTTTTTGGGGCTCCTCCTTGGTGAAACTGAGGTTGATGATGAGGTTGAAAGTGGGCTCTGGGGTGTTGCAGGAATTCTCTCAACCTTTTTGAAGTAGGTAAACAGTGATGTCTGTCTAGCCCTCTCCTCTTTTTCATGGTACAACTCCCTGTAGCAGTGACTGAGATTTTCCACACCCCTGCCAAATCCACAGCTCTGCTCCAGGCTGGGGTCATTCTCTACTGCAATTTCCTTTGTTGCATTGAGGTGTGAGAATAAATCTAACAGTTGTTTGGTGGGTAGCTGCTTACAGGGTGGCAATGTTACTACTTCAACTTCCTCCTCCTCTGCTTGTTCTTGTTGCAGCTGTACCAACTCTTCATTTGACAAATCTTCTAAATGAGCCTCCTGCAGATCCTGCACATCATCCTCATCAAAGCCAGCATCCTTGGCAAGACCAACAATTTTTTGTTGGATTTCTAGCACTGACTTTTCAAAACCCTGGGAGTCATTTACACATTCCAATCAAATCTGATTCCATACACCATTCATGGTTGCAGAGGTCACTTCATCTCATGATAGGCTGATGTTGTCAACTGCTGTCTTCTCATTGTTGGTTATCACCATCTGTTTCATTGATAAGCTGGCCCATGGTCCGGAGTTCGTAATAAGCCTTGAATGTCATAATTACACCCTGATCCATGGGCTAGAGCAAAGATGTGGTGTTTGGTGGCAAGAAAATAACACAAATTTTAGGAAAAAGATCTTCCAGGTTTACAGGGTGTCCAGGCAGGGTTCCCACAGATATTTAAGAAAAAAAATTCAGGACTTTTCCAGGACTTTTTTTATCATATTTTTTAAAAAATTCTCATAAAGAATTCATGAATTTATAATTTATATAGATGCATAATGCAAGAAAATCCTTTCCTCAAGTGAAAATGGTTGCTGTTACAGAGCTTATTTTCCTCCATACTTCAAATAACTTGCAATTTTGTACTCTCTCCAGCCACCCCAGTTCTGGTAAAGGAATATAGATTATGTTCGTCGCTGATTGATGAATAAAAATAAATAAAATAGCAATTAAATGAATATGCAATTACAAATTAAAAGTATATAGCAAAATGGTTATATACCTTATTAACATTAATAATTGCACATACATATGTGAGCACACAAAATCCCTTATTTTTACCAAATCATACATAGGTGAGCACACCAAAATCCCTTATTTTTACTAAATACCTATGTTAAAATAAAATTGCATATATTGTAATAAAAATAAAATTGCACACAATGAAATAAAAATAAAATTGCATATACTGTACACAAGGTACCTACCTATGTAAAGTTGTCATTATTAACCAGATTTCTTATTTCAGCAATTTGTTTTGACTTTTTACTAAAAAAATTGATGTGCAGTTATTTTTATTTTTAGTTTGTGACACGTTATTATGAATTATTCTTCATATTTTAAAAAAATTTATTTTCTTTTTGGCACACTGTAGGTTCAACACAAATCACTACTTATTCTGTTTTTCTTTTAGGGATTGAATTTTTCCTCCAATTTCTTTTGCTTCTTTTTTCTTGTCTGATGCTTTCCATCTTAAAGCATTTGATGATGAAAGCAATGTGAAATTGTGTTTTATTTCCGCCTTAGTGAGTTGATCAGCTTCCTTCTCCAAGGCATGTGCAGTTTGTTTGATTTTCTTTACTGCACAGTTCATTAATTTCAGCTAGATCAGCTTTTCTCTTTTTCTCTTTATTAGTTTCATTTTCTATTCTTTTATTGTCTTCCAAATAAACACCATACCTCTTCCTGGCAAACATAATATGACGCTTCATGGATTGAGTTAACTTAATATCATAAAGAGGACACTTCCAATTTAATATGACATCATAAACCATCCTCAGGGCTACAAAAGATTTTTCTTGGAGGTTTTCCACCAGTACAGATTTGTTTACAGAGTAGCCCCTCTCTACTGAAGCTTGTCGATGTGATAAGCAGCATATCATTTTAAAAATACTAAGCAAATTTCTATATTTAGCATCGCTCATATATTGAAATATAAAACAGTTCCCTAACCATATCTACTCTATTGCTCATATAGGCAGCTGATTCAGGGTCGTAACCAGAAATCACTCAAGGTGGTAGGAAAATACAAGCTTGACCAACTCAAAGCCCAAGGGGGTGGCATTTGATTATGTTAGAAAATGACAATTCCTCACCTTTAAAGATTATTATAATTTCTTATTTTAATTTCAGTAATATGATCCAATTTCTTATTCTTGTTTCAAGTACATTAATAATATGAAAATTTTAAGTATTTTTTGCTTCAATTTTAGTACTTTAATCTTATTAGCTATATAGGTATTCAAGATTAGGTACCTACTTATCCATGCAGACAAAGTAAAAGCTCATTTAGGGACAGCAAATACCTGTAAAAAAATAACAATGACATACATATATTAACAAGGAAGAAACCACAGTTACTAAAGCTTACATTTTTTAACAAGACTACTTTCTTTGGCTAATCAGCCAATTCATCAGTTGATTATAAAATTGAGTTGGTCAATTAAAAAAGAAACTAGTCTTGTTAAAAAGTACAAGCTTCAGTGACTGTGGTTTCTTCCTTATACTATCTGTGAATTTCTTAGAAAACACATACATACATACATACATATAATATTAGAGTACACAGGTGTACCTAAATATGCTAAAAAAAAATTTTGACACATATCAAACTGTGTTTGGTTTTAATTTTGAGCTATGCTAAAAATAAAAATTCAGGACTTTTCCAGGACTATCTAATTTATAACAATTTTTAATGACTTTTCCAGGACTAAATTTGTTTAAGGACTTTTCCAGGGCTGTGGGAACACTGCCAGGGCACTGTCCAGGATTAGCAATGCTTTGTCAGCCAGGTTGTTTTTGCCAAAATATTCCTTGACCAAAGGAGCAAAATATCCAGTGAACCACTCTGTAAAATTTGCCATAGTGACCCATGCCTTCTTATTGGCCCTCCAATTAACAGGCAGATTGTCCTTGTTGAAGCCTCTCAGAACCCTGGGATTCTCTGAATGGTATACTAATTAGGGCTTCAACTTTGCATTCCCTGCAGCATTGTCAGGTGATCTTTGGCAGCTTTGAAGCCTGAAAGCTATCCTCTCTTCTCTGGAAATATAGGTTTGAGATGGCATCCATTTCCAGTAGAGCCCAGTCTCATCAATATTAAACACCTGCTGGTGGTGTAACTGCCTTCATCTATTAATGCTTTAAGTATGCATGGGGGAGGGGGGGGGGGGGGGGGGTAATCCTAAATTTTGCTTGGGACAAGCGTAAAATTTGAGGATACTATTTCTAAGCATGGTTCTATATTTATTGCCAGATGTGCTTTGTAATGTTCTTTATAGTGTTTTCAGGGTCACAGAACACGAATACACATTCGTAATGGAACTTTGAAAAATCATTATGGTGGAAATCCAAGGTGGTGGTCAAAATCACAAATTTTTGGGCATTTGAAAGTGAAAATGTGGATGGAAATACTACAAACATCCATTATACTATATTTAATTGGGGGTTTGCTACAACACTGAACAGAATTATGCAGTTGACAAGGTATCTGTGAGAACTAATACAGTTAAATCATGAACTTTCAACCCATCTGAGACCACCAAGGACAATAAGGAGAGTGCTAAGTGCGCAAAGACTGATTTCAAGATGATTTTCACACATTCTATATTTGTATAAAGATCATAGTATATTACCATACACGCATATTGTTCATTTCAGTAATGTGTCTACTGCATGGTTAAACTCACCGTGACCCAAGCTTTACAGCTGACATTGCTGAGATAAAGCTTCAAATTAGTGGCATATTTTGAGAGGGGCAATTTTCTATAGTCCTTCATTAAATGAAATATATCACAAGACTTTGGCACAGAAAGAGCGGTATCTCGTGCATATCTGACTAAGAGATAAAGATGGTTCAGCTTCTGTGAATCATCCACATTTGATTCTTCGATATAATTATCCACCTGCTCACTCGCCATGAATGGCCTTCCTAGTCTTTTTAATTCTTCCAGGTCTCTATTTCTCCTGCAGTCTACAATGACATTCACACTCTCTTTAGTCTGTAATCCTTGCTTCTGTAACTGTTCTTGTCATACGCTCCACACACTCATTATTTCCAGGAGTTTTGCAGTTCCAATTTTCCTAGTCTCTGAAAGACCCTGTTGGTTGTTTTTGAATCAATGCAAGAGATTTAGCTTTGACCTGCACTGCCAACTTGCACACAAATTGTTTGTGCCTCTTCTGCCGAGTTCATAGTTAATGAACCCTACACTGCACTCAGAGTCCAAGTTGTGAATTGGCGCCTTGTCCAGTTTTTCACAGTCCATTTTTGAGAGAGCATGTTCTGCTGATTTGGCAAATTCTCCGAATCCAAAGATACCTCCCTTTTGTTTCTGAAATCCTTCAGCAAGCTCTGGCAATATCATACCCAAAACCTTTGTAACTTCAGTACTCATTTGGAGAGCTGTAGCTTTGATAGCATTGCAAATATCATCATCATATCGTGTTTGTTGGAATCTTTCAACAGACACAAACTCAAATGCCAGCATATCCACTTCCAACAGTTTAGCCGGATCAGTAGAAATGAGGTCTTGGTATAACTGTTGGAATGCTAGAATTAGCTTTGAATAATTTGTAGTGGTCGATATCATCAGTAAATGAAGTCCAATGAGAGCTCCAGCCATGTACACAACTCTCAAGAAGTCCAGATCCAGGAAGCATCGTACAATGCAGGCCAATTGGTTTGTCACATGCTCAAATTTTCAGAGAAATGTTTCCACATCGTCAATGTGATATAAGGTTATGGCACATGTCAATGTCAATCTGTTGAAACATTCATCTTTTAGACTGACAGATTTGTTTCGCTTCAGTGCGATATGAGCATCGAAATCATTGGCTTTGTTCCACAGTTTGTGGTCAAAGTCATGCTTTATCAATCTGGTTATACAGTCCAGCACTTGTTCAGTCACACTTGAGGATGAAGTTGTGGCATTGATGAGAAAGCTGGAATATATTTTATCTTGCCCAATGGCATTTTCTACTTCAGTCCATTGTTTAGTGAGATCACTTGATTGAACATGAGAGTTGGGTGGACATTGCAAAACAAATGATCTAGGGCATGTTCTGATTCTAGCTTCTCAGCCACCATTTGTTCAACAGAGATTATGGGATGTCTGATCAGTGATCACAAAGTCTATCTTTTCAAACAATTCCTTCAAACTAACTCCGCTTATTGCTTCCAGTATGTTCAACATGACAACTTTCAAATCCGCCAAGTTCTCTCTACTTTCCGTAGCAATCAGAAATGTTGGGAGAGGTCTGTATTTTCTATTTACCATCATTCACTGCACCAAGAAAGAACCAGCTCCCTGTTTTTTCGAACCATCAACAGAATACATAACTACCAACTTTTGATCTGATTGCATGATTTCTTTCGCAATTTCATGCAATGCTAGCACTTCAATACTCTTTCCAGCTTGTTGAATATTGCTTGACTGTGGTAGAGTGTCTCAGTCTACTGAGTTTTGTGATTCAAATAGTTTATTGCCAACAATCAACATGGCTCCCACAGCTTGACTATCTGACATGTGATGAGACCTTTTGAGCTGGTCCATTGCTTTGTAAACCTCGGGCATTACTTTTCTGACACTTTCTCTTATGTGCTGGTACTTTGGCAGCAACTCATCCTTTTTAATTTCTTTTGGTCTAGGGGACAGTTTATGATGCTTCTGACCCATAGATGTGGAAGGCTCATCTGATTCTGTTCTGATATGCTAATTTGGAAGTCACTATGATTCAGATCATCCTCAGATAGTTTACTGAAGCCATTTTTTCATTCCTCACTCTTTCCATCTCTGCTTCCTCTCTCATTCACTCCAAACTCTGCAGATCTCTCTTCCTGCATTCCATGGTCTTATTCCATTTTCTGTCGACAAAATTCTCACAAAACATTTTTCTATCATGTCTTTGGTCTTCCAGAAAGTCCATTCTTCTTGAGTCATTTTCACACCATAAAAAATTTCTAAGCGTTTCCTTACTTCATCATCTGTGCAGAAGATATCAAAAAGGTCTCACTTTTTCATTGAAATTTTCGATTTTTTCATAATAGTTGTTTTGGCAGTTTTTTCTGATCAGAACTAATTTGATGAATCTTTCATACAGTTCCAAAATTTGCAGTGATGCATTTAGTGGTCAGGTATATATATATTACAAAAAATCCAGTGTTCTTGAAGGACATCCGCAAGAATTTTGGCTGCAGCTTCCTTTTGACCTTTCAGTTTTACTGGCTCTATCCAGTCGAAGTAAGTACAACATGTTTTCCAAAATGTCCTCCTTTTTCATTGGAAGCAAGCCATTTGAAAAGTCAGCAGTTTCTATGTAGGTTGTTGAACCCAAGGTCTTCTGGGTGGACAAGCGTGTACTTGGCATCCAAGTGTAGCTCATTGTTCACTCAGGTGTGGTCTGAAAATAGAAAAAAAAGTTGCATCAGACTGGAAAACCTTGCAGCATGTATGAAATGGGAGTCCTAGGGAATAAATAAATGCACATACAACACTGTAATGAAAGCACAGTGAAGCATAATAATATTTTCAGTCCCTGAAACCAGCATTAGATGTGGTGTTTGGATGTTGGTTCACTAGGTGTCACTTATGTGCTGATGCTAATCAGGCTGACAACTGGACAGTGTGGTATGAAAGGTGATCGTGTCTATGTTGTATGTGTGTGTTAATACATTCTTTAATATATATCATAACATTAGGGATGCTGTCATCCATGACAATTTGATGAAAAATGGAGATTTTTGGCCACCATATTAGATTTTCAAAATTCTGAGTACAGATTCGTGTTCTCTGACCCCATAAACCCAAAAAGGACATATTACAAAGCAAATCTGGCAATAAATATGAATTATATAGCAAAAAAATACAATAATACACATATGTATTAGGGTATGTCAATTTTGGGGGTGAAATGACTAAATTGAAAATCATGTGATTTGGTAGCAATTTAATGTAATCATTTGGCATACAAAATAATATCCTTGCTTCAAAAACAATAAAAAGTAACTCCTACCTACATCAATTTTAATTCAAAAATTCCATTTTTCTGTAAATTCCTAACAAAATAACAAATGTACGCAAACATCCTATCAACATTTAAAGTGCAATAAGATATCATTTAGAGTCTTTATTTGAAAGTAACCAATGCAGTCATGTCCTTTTTGCTGCAGTTCCTTGACATCAGCATTTGGCTTGCTACTTGCGCTTTGATGTAGCCTCCTTGCCTCTCGTGACTGTAAACTTGACTAGCTGCTTCTGTGACCATTTTCACACATCTCTCCACACTCTGAGTGTGAGAAGGCCATTTTGGCACTTGCATTGGGGCCTCTTTAAGTTGTGTTAAATCTATGTTTGTTATACATGTTGTCAGTGGTGGCTCCAAAACTTCTGAACTCAAATTAACTAATTCTGACAATTTTGTGGCATTGACGTTTATCAGAGGTACCTTCCTTGTCTGAACAGAGCAGTCTCCCAGCTGGTCATCATCTAGTGATGTTCCTCTAAGGTTTAGAATGATTTCCACAGCCTCAGTTCGCTCTTTGGTACATTGGCTGCAGAGTATTGCTTGCAAAACTGCCTCTGGCCTAGCATACCAAGCGGACCTTCTCACCACAGGTAACACAATGTCCACCACTACTTTCCTTTGGGTTCTCAGTATCTGTAATTGAAACAAGATGTGGTTGGGCCCCTCCCTCCACATTGGATTAAGTTTTACATTGAACCAGTGAGGAAGATAAAACCCAATAATAAATTCAATAATCAACATCAAATTCTGTAGCATTTTGCCCTTCAGTGCATATTTGGAAACCCAAATCCTGCAGAAATGAATCGCTGTAGTTAACCAACGACTGTGACTTACGGGTCTAATCTCCAAGAGAGCCAGATTTTGAGGAAACACTCCTGATCTGATTGCTTGAACAATACGATAAGCATAAGATTGATCCATGCTGAGGTCTTTGATAACTTCTTCAGACAACACTGGAAGGGGAGGGCCTACTTCAACCTTTGGAAATTTTGTATTTATTTCTAATTTCATTGCTTCATCTAGCATGTTGCCAAGGGGGCCTGACCACTTCTTGTTGCTCTTTGTAGGACCATCAAGTTCCTGGATGAGACGACAAAGAAGTAGTTCCCCTGTGTGCAAATCACATACAATCCAAACAAGCCTTCTTCCAAGTTTTTTCTCTAAATGCGTCATAACACTGCCCTGCCATCCAGTGTTCACCGCAGTTGAGTCTCCACCAACGGCCTGCAGTGAACTGTCAAGTCTTCTTTCTTGAAGCCAACATATTATTTGATCAGCAATTGCCTCCATGTTTGTTGCCTTCTACTTCAGGAACAAAGTGAAACAAATAGTGGCCACCAGGTTCGGAACACACAGAGTAGTGTTCTTCTTTGATGAGACCGGGAAACTTTCTGTCCATTCCCACTACCTCTAGGAGAACTTTTGTGTCATCTCTTCTTCCATCAAACAAAAGGCAAGAGAGACCTTCCTCCTTCAAATCTTTTTCATGCTGATCAGATATTTCCTTCATTATTTTTTCTTGTGCTCTTCTTATCTTATTATGATCTATCACTAAGGATGTATCCTCTGTGCTGATGAGGCCTGCATCTATCCAAGCGGCAGTGGCAATCTCTGCACTCTCTCATAGCCCCGTATGGTGGTGAATACTGGCAAGGGCAATGTTTGAGATGTCTTTAGTGTTGTATTTCATTCTCTTCGGCGAAGGTTCAGATGGCATTTTGGAGCTATCATTTGATGTTGCTTCTTTCTGTTCATCTGAAGAGCTTTCAAAGAAGTGAGAAACCTCTTGATAGAGCTCTTCAACTCTTTGGGTGGCTTCTTCACTCTTCTTTTTCTTCCTTTCTTCCCTCTCTTGGATTTTCTCTTTTTTCTTAGCAATAAGAATCTGTTTTTTGGTTTCTGAATAATCTGCTGAACCAATCTGCATACTTCCTTGGCCTCCTGCCTTTGTTCTCTGTGCCTTTACGAAAGCCAGCTCCAAAACAGGGATCTTCTTCTCACGAGGACAGCGACAATCAATGTGAGGGTGAGGTTCTCTTCTGCATGAGGGAAAACAATTGGCTTCAGAACACAACTCTATGGGACACTGGCAGTTAAAAATGTCAAGAAGAGTATCAAGTGTGTGCAGAAATTTATTTTTCTTTGCTAGTTTTCCTTTACCAAGTGATGTCTCAACTGCTTTGTGCCACAGCTTTGTTAATTTTAGCTCAATACTGATTGAGTACAGGTGGTTTGAATAACACATTAGCTTTTTTCCACTGATGTAGAAGAGGGGGAATCATGTCCCTTATGAGCTCTTTCTCTGTGTAGTTCCTTCTATCCTTTGTATTTTGTTCACGAAGGAGTAACCCTAGTCTCAGCATGTCTTGCACTGTTGGTAGTTCTGATACAAGAAGCTCCTTGCCCGTACCGACTAACAGGCTCAAGTGGCATGATGACTGACCTCTTGTCTTCAATTTTGGCATCTTAGGAATATCTGAAAAGAAAGAAAAACATTTAAGTATTTTATATCAATTACGATGTTTCAAAGTTTAGTCATTCAATGTTCTAAAATTTAATAAAAAAATATTTCATGTGATTACAACATAATTAGACAGAAGAATATGATAATAATAAATAATTGTAATAATCAATAATCCATACTTACAGTTAAACTGTAGTATTCGTCTAGTAGAATAACTATGAAGTAGGTACAAGAGCAATAATAGCAAAACACCATCTATGACATCTAAGAGGCAACTGAGGACTGAGAGTGAGGGACAGTTCTATTCATGTTGTGACTTGTACATTGTACAACAACTATATGACCTTGAAAATACTCCATATGCGATCAGTGGGATAATTCTGTGACAGATGAATAGTTAATCAATTTGTCCCCTATTATTTAGTAAGAGTGTCAATTTCTGAAACTTTAACGTAAAATTGATGTAGGTAAGGGTTATTTTATTTCATTTTGGTTGGCCAATTTCAAGTTTTGACATGAAAAGACTATATTTTCACTACCAAAATTGATTTGAAAAAAGTTGACAAAATTGACACCCTAATATGTATTACTTTCAGGTGGTATGTACATGGGTGTCAGAGGGTAAAAAATCAACAATCATTTTTGATCCAAGTTTCACTGTTGGTGGTCCATATTTTGAGGGTGTCCTCGCTTAGGAATTCCAAAAAATTCAAAATAACAACCTCCCCCTACTTAAGATGGGCAGGGTAATGGGTAGCTGCCTCTGAGTCAGCACTAGTAGCCTCTCCAGTCACCTTGATGTTATGGAGGCTACTATGGCATTTAAACTGCTGAAACCAGCCTCTGCTGGCTGTAATTGTCTGTGCACTTAAGGACTCTCAATACTCAGTCTTTGAGTCCTGGAATAAAAATTAAAATGCACACATTTTTCATGTGAGAAAATGGTGCAGCAACACAAACTGACTGACACACTGCATACTCAGGGCCGGATTAACCATTAAGCAAAATAAGCCCGTGCTTAGGGCATCAAGGGAAGGGGGGCACCACAGAAATTTTCCATTGTCGGATTTACCATGGATTTATTATACTATTATAATCAGCTACAAAGGAAATGCTACCAGATGTTGATTACAAGGCAGCTCAAACTTGCAAACGTATCAGAAAGAAGGTACCCAATGACGGAGATGCACCAGAAGTATATCTGAATGCCAGAGATAAATTTCTTATCACCACCTTTTACACAATTGTTGACAAACTTGAAACTGAGATGAGAAGAAGAGGAGAGATATACAAAGAAATAGCAGAGAGATTTTCTTTTCTAAGTGATGTGCCACATAATGTCACCACTTCATCATCTACTGAAATTGAAAGGTATTCTCAGGGTTGTAAAAAGATGATTGATGCTTACCCAGAGGACTTGAACACTAATTTCTCTGCTGAGCTTCAGCAGTTTCACTCATATGTGTGCCATAAGTTCAGTGCAAAAAAAAATGTAAAAACAAGATTCAGTCATGCTGAACTTTATAAAATAATTGTAGAAGACAATATTGAGTGTGCCTTCCCAAATGTAGAAATTGCCTTTCGTATATTTTTAACATTAATGGTCACAAATTGCTCAGCTGAGCGTTCATTTTCTCAGTTGAAGTATATTAAAAATACCAACAGAACAACTATGCAACAAGGCAGGCTGGATGCCTTATCTCTACTAAGTATAGAAGCAGATGTGTTACGTAAGATTAGTTTTGAGGATCTGATCAAAGACTTTGCAGTTAAAAAAAGTAGGAGAACTTTTCAAATATAAATGAAGTGGAAGTATACAAAAATAAACATTATTTTCCATCTTACTGTAAATTTTGTTTCATTTCAAAAAATAAAATTTTATTTTATGGTTTATTTTTGTTTATATTTTGAATTACATATATATGGGGCACCAAAATCTTTTAAGTGCTTAGGGCCTCTAAAGGTCTTAATCCAGCCCTGTGCATACTGACAGGGTAATAGTGTGGCATTGAAGAATGCCTGTACATATTATATACATATACGTGAACACAAATGATTCCACCAGCCGATTGGTCATTTGTTAAATCATGTAAGTACAGATCACCATCATTAGGGTGTGTCACTGCATAAGGGAGAAAACCTGAAGGTGGTCCATTTCTTTCGCTCACTTTCTCATTTAAGCCACTGAAGGAGAAAACACCACAGACAAATTTTTATCTGAGTAGCCATTTATTTAGGGGTCACGCATCCACTACATACTACATATATTCTGGGATTGGTTTCCCCGTACTGATTATTTTCAGGGGAAGTAACTCTATGAAAACTATGTCTTGTTTAACACACTTAATATTTAAAACATTACAGCATATGAAGACAATTCGTTTTATATTTATACAAATACATTTTGCTAATACACTTTGTTAAGGATGTATTGAAAAACAGATAATTTAATAAAACAAAATATACTATAAAATACATTTCCACAAAAACCTATAAATAGCAACCACATTCCAGACCTCAGAATTAATGGTAATTCTACAACACATGTTACCGTAATCATTTAAATTTCCTAGGCATCTACTTTGACAAGAACTTAAACTGGAATGAACACTGTAAAATAATTGGAAATGAAACAGCTAAACTTATATATTATATTCTGGGATTGGTTTCCCTGTACTACATGAACACCAACAAAACAAAAGAAATTGACAAACAATACTCAGAAATGGCATGAAAAGAACTAAAAGCCTTCAGAAAGTAAGTATTTTTCAGCGAAGAAGGTCCTTCTTGTTTGCTGTCTTCAGGTACACTCGGTGATGATCTTCTGCCACCTGGATCATGTATTGGAGCTGATCTTCATGCTTGGTACGTCCCTTTACCATGAATCGTGGATGAGGGCCACTCCTCTTTCAGCAGTGTCATTAGTCACGAGGAGCTTCCTGACCCATTCCTTCCCAAGATTGTACCCATCTGATGTTATCCAGGCCGCAGGGGGCATTGACAAGAATGCAGTATCAATTTCAAGATGGTGGAAGATCCTCTTAGTTGTGGAGGTGAAGTCGGGAAGATCTTTTGCAACAGCCAACACACGAGGGCTGGGCTCAAGGGATCCTTCCACAGAGTTCATGTTAAAGACCATCTTGAGTTGGTCAGCATCTGCAACATTGTCGTTGAAGAGAGTGAGACTGACTGTAACTTCAGACAAGTACCATAGATGCTGACTCATCGCCTTCGTGCTGGCTTCTTTGATGATGGGATCCTCGTGTTCCACGAGTTCCTTGAGCAGCATGAGGTCCATTCATGCTGCAGCGGAAGCTGTCTTGGCTGTGAACCAGATGCATAGGTAATGTTTTACGATGAAAATGCAGAAATCTCCGAGCTTTTCCCAGAGAAATCCCATGCAGTTCAGGCCATGAGAGGAAGAAGGACATTGCAGCTGCAAGAGTCTAACAAACTCTTCCTTAAACATCTAAATCTTCAGTTTGTTAGACTCTTGCAGCAGCAACATCCTTCTTCCTCTCGTGGCCCAAACTGCATGGGACTTCTCTGGGAAAAGCTCGGAGATTTCTGCATTTTCATCGTAAAACATTACCTATGCGTCTGGTTCACAGCCAAGGCAGCTTCCACAGCAGCACGAGTGGACCTCATGCTGCTCAAGGAACTCGTGGAACATGAGGATCCCATCATCAAGGAAACCGGCAAGAAGGCAATGAGTCAGCATCTATGGTACTTGTCTGAAGTTACAGTCAGTCTCACTCTCTTCAGGGCATACATTGCCTGCACCATCCATCGTGCATGGTGTAGAGCCCCAGGAGCGTTGAAGGATACGGAAGAGCATCCACGAGGAAGAGAGCCGAGAAAAATGACAGCCAATTCCAGGAATTCCTTGTAATCATCCCGCGGTTGTTGAACCTGAAGGAGCTCCTGAACAAACTGTATGAGATCATCTCACCTCGGCCATATTCTGATTGCCATGGCTTCATCGCCTGCTGCCATCCTGAACTTTTCCTGATTGATCTCAGGCCAGCAATTCCTGAAGTTCAGGAATAATGTGATGTCCAGACTTTTTGACTGTTCCACCAGAAGGGCAGAGAATACAGCCTCCAGAACCTCCAGAATGTGGTGGTGGCAAGCGAGGAGCAGAAGCTTTCAACCAAGCATCAGTTCAATCCTCATACAAACACCAGATTTTATCCCTGTATTCACGGCTGTGGTATCAAAACACATTGACATTCCTGTCCTTAAGGTTCCATTCTTCCAAAACCTCCCCGATCACAGTAGCTGCTTGTTCCGCCTTCCCATCGGTGAGCTTGGGCACTGCAAGGATCTTCTCCACACCTTTTCCAGAGACCAAGATTGGCAGACAATCGATCTTCTCCCTGCTGGTCAAGTCTGACATCAATTTTCCATCCCAATGCAGTGTCAAGGGAACTGTAGGAGAAAAGCTTTCCTTTACCTCAGCTGCCAGGGATCTTCAGTGAGCAATTCGCCTCCTCCTTATGGAACTTGCGCTTAAGGCAAATTTCCTGACATTGTGACCAAGATCAGTGGCAAAAGGAAGCAGAACATGAGTGGCTTGTTGATCACTGATCTGCATCCTGTCCAAAGCCGAAGCCACTTTACCACTGATACAACTGCATGCTCTCTTCGACAGAGGCACTCCTCCTGTCACCCCTCAAACTTGAGATGGACCGGGCGATTCCTCACTCTCCACTGATGACTCCGATGCCGAAGAGGATGAGTCCTCCAGTTGGACCATTGAGGTCAATGCACCTTGCTCCTCCAATGATCACAAACAACATTGGTCCTCCTGCTCAAATTTCTTCCTCTTTGTCACTTCCCATTCACACCATCTCTTGTCCACCCCAAGCATGCTTCCAGGGTGTCCTGGCCAGCATTGAGTGATGAGAAAATCCTTGTCCTCTTTGATTTTGATGATCAATGCTCAACCCGTCCGGATGTGCCACATTGAATAGATCCTCCAAACTCATCACAAACTTCCCACGATCTTCAACAACAGCCTTCCCACTGGATCTGTTTGCGCTTTTCCGCAGGCCATAGTCCTCCTGGTGGAGCTTGGTGAGCTTGTCGATGATCCAGTAAGGCATGATCGTTGGTATTTTTGCCTTGTCCCAGACTTCAGAAATCATGGTTGCAGTTTGTTTTGTACACTTTTTGAGCTCAGGGTCTGATTTGTGTAAATGGAAAATGACTGAGGGACTCACCACAGCTTGGCAATTTAGTCCCAGGGAACCGTGGGACTGGTTTCCCCAACAACCAGATTTCATCAGCTAGCTTCTTCACTTCCTTAGCACCTTTTGTCACCATTTTCATTAAGCAAACCACCTGTGGAAGAAAAGAAACCAACAATTAATAGAGAGCCTTATATAGAAAATCTTAACCCCATGTATTCCAGGGTATTTTAACGAAAAGAACAGCCAAGGTGGGGCCATATGACATATATACTGATAAACCAGATCATATGGCCCCACCCCAGTATAAATAGGGTTATTAATTCACTGTGCACAACCCCTAAACATTGATATATTGAACTGATTTTTATACTGCTAGGTTTTCTCATAAAGTGGATCAAAATTGCAAGTGAGCGAACGCTGGTGACAACTTCATGTTTTTTGATGCACCCTAACCATCATGTATACTGAATAATATTCCCTATTTTGTTGATTGTGTATAAGCAAATCCTTGTAAATTGAGTTCACATATAAAGAGGACTTACTGTATTGCATACCACTTCAATCACTCCCTTTAAGTTATGACAAAACTAACTGCTCTACAAGATTAGCTTCGAGTTCAAAAGCATAATCTGGTCCAAGATATCTACATTCAGTTGAATACCTCTTTTTGTGTGTTGGAGAGAATATTAGAAGAGAAAAAATCTATTGCTGCATATTCCATTGATAGTGAGGAAGCTGCATATCAATGAGAAACTTATACTACAACTACAACCTTTTGAAGAGAGAACTGTACAATTTAACAAATGGAAAGCAACAGCATCTATCTTTATTCAAACAATTAGGCCAGTGACACACAGGATTGTTTTGTGACTCATGACTTCCAAGGGTCATGATGACACAAGTTGTGTGTGATTTTACATTGACAGAATGGGAGCCCTGCACACTGCAGTGACCACAATGTGATTCTGGGAATGTAAAATCATACATGACTTGAGTTGTTAGTCATGAATCGCAAGATGATCCTGTGTGCGGCTGGCCTTAAAGTTTTGAAATGGTCTCTTTCAAAGGCTTTAAAATAGTGGCCAGTTTAGTGATATTTTAACCACTGTGGAAGAAATGTGCAACTCAATAAGAGGCTTATATGTATAACAACATTCTTGGATTCAAGGTACAAAAACAAATTTATGAAAATAGATCAAGAAACAGTTACAGACTGGATTATTGATGAAGCAGAAAATCTGTAAAATATTCAAAACATAAGTAGTTCCAAATCAAATAATTCAACAGAAGGTGGAAACAATAAAGAAAAATATGAGGTTAGATTTGCAAATATGAGTGAGTATTGCGAGGAAATACTGCATTCAACCTACAAAAAGTAATCATACAGAACAAAAGAGCTGAGGATACAGTAGAGAGATAACAGAAATGGGTGAAAAGGAGAAAAGGCAGAAAGCACAGTACATACAACCATTCACACAAGTGTCCTGGTGGACCAGCATCACCTCACATGGCAAAATTCCACACCTGTGCTGCTTCATACACATCATGAATGGTGGCATTTCCAGGCTTTCTCAAAATTCATTTCAGAAAAAGTAAAGAATGGTGTGGATATAATCTAAAGGTCATATAAATTAATTTACATGTCCCAAAACTTACACAGAAAACTTAACTTAAAACTATAATTCAGACAAAAAGTATAAGCTGTGTGTTGACTAAAATAAATTGTCACACTTCAAAAGGGAAGAACACGACTAAAGTTGGAACTACTAAAGGAGAAAGCATGAACATTCACTTACCTCAGTTTTTGTTTCATTAAGGTCAAATTCTATTGGTTCTTTCTCTATGGAAACATCTTCAACAGATTCTTCTTTGATCTTACAACCCTGAAATTAGGAGCTTTCTTTAATCACTTCCATAACTATCTTGATCAGTAACAGGAATTAATTTCAAAAGGGAAAATCACATCACTTTCATTCTTAGAAAAAAGAAAGATTTGTCAACATTTTCACTTTCAAAATAGTTAACCAACTATTTTTCTTGATATAAAAAACTTAAATTGATTCATTTAAAATTTTTAAAAAAATTCCTAAATACTAAAGAAAGCAAGATGATAGAGTACACAATTTGGTACAAAAAGAAAATTTAGTAAACAAATTTTTCATATTTCTTTAAATAACTTCACTGGACACACTTGTCCTTCTGATTACATCTTTATGAAGGGTTCTATCAATATTCAGTTCATCATCACTCATTTTCAGTCTTTTAAGCTTAACCCTTTAAGGACTGAAGATGCCAATTGCTAACGTTTCAAATACACGCATTCATAACTTAACCCTACAAAAAATTCAGGGCTGAAAGGGTTAAAACATATGAAAATTTAGAATGTTCAATTTGTTTGAAGAAATTTTCTTTTTTAGCAAGTATTGCTCTTTTAATTTCAAAATTTTAATTTTTCTGGAAATCAGTTTTGGCTAAATATTTAGGATATTTGGACATAAAATTTTGCATCTCTGAAATAAATTGTGTTAATTAGAAATCCACCAAAGTGGGTAAGTCAACCAGAAGCGAAAAAATTTCATGTCCCAAACCAGATTCACAAAATAGGCCTATTCATTTAAAAATAATAGACTTTAAAGTTTTAAAAGAATTTTAAAATTGATTATACATTAAAGAATAATTCACTTCTGAGAAAATAAAAAAATAGTGCAGATATAATCTAAAGATCATATAAATGAACAATTTATATCTCCCAAAACTTGTATAAAGAAAGGCTCAACTGAAAATTAGAACTGAAACAAACAAAAGTTGTGTGTAGGCTAAAATAATGAATAAATTATCGTATTTCAAAGGAGAACAGGACTAATGTTGGACCTACTAAAGGAGAAAGCATAAATATTCATTTACCTCAGTTTTTGTTTCATAAAGGTTGAATTCTATTGGTTCTTCTTTAATGGAAATATCTTCCATGGATTCATCTTTGATTCGGCAACCCTGAAATTAGCAGTTATTCTTTAATCAGTTCATAACCATCTTTATCAGTAATAATAATACTACTACTAATAATAATTTATTTCACTGTATAGAAGCAATTCTTTTGTAGTGATGCAAGTTTAAATATAAACAACTGAAATAAAAATTGTTTGATGATGATGATATATTTCACCTTAATCTTTCATTTGCTACTTAGAGAAAATATGCTCTTGAAGATTTAAATGGAAGGTAAATTCACTGTCAGTTTAATGCTTCAGTCAATTAAACAGTAAAAAGAATATAATTAATCAGTGACAAAATTTAGTTATAAACTTTAATAATAAAGCTAGCTAATGAACACTTCTTGATCCATGGCAAATGTGGTTTTTTCTAATAACAAAATAACCACTCTGTTTATTCCTTACCTGCCATTCATGAGTGGAGTTTTTAGGACTACATAAATTTCCTTCACGTCTACCTTGTTCATAAAACACTGGTTTGTCTTTTACTTCAGCTTCTGTTTTAATATTAATTTCCTTTCCTTCCTCCACACAAAGTTCTCTTTCATTTTTGTCCATTTTCAAAATGAATGACACACATGAGAAGTTTTGAAAGAAGTTTCTTTGGTTTCTCCTTATTTCAAGGCATGAAATATTGCACTGAAAATATCAATGAAAGGATCTCTTAGTACAAATATTTATGGTACTCCATGTATAGATTCATGCTTCACTCACTCAGCAAGATGCATGAATTTGTTGCATAGTCATATAGTTCCATTCTTTAAATAGTTAAGGTACTGCACTTGTATTATGTTATTGGTACTCTAAATACATTGGGAACAAAACCCTCCCCCTCAACACCTGATTGCCAAGAAGGTAGTCTAATGAATCATAAATGCTATCAATGTTACTTTAAACCTAAATAAAAGAATACTGAAATTGTACCATGTATATTAGGGTTGAGTGAAAAAATCAAAAGTGCCAGGATCAAAATTGAGGGGGTCTAGATAGATTTTGGGTGGTTGCATACAAAACTGACTGCTAACCAGCCAATTTATACAAATTGTACGTGTGTGAGACCAAAATTTGAACCCAGTGACCTATCTCAATTAGAGGGCCCCTCCAAAATTCATTTGTTCTTCGTATTTTTAGTTGCTATAGCATCACCAAACTTATAAAAATGACACAAAACCACATAAAAGAATGTAAATAAGCAGCATAAATAAGCATGTATTATTATATTTATATTTGTAAGCTACTTTTTGTCATTGTTCAGAACTGTCACTGTTAAAATTTGTTTAATTTTTTTTGTCTCTATGTACGTAATGTGGCGTGTGCGCGGCGTATAAGATATCATTATCAGTGTTTCTGTTCGGGAATCAATCTATTTTTTGTGACTTTTTTGGGTTATTATAAGGCATATAAGTTATCAATTATATGTAATATATCAACTCTCTATTACATCATCAGTTTATTGATCATAACATCAAGACATATAACAAATAAATCTGACCATCCATCACCTCAGCGGCGCCTCATGTAGTATTGCCATAGAGACATCATCTGAAAATTTAAAACTGTGATCTGTAGCCACCAGCCAGTTGGCAAGCAACTGTTTTATTGAAAGGTATGTTTCTCTCTCAGGTTTGAGCATAGTGCTTTAGTTTTGATATATTTTCCTCAGTGGACTCGCTATCATCAGTGGGTCATTCCATGTCAAATCAGACACCAAAAAATGTCAGCCATCTCTGATTTTGTTTATACTTAGTACACTTAAGGACCCTTATGAGAAATGTAGATACCCAAAATTTCACACCTCTGTGACCTCAGGGTGCCGAGATATGAGGTCACGAAAGTTGACCTTTTGACCAGAATTTTTCGAAATTTAATATATCTAAATTGTCATATCTCAGCGTCTGCTAGACCAATTTACTTCATTTTTGTGTCATTTTAAAGCATGAAACGAGTAGAATCTTTTGTCTATCTTAAAATATATCTCATAAATGATTCATAAAAAAGTTATAGAAGTTGGAAATATTTGAACTTGAATAAAAAAAAAAATATCTCCAATTTTTAAAAAATTTTCCCAAGGTACCTCTATCCAAGCACAACATTGTATAAAAATTTCATTATTCTCTGGCAAATACTTGAGAAAATATAGCACTTTCAGTGTGACAAATTTTTTAAAAAATATTAAAAAATGACAGAAAATGAAAAATCGTTGCTATTCCTATGAAAAATGATGTGGAGTAACTTTCTTTTTGAACGTATATACAGCATTATGACATAAAATAACTAATTTAGAGCTTTAAATTTGGCACCTATAGGTGTACCTATATTTGTCTATGTAGGGGAGATTTTTTCTAAAATTTTCCAAACATATATAAAACTAATTAATTTGTTTTGAGTGTGGTACTTTCTAGTAATTTTAGCATTTATTCTAGAAGAATAACATGTTTGAATTTATTTGAATTGAATTTAATATTATTTTCATCAGCCCAGTTGAAAAGAGACATCTTGCCTTCTTGTAAAATTTTGTGATCCCCTTTAGTTGTTGTTAATCTGTAAAAATAATTAAAGTTTGTTACATAAAGAAAAATTATTGACTAAATCTGAAATTAAATAGAGAAATTATGAAAGCGAATCGCTAGTGATTACATTAAATTATTGGTATATAGCATGGGTTAGATAGGTGCTAATTTGAAAATTCTAAATTTAAATAGGTATTTTAGGTTATCTATCTTTGAAGTAATTCTTTATGATTTAGAGACTTTTGGTACATCTTCTTTTACTAAATTGTACACTCTCCCATTTCTCATCATTACATCAACTTTTCTGATGATGCTTGAAAATCTTGTCAAAATATCTGGATGTTGGGGATAGAAAAATGAAGGATTGGGACCATGAGGGTGTAAGAATGACACCTTCACCTCTCTGGATTCTGTTGATTTTTCCAAAACATATGATAACCACCAGCAGTCTCATAATCTATAGCAACAAAACCATTTATATTATTTTCTTCTATCATTTCCTCTTCCTCAGTTACTTTCATGATTGTTGACTCATTAGATGCCAAATATCTTTTAACAGTAATTGATGAAAGTGAAACAGGTTTCACATGGTGCAATTTTAGAGTTCCAGAAATGGTTTTGACTTTTGAATTTCGGTCTTTTAAAAATTCTTCTTCTCTTTAATGGTCTTCAATTGTTAAAAAATTAAAATTTATATTTTTAATGTTATGGTTAGCAAATTCAAACAAATTTCAGGGTGTTATTATTTGGTTATCATATGGTCTTTGGAGGCTTGCTTTTGCAGCTAATCTTTTAATAGTGCCCCCCAATCCATCACATGGTCCTTTTCCATGACTTGTAGTGAAAAAATTCCAATCCGCCTCCAAATTAAAATTCTTTTTATGGTAACAGAGGGGAAGGAAATTTTTACAATTTTTGTATTGGGCAGCACATCCATCCGAAAAACATAAATATTTTTTTATGAATGAAATTTTTTCTTCCATAAATTTACACATGGCGTTGAAAAAGATGAACCATGACAACATTGTGGTCATTACATTCTGAAATAATTACAAAATTTAAGTTCTTTAGATTTCCTTGGGCCTTGAAATATACTGGGTGGGCCTTTTAACTCTGATGGTTTTAATATCCTTATAACTTTTTTGTTTTTTAACCAAATCAAATAAAATTTATACACAACATAGGTACATACATAAAGTTGTTTTTTTCATTAAGCTGCTTTTATCTATCTGCAGAATTGACGAAATGGCGAAGAAAAACCTTTTGATGTATATGAAAACAAATACTTTATAATGAAATGTCGTATAAAATAAGCCAAAGTTATTGCGTAATTGCTAGTCTTCCAATATGCCCTGGCCCCCACGCTCTCCCAATCTCACCCCTTGCAACTTTTTTTATGGAGGTTTATTAGTCGAAAGTCTACGTGACAAGACCAACCGACATTCATGAACTGAAACAGAGAATTCAAGCAGCTTTTGGTGAAATTACAGTCGAAATACGACAAAAGGTGGCTTTGGAATACAGAGCAAAGCTGCCTATACTGATCGAAAATGGTGGAAATCACATTGAAGTTTATAACTAACCTTGTAAGTTTATAAAGGTAATTAAATTTATATCCAAAAAAACTTTATGTATGTACCTATGTTGTGTATAAATTTTATTTGATTTGGTTAAAAAACAAAAAAGTTATAAGCATATTAAAACCGTCAGTTAAAAGGCCCACCCTGTAGAATGAATGGATGAATAGTAGTCATTTGGTTGCTCCAATGGAACGACTGAACTTCATCTTGGAGAATAGCTGAATAATTTTCTGAGAAGTCACATACAGCCAAAACTTCATCGTTTTCCAATGATGTTTTCTTATCCTGATAGTAGTTTGATTGCATATTTGTTAGGAAATCATGGATCTGAAAGTAAGTATGTAAATTAGAATTTAGAAGGGCTTGTAGATATTTTTTTTTTTGGTTAAAAACTAATTAAAATTCAGCCTTTTATTTCATTGTATTTTTCAAATGATATTCTAGTACAAGGTTATTTTGTCAACATCAAGATATATTATTTTTATATGATTTTGTAATAATTATACATGATATGTTCAATAAGTGTTATTAAATTATTCTTATTATTACCTGATACTGCTTCGACTTTTTACAAAATTCTTCTCTGTAATCATCTATAGACAACTGCATCAATTCTAAATTTGACCTATTGGTGTTGGTCCATTTTTTGAATTGAATGTTGTCAACATAATTTTCATTGAATAACGTTTGGAGCCGAGTGGTTAAATAGGTGGTATCACCACAGAGATTACATTCCATTAGGCAACATACTTGTGAGGGAGGATTGCACATTAGGGAAGGTAACAATTGGCATACGTGACTGATTTTAGGCTCTGTAATTTTATCAATTTTTGCCCCAATGAACATAAGTTTTAGGTTTTGGTGGATAACACAAACACATACTGAGTGCATACCAGGTCTGCCCACAATTACACATTGTTTAGGCCTTAACGAGGCAAATTTACTAAATCCAATTTTCATCCTTGGGTATTTATTTTTAAAGGCCTCATATGCCTCTTTTAAGTTACAGAGAAGGAGGTGCTTTTGTTTATGTTCCCTTTGACCTTGTTCATTAATAACACTCACAAAATCTTTTTTACCCAGCATTAATCTACTTAGATTTTCATTTAAATAAAAATTTCTAACTGAATCTTCTATTCCCATTTCCAGAACTTTCCCAGATTTTGGATTTGGTTCTGACAAAATTCCAGAACTTTCTACCATTTTCTTAGCAATGCATGCAGTGTGCTTGGTAGTATCAAATTCTTGGCATATTTTCTTGTACTCCAGCTTTTGGGCAAAATGTTAAAATTTTAATTTTTTCGCTTCTTTTAGTGCTTGAATCATTAAATTTTTCTTTTAGCTGGTCTAAAATTTCTTTATAATCCTTTTCTTCCTGTGATGTTTCTTCCTCTTCAACTATAGTTTTCCCACTAGCAGCTTCTATTTTTCTTTTGAACGTATCTTTAACTTGTTTAAATTTTTTCAGTCCATATTCCTTTTGAGTATCTAATTTTTGTTTTTTAACTGAACTCTCTCCTATTTCTTTTAATGAACTATTCAGCATCGCTAATTCAAAATTTACTGTTAGAGATGCTGAACTTGAGCCTGACCCTGATGACACAAGTTCAAGTGGTCTTTCGGATATGACAGAGCTAAAGGGATGAGATGAGGCACTGTCTGAATTTTCAGTATTTTCTTTTAATATTTTATCAACAAGAATTCTGCACGGATTACATAGTCTATGATTTGCAGTTAATTGAAGATCAGGCCGCTTAATGATTATTTCAGGTGGAACTACTCTTAGTTGCTTAGTTCGCCATTTCCATTGATGCTCACTGAAAGGATCAGCACATTTCTTTTTAAATTAAGTGAATCCATTTCAAAATTTCCTAATTGAAATAGAATAGGTACCTGGCTAGGAATTTCTGAATATATTACATTAGATAATTTATTTTATAGTTTCCTAAAAGATCTGAGAAAAAGAAAAAAGTACATGTACACATAAAACAGTTATTTGTACTAGGAGTTAATGTTTGCATACAAATAACAGATACAAAAATAGGTATACCTAATAGGACGTGTCTAATTTACAGCTCTCAATTAGTTCTTTTATTTGTCATAGTGCTAGGAATTTCTGAATATATTACATTAGATAATTTATTTTATAGTTTCCTAAAAGATCTGAGAAAAAGAAAAAAGTACATGTACACATAAAACAGTTATTTGTACTAGGAGTTAATGTTTGCATACAAATAACAGATACAAAAATAGGTATACCTAATAGGACGTGTCTAATTTACAGCTCTCAATTAGTTCTTTTATTTGTCATAGTGCTATACTTTCAAAAATGAAAATTACTCCACATCATTCCATAGGAAGAGCAACAATTTTTCATTTTCTCTCATTTTTTTTTATATTTTTTTAAAAATTTGTCACACTGAAAGTGCTATATTTTCTCAAGTATTTGCCAGAGAATAATGAAATTTTTACACAATATTGTGCTTGGATAGAGGTATCTTGGAAAAAAAAAAATTAAAAAATAGATATTTTTTTTTTTACTCAAGTTCAAATATTTCCAACTCCTATAACCTTTTTGTGAATCATTTATGGGATATATTTCAAGATAGACAAAAGATTCTACTCCTTTCAAGCTTTAAAATGACACTAAAATGAAGTAAATCGGTCCAGTAGAAGCCGAGATATGACAATTTAGATATATTAAATTTAAAAAAGATCTGGTCAAAAGGCCAACTTTTGTGACCTCATATCTCGGCACCCTGAGGTCACAGAGGTATGAAATTTTGGGTATCTACATTTCTCATAAGGGTCCTTAAGTGTACTAAGTATAAACAAAATCAGAGATGGTTGACATTTTTTTTGTCCTTGTGTGTCTGATTTGACATGGAATGACCTCAGTATTAATCAAGAGATTAGCAGGCAGCTGTCTTATGATAGTGTTATTGAAGATTTTCCCTCGAGAAAATCAAGGAGGTACAGATTATAAGCACTTCAGAGTACTAATATTTATGGTTTGACAAACATTGATGATTTTTGTTAATTTTTCTAATCATGGTTCCATTTGGCTTCAACAATTTTCCTTTATTTCTTCTTATTTATCATTTTATCAAACTATATTTACAATTGTCAATTTTATTTTCCACCATTGCTTATTATTTTCTCCACATTAAAATCATTTCAAATTTATACTGTACTATGTAATTTTGAATACTTGTGATTCTTTAAATAATAAAAGAGGAACACTGATACTGATTTACCTTCCTGTTATATATTTGATTCAGATATTTTTATTTCGATTTAGCCACTTTTTTTCAATTCTCAATTCAATTCAACTGCGACTATGCACTGCACTTGCCTATATTTTACAATTTACATGCACCAGCAACAACATACTGAAAAGCGTAACAAACAACTGGTCCAAACTTGTCACACCACAAGGCATGCGCATGTGATTCTGTGACATCACAAAATCAAATGCTGACCATGCGCATTGAGTGCACTCAGATCTTTATAAAAGCATAATCTCTCAAATATCCAACTATTTTATGACGTTATTATATTATATATAATGATTATATATATATTTCTTTAGTTGTTATTCCATGGTTTCGACATTCCATGGTTTTGGGGTAGTGCCAGTTTATTGCCTTGACATGTTACAGTTAGCAAATCAAAGGGTTTCAATTCTTTTACTGAATCAACCTGAATCAACATTTTTGATCTCAATCACACAGGCCTAATATTATATATATATAATATATATATTATATATATATATATATATAATATATATCCCCGCAAGGGGGTTCTAAGCTCGTGCTCTTGAGTGCTCTTTGTGCTCGTTTGTACGTGCTTGTTCCTGGAGGTTTCACGTGCACCCTCCCGGCCCTAGCACCCAAGGATGATGGGGCTCGACCTTGCAGTCCTTGGTCTTTTTCCACTTTGACTGTCCCCTCCACCCTTTCTTTTTCCTCTGTCTTTCCTCTCACTTTTTCTTTGTTTTTCCGCTGAGATATGCCCTTTAAATAGAGGCGAATCGGTTCTTCCTGAACTAAAAAAAAAAAAAAAATATATAAAAAATATATATATATATATTTTTTTTTTTTTTTAGTTCAGGAAGAACCAATTCGCCTCTATTTAAAGGGCATATCTCAGCGGAAAAACAAAGAAAAAGTGAGAGGAAAGACAGAGGAAAAAGAAAGGGTGGAGGGACAGTCGAAGTGGAAAAAGACCAAGGACTGCAGGGTCGAGCCCCATCATCCTTGGGTGCTAGGGCCGGGAGGGCGCACGTGAAACCTCCAGGAACAAGCACGTACAAACGAGCACAAAGAGCACTCAAGAGCACGAGCTTAGAACCCCTTGCGGGGATATATATATATATATATATATATTATATATATATATATATATATATATATATATATAAGGGGTGCCTATATAGGAGCTTGCCTAGGGCACCAAATACCCTTGTGCCACAGTGTATACATGTATGTATATATATATATATAATATTGGGTGTTTGCTTTTATCATGATGTCCTCATAGAAAATCAGAAACATATGTAGGGCCATGGGAGGGTTGTGTAAGGAATGGGGGCCCCCAACCATCTTGCTGATTCAGACCCACAAATCCATAACATCGTAGTTAAGAAGGTACTTTCAGTCAGAGGGAATGAATCAGTTGAAACAGTGATAGACAATGACTTTGAAGGTGATTACTGATAATTTATAATTGATTCAGATGAGGTTATTGAAGTCACAGAGTTATAGCCTGACTTGAGTGTTGTGTGAGATGATAGTATCAGGAGATTCATGGTGCCCAAAATCGATAATGAAGCTCGAGGGTATCTCAAAATGATAAACTTAAATTCATCCAACATTCATGAGCCCCTTATCATAGGATCTCTAACCAATAAAAAACTCATAAACATAAGAAAGGAAGCACAAACTCAACCAGCCTTGTCATAATCAGGCTGTAGAGAGGCACATTAAACTTGTAACAGAGGCTTCGTCAACTGTGGTAGGATTTGAATGTCATGATGGCATTATTTGACAAAAGATAAAATCAAGAAAACTGATGAAAGTGTTCAATACAAAAATACAATATCCTGAAGCTCTTTAGATGATTGTTTTTTATTACTTTGTTTAATGAGTGATACTTTAGATTAATTTTAAGTTGATTTCTAATATTTTCAGTAGAAAATTGTACATATTTACCACAAATTGTCTAAAAAAAATTCAAAAAGAAAGCTGAAAATTGCAATTTTTGGCCAAAATTATATAAATATAGATTTTTTTATGCATTATTGAGCCTGCAACCCTCTGCAAATATCTTAATCTGCTTCAGAGGTAAAAAATACATCATAAACAGTTTTTAAATTGTCTTTCTATCATGTCCAGAACCAGAAACTGGAGATAGGTCACTGGGTTCAAATTTTGGTCACACACACACAAAATTTGTATAAATTGACCAGTAGTAGACATAGTTTTGTATACAACCACCCAAAATCAGTTTTAAAGTTTAATCCTGGACAAAAGAATATTATCTAGACCCCCTCAATTTTGATCCTGGCACTTTTGATTTTTTCACTCCTCCCTACTATGAAATGTATTTAGAAAGATGGGACATTTAGAAAGAAAATTCTGAAATTAATTTCAGTCAAACCCTTGTAATAACTTTAGTTCAAACTTTCACCCTCCATGTTCAGTTTCACTAATTTCAGTTAAAACATTCGCCTAACACACTGGGCATGAGTATGTTATAGAAAACTCCTCCCATGACACTGCCAGAAAATAAGGTGCCTTTTGACTGTGACTGTAAGAACAAAGTTAGGGATAGTGTTAAGGCTGCAGCATACGAGTTGTGATAATTGGTATCACACAGCCTGCATCAAAATTACAGAACAAGTGTACAGACATAGTATGAAAAATATGATAAATAGTAGCTTCTCATTTTTAAGAAAAACTGAATGCTTTCATGAATGAATGAATGAGATAGTTTATAAATTGTGTAAATATTATATCAAACTTCAGTGAAGTGGATGCTTGAGAGATCACAACAACAGGTTTAAAGTAAGTTATTGTTTGCTGTTTTGCCTTCCTCCATAAATCTTTCATCAGCTTCCGATAAGGTGTGAAGAAAACCTCAAGTTCTCTCTTAAATTTAAGGCTCCTCCCCATTATTGGGTCCATATTAATACCAATCTCTGCCAGCTCATTTGCCTTGCATAGGAAGTCTGAAAATGCCTTTGTTGTCAGGATAGGCTTTGCAAGTTCATCTTCTTCAACCTCACTTTTACTGCTGCTTGATGCAATACATCACATACATATGGTATGTAAAATGCAGTGTTTGCCCAATTCAAGACTGTATAACTAAATTTTTATGTGTTGGGTAAATAAGTGTCACATTTATTTAAGCGTGTATAATCAAATCTGCACTGGAGAAACCTGCACTGGACAAGGGTTTACTGTAAAGATTAATGGGCCTAACACTGATCACTGTGCTACCCCATTTCTCACTTTCTGCAATCCTGATTCATGACTACAAAAAATTAGTCTTCTAACCATTTTTCAACTAAATTTATAACTACCTACCCCAATATCCCATGAGCTTTTACATTAAAACAGATTTCATTTGGAAAACATGGAGCCACTAGGGTCTATCAAGGTTATCCAAGTCATAAGCTATATTCTATAATAAAATTTTGTGAAATGACAATCTCAAAGTCAGCTAATTAACATAAAACTATTTATAGAACTACCTGAAAAAATTTTGAACATCTGTATCATGCACCCCCTCAAACAGCATATCTCAAAACTAAACATGCCAAGTTCCTTTAATCTTTCCCTGTATTCCAATCTTCTTAAACTAGGAATAAGCTTGGCTACCCTATATTGCACACCTTCAAGTATATCTGTATTATGTCTATGGTGAGGGGATGAGGCTTGAATGCAGTATTCTATGCAAGACCTAATTTAATTTATAGACAACTTCATTCCTCTTAATAATACAGGTAGCCCTCATTTTGCACTGGTCCGATTTGCACCGATTCGCAATAGCGCCAGTCACTATCCACAAGGCCATGAATATTTATTTTTGCAATTTTTTTACAAATTAAAAATTTAAAATCATCAAAAATGGTAAAACTATGTAACTACTGAATATATAAACTGTATATGCAAGTGTAGAGTCCCTCACTAATGAGCTCTATGACACTGATCATGACTGGGAGAGGAGTGCCACAGTTAAAAGGAGTGTCATATCAAGCCTGAGCCCTTATTTTGAAATTGTTAGAGAGAGGAGGAAGAAATCCAGGCAATCAACACTTGATTCTTTCTTCAAAAAAAGGCAACCTTCTCAACCAGACCTTCAACAGAAGATCCTCAACCAGGACCTTCAACAGAAGATCCTCAACCAGGACCTTCAAAAGCCAACTAAAACTTCCGCATTACACTACTGTCATAAAACATCAATAGAGGGGCCTGACAGTGGCGCTTATAAGACCACGTGTGGGCTCCAAACATGTGAAGGTAAGTGTACAAAATTTAATTGTTTTATGTATTTTATTTATTTATTATATTTATGTAGGTTAAAAATAAAACACTTTTTTTAATTAAAAAAAGTTTATTTCTGAGCTTTAAATACTCCAGTATTGAAAAGGTTAGGTAAAATTTTTGGTGCCCGGAACCTAACCCTGTGATTTCCCCATTGACTCCATTATATAAAGGGTTCCATTTGCACCTGTCCCCACAAGAACCTAACCCTGGCGTAAATCGAGGGCTACCTGTACTTACCTAACATTTTATTTGCCTTATTTCTAGCCTCTAAGCACTGCTCAGAAAATTTCATATCACTACTAAATATAATCAGACATGGGGTTGATTACAAAATTTGATTATGGTTATGATTCACAGACCTGACAAAATCTTGATTATGACTGTGGGTCTTGAGAAATCTTGATTATGACTATAATCATGATTATGGGCCTTCAAGAATGTTGATTATGATTATAATCATGATTATGGCTTCGAAAAATCTTGATTGAAAAATTTTGATTATGATTACAATAATTATGATTATGGGGGCTGAACAAATCTTGATTATGATTATGCTTCATTATGATTATGACTGAAGTTATGAGTAATAAGAGTATGGTATTGGTGTATTTGTACAATTTATATATGTATATCATATTTGATGTGTTGATATAAAAAACAAGAAATTGCTAATCAAATTCAGTCTATTTTATTTTGAATTATAATTGCACAATTTATGATGAATAACTAGGAAAGCATCAGTATATGGCACACTCTCCTCTTAATACTATCATAGCATTATGATAATGCTAAATTGCATTATCACATGAAATTTTTATGCCTGTTAACTCATTAAACATAAAAGCAATAATATGCTACATGTTAAATAGCACTTCATTAATTTAAAACCTTTCACTGGTAACTGTAGCATCTGCTCTAACACTGAGATGGTGTGGTTAAGACCCCAAGTTTGGTGGGACCACCACCATTGGGAAGGATTCCTGAGAGCTCCCAAACCCCCCATTGGGCCAGAGCTTCCTTAGAAAGCCAGGCCTTCAGTTACTGAAAATGCTTTTCTTTGCTTTTTAATTAATTGACTATAACAGATTTTAAATTTTCTCAGTATAGAGAATAATCACAACCTTGAGGCAATCATATGCCCATTTCTAGAGACAGGAAAGCATCTCACTTCTCCTTGATGGTGTGGTAGGTGATCTTATAGTCTCATTTTTACCATTGGTATTTTGTATTGCTTAACCATTAACTATAAGAACCATGTCTAACATATTTGGATCACTTAAAATTATCATGTAAATATCATAATCACTTTTGAATACCTGATTTCCTTTATAAAGACCTTATTGAAAAACTTAACTTCATTTATCAATATGTATCACAATGGATTGAGCTTTCTCAGGCTGTGAACTAAATTGTACCTTTAACTGCCTTATGAGCAACATATTACTGCAAATACATACTATATCCCAAAATTTTAGAACCTTTATTATTATTGTTAATTTTGCTCCCTTTTCTGGCATCATTGCACTCATGGATTCCTATGAATCCACTGATGCCAGTGCTGGGAGTAAATCTCTAAATGTTTGTTGGTTTTTTCTCTTTATCAGGGATTTGTTTTTGGCTGGTACAGAAACTAGCAACAAATAAGGAAAGACTGGCGTATCTAACCATGTTCTCATTAAAAAGGAGGTTAAGGGGTGATATGATGGAGGTGTATAAAATGATAAAAAGGTTGGATAAGATAGATTTTTATTCTCTTTTCCTTAAAGATCACAATAACCAGACTAGCAGTCATAGTATGAAATTATTTAAGCCAAGATGTAGAACAAATTTAAGAAAACATAGTTTTACAAACAGAGTAATTAAGTTTTGGAACAGCCTGACAGAAGTGGCGACTTCAGATACACTTGATTCTTTCAAAAGAAGGTTGGATAGTTTGATGTCTGCAAGGGACATCTGGTGGGTGCGAGGGCAATTCGTCCCCGGACAATTCGTCGCTGGACAATTCATCCCTGGACAATTCATCGCCGGACAATTAGTCCCTAGGACAATTCGTCCCCAGACAGTACGTCCCCTACAAAATTAATTTTTAAGTTTTAAATTGTAATATGACCTTAAGTACTCGTCGCCTTCAAAATAAAAGTAAGACACACTCAGCAACTTTTTCTTCATAAAACCTTCATAAATTAAAAATCATTATTTAAGTTAGGCTTTAAAACAAGTAAAAACCTAACCTAACCTAACCTAACCCCGTACCATAAACGGCTTAGAAGCTTTTCACAGTGCCCTGAATCGTGCGGTGAGCGCAATCCACCCCAATATATGGACTCTTATAGACGTGCTACGACGCGAAGAAGGTTTGGCGAGAAGCAAAATGCAGAAACTTCTTCAGGGGAAGTCGTTTTTAAAAAGAAAAAATACAGAGATCTAGATAGTCGTATACTAAAATTAATAGAAAAGTATGACTCGATAAATAAGCTTCAGTTCTTAAAAGGGGTTGCCCATAATCTCAAATTTTAAATGCCTTTTATGCTTTCACTTTATCTGTTTTTTAATGTTTGTTACTATTAAAATGTATTGTATGTAACTGTATGTAATAGTAAATATTAGAAGTTTTTTATGTTTTCTAAAACCTAACTTAGATAATAAATTTTATTTGTACGCGGCGAACTGTCTGGGGACGAATTGTCCTAGGGACGAATTGTCCTAGGGACGAATTGTCCTAGGGACGAATTGTCCTAGGGATGAATTGTCCTAGGGATGAATTGTCCGGGGACGAATTGTCCAGGGACGAATTGTCCGGACACCATCTGGTGATAGTGTTTAAGCCCATTTTTATTGCATGAATGGTACTAGTTTATTTCATAAATATTGTGCGCATTTAGGTGATAGATCCCACAGCTCAACAAGTGTTGTGGGATATAGGGAGGCAGCATCTTAGGTTAGGGGATACTCTCTGTCCTTACACACCCCATTTAGAGATTCCTCTGCTGAGCAGTGCCCCCATAGTACTGTGAGGTATTGAAAAACTCATGATCTTCACTTGCCCCACAAACACCTTTAAATGGGAGACCCAAAATGGGTGCACACACATTTCTACATTACTGTACAGTCTTTACAGCCACACCTACACTTTTCCTCTTAAGTATATATATTTTAATGTATATGGTTGTAAATTGTGACTTGGTCCACAATTGATATGGACTGCAATTTATTTTTGGTTGGCAAGGTACTGGTATTGATGGGTACCATAATGAAATTGACTGGATTCTTTGGATCTGATATATTTGCATGTCAGTTATAGATATAGAGTGTAACATATTTGTGGATAGTAGCCTATTATGACTTTGATCCTCTGGATCCAGAGATTCTATCTTTAGTTTTAAATTGATAATTAATTAGTTTTAAATAGATAATTAATTAGTTCTGTAAATAGTGGTGGTAATTTTTTACTATCAGTCCGGTCTCTGGAAACTGAAAATAAAGTTTACCATAAGACTCTACATTTTTTTAAACAACTTTTATTAAGTACAATATGAAGGCAAATGCCGATTAAAGCTATAAAATTAATGTTAAGAAATTATTTTTTTGAGCGATAAAATCGCTGATCATGTTTTTGGGAGTGATAAAATGGCTGATCCCACAAAGGTTAGGAAGGTACCACTAACAAAATTGGGGGGTTTGACCTGAACTCATAAGATTTTAGTGTCACGATGGCGTCAGTTTGCGATGGTTGTAATTATTCACTGTGTTTAACTTCATGCAAATTTTTTTTATGATGAAGAGGCTGCATTTAATTTTTATGTAGAACACAGTGTATTGCTAAAAGAATTTATTTGCCCCCTAAGAAAAACAAGGTATTGTTTGTGGTAATAAGTGTGTGTTTGATAAAAACAGAAAAGCATTTTGTTGCCATAGGTCGGTGCGTGATAAGAAATGGAGAAGGGGAACACGCAAGGTTAGGTAGGTTAGGTTAGTATAGTTTTACGGTGTATATATAATATATGTAGTGTTCATTTTACTACATATATATAAATGTGTATATATATATATACCTTTTAGGTCACTCATGTTGGCTGTTTCTACAATTTCCATAATTTATATATCAATGGATTCATTTTTACATCGCGAATGCGCCCTAGATAGTCTCTACTGAAGGAATTACCCGCATTTTAGGGTATTTTTTCACACTTATACCCCAAAACAAACTTCATGTCCTAACTTAGTTTTGGGCCACTTCCCTCACTTGAGACTATCCAAATCGCATTCCTGGTGTAATAACGAATCCATTGATCTATAAATTATGGGAATTGAAGAGACCGGAGTGATAGTAAAAAATTACCAAATTGGTTGTTGCCAATGTACAGGCAGTTTTTACATAGTGGAGCCACCTCGATGGGCCGAAGTGGCCCCAAGTGTGACCACTATAAAAAAATTTTATGTGCATTTGGGTGATAGATCCCACAGCTCAACACAAGTGTTGTGGGATATAGGGAGGCAGCATCTTGGGTTAGGGGATACTCTCTGTCCTTACACACCCTATTTAGAGATTCCTCTGCCGAGCGGTGCCCCCCCATAGTACTGTGAGGTATTGAAAAACTCATGATCTTCACTTGCCCCACAAACACCTTTAAATAGGAGACCCAAAATGGGTGCACACACATTTCTACATTCTGTACAGTCTTTACAGCCACACCTACACTTTTCCTCTTAAGTATATATATTGTAATGTATATGGATGTAAATTGTGACTTGGTCCGCAATTGATATGGACTGACTTATTTTTGGTTGGCATGGTACTGGTATTGATGGGTACCATAATGAAATTGACTGGATTCTTTGGATCTGATATATTTGCATGTCAGTTATAAATAGATATAGTGTGTAACATATTTGTGGATAGTAGCCTATTATGACTTTGATCCTCTGGATCCAGAGATTCTCTCTTTAGTTTTAAATTGATACTTAATTAGTTTTGTAAAAATTGGTTAGTGCCAATGTACAGGCAGTTTTTACATAGTGGAGCCACCTCGATGGGCCGAAGTGGCCCCTAGTGTGCCCACTATAAAAATTTCTTATGTTCTTATCCCTGCACCTGGATAACAGTAAGCTATGCTACCTCTAGGTAATTTAGATCCGAGGCCCCTCACTTGAGAGTCACCTATAACGGATGCTGGTTCAAACACACACATAGCTTTAGAGTGCCTGGGTTTATACAAGTCTAGATTATTATTGCTAACATTTTGTTTTATAGGCCTACTTTCTTCAGCCTTCTCATCTTGATCTTGGACCAGCGAGAAAATTGAACTGATTGGTTAGTTCTATAAGGACACTTTTCCTTGGCTCTTGAATTCGAGCTTTCCAAGGTTTAGTCCACTCATCATTTTCGGAAATTGTCTGAGGATATCTAGGCCTGGGCTCACTATAAGGTATAGGGACATTTAAGTTTACTTGAACAGCTACTTCACTAGATTTAGGCTCAACTACAATATCTCTAAAAGTTGGGGTAAATGTACAGTATTACACCTGTCTCCCTTTCGAGGTGAAATTTATGTTTTTCCTATGGTTTTTGATGTGTTTTGAACGAATCTGACCTTCAAAACCGTCGGAAATGACTCGTTTTTTAGATAACCCCCATCCCCCCAGCTGGCAATCGAAAACGAGTCATTTCCGACGGTTTTGAAGGTCAGATTCGTTTAAAACATCAAAAACCATAGGAAAAACATAAATTTCACTTTCAAAATTGACCTAACCTGACCTAACCTAAATCACTTATAGTCTTGTAGGCAGCCCAGGAATCACTATAAATCACAGAGCCAGGCCTAATGTACTTCTGAATGAGTGAAATGAGTGTTCCATTCTGGTAGGAAAGTAATTCAAATTCGATCGAAATGGATGGAGCGCAGTGAATGGGCAGACATGTAACGAACACACAAACAAATGTACGAACACACACTAGATACACACCAAAAAAATGTTTATATCTCGAAACAGGGTTGCCAGATTGGGCTACTTTTCGTGAATTGGGCTACTTGGAATGGGCTGGCGCTACTAAAATTTAAGATTGGGCTACTTGCAACTTTTGGGCTACTTCCAAAAATTGTAATGCTATTTTGGGCTATTTTGAAAATCGATAAATTTTATTGAAATAAAATATTAATATATTAGTTGAATATATACATTAATATGAATTCCATATTAATTTAAATTGTATATTTTTTATGTTTTGTGTATGGTCGACTCGTATACCGCAGCCGTACTATATAATTATACCAGATGTTCAGATCTCTTAGCCTCTATACTTCGCATCAAAATGATGCTGGAAGAAAGAAACATCTGCTGTTTTAACTTTGAACCTTCTTCATCGATGTTAAAATATAATTCCGACATATACAAGAAATCTAACGACGAAGTTGAAAGCAATGAAGATGAAGAGGAGGAGTTATTAAATTCCATACAACTGTGATTTGTGAATCATATAAGGTAAATAAAATTTAGTATTTAAAATTAAATATAACGAAATTATATATATATATATATATATATATATATATATATATATATGATGAATAAAACCACGAAGGAAAGGAAACACAAAAAGGTGCTCAAGCGCTTTCGTTTAATGACATCCTCAGGAACACTGAAGTACATAAAAGGTTACGGCCTATATATAGGTTACAGAAAGAAAAAAAAATAAATAAATAACATACATACACACAAACATATATATATATATATATATATATATATATATATATATATATATATATACATATCTACACACACATTATATATATATATATATTTTTTTTTTTTTTTTTTTTAGTTCAGGAAGAACCGATTCGCCTCTATTTAAAGGGCATATCTCAGCGGAAAAACAAAGAAAAAGTGAGAGGAAAGACAGAGGAAAAAGAAAGGGTGGAGGGGACAGTCGAAGTGGAAAAAGACCAAGGACTGCAGGGTCGAGCCCCATCATCCTTGGGTGCTAGGGCCGGGAGGGCGCACGTGAAACCTCCAGGAACAAGCATGTACAAACGAGCACAAAGAGCACTCAAGAGCACGAGCTTAGAACCCCCTTGCGGGGTTATATATATATATATATATATATATATATATATATATATATATATATATATGTGCAATAAACGGAGAAATAAAAATAAAAATTAAAGATTAGAGGATTAACAAAGAGGCATACAGATTTGTAAGGAAAAATATCGATTTTTAGCACAAGATCAAATGAATTATAAAAATACAAATTTATACTGGAAATCTGCCCGGGTTTTAACACTTTGCCTTTTAGAGTCAAGGATGTCATTAGACGAAAGCGCTTGAGCACCTTTTTGTGTTTCCTTTCCTTCGTGGTTTTATTCATCATAAATATTTTTCACGTGTTACTTTCGTGAAATAATTTTCATATATACAGGGTGAGTCAAAAGTAGCGCCCGATTTCTGCCAGTTGATTGTTTGTTTGCCATTTGTATTACAGTGTACAAGAAGGTAGAAATAAATGAATGACATGTTTATCTAACCATTTATTCGGGGGAAAATTATTACGGAACTGTACCAAGCTGTTTTGCAATTTTCATGACTTCCCAGAAAGAATCTGACAGCCGAAAAAACAGAAATCGGGCGCTACTTTTGACTCACCCTGTATATATATATACAGGGTGGGCCGTAAGTTTCCATACATAGGAAAATAAACATTTTGTTATGGACAACCATTTTTATTTATATAATATGCTCTACATGGTTGCCATTGTTTTGAAAACACATTTCAATACGTGTTCCCCACTGTTGATGAACACGCATTAGCACAGTTGACGTTATGCTTGTAATGGCGTTGGTGATACGTTCCTTTAGATGATTTATGTCTCGTATCTTTTCCTGATACACCATGGCCTTCAAGTGCCCCCAAAGATAGAAATCAAGGGGGGTGAGATCTGGGGATCTGGGAGGCCACTCCACAGGACCACGCCGACCAATCCAAGCATCCGGAAACTGCCGATCCAAATACCGACGCACGTGAAGACCATAATGAGGTGGAGCTCCATCTTGCTGGAAGTAAACTGGGAAGTTACCTTCCTCATTTAGCAGGGATGGGAAAATCTCTTCTTGCAACATGTTAAGATACCTTTCGGCATTAAGATTTCCACTGACAAAAATTGGTCCAATAATTCTGTCACCCCATATCCCGGCCCACACCATCACTTTACCGGCACCTTGCATCTTCGTCAGACTCAGCCAGTTAGGGTTAGCATTACTCCAATAACGTATGTTTTGCCGATTAACCTCTCCATTGACGTAAAAATTTGCTTCATCAGTAAACAAGATCTTACGTCAAACGCATATTCTTAGGGTATCTGAAACATAAAAACAAACTTTTAATTTTCCTATGTATGGAAACTTATGGCCCACCCTGTATATTATTTTGGGCTACTTTGAATTCTATTTCGCTACTTTTGGTGTTCTCACTACTTTCCTTGAAAAGTATCTGGCAACCCTGTCTCAAAAACGAAGCATTTGCGACGGAAATGCTATAGAAGGAAAGTCTTAGAATTAAAAAATCTACTTAATGAACATATAATAATTGCTGGACGTTAGATGGGTGTAATAGTAGAATAATACCAAAGTTGGTCCAGCCTCTCCCTCACTAATAGACCATCTGGACTTAAAAAATTTTATTACAGTACTACACTTGTCACAAAACCACATCAAGTTGACATTAAGCTTAGAAGCAGCATTTATACTTTTTATATATATCATTTGTAAGGCCTTTGCAGCTTACGTGATACCAGTCATCACAGCTATCACATGCAATAGCTCAATCTTTACTCTTAACTTCCTTTTTACAAACTCTACAGTCACTGTCAAAACCCATTTTTGTAGGGTAGGCTATGTTGCTAAGTTAGGTCCTAGGCTTAAAAATTTTGTGGACTCACCAACTTTGATACTATAAAGTTATATCAAAATAGTTACTCAGGTTAGGTCAAGTGGGAGTCTTACCTTGTGGTTAGGCTAGGCTATCAGAATAAGCTAAGCTAGGCCTGTACAAACAAGTAAAGTAACACCAGAGTGATCTTATACCAGTCAAAAAACAATTCCAAAATGCAGGATTAATCTCAACTGCCTTGCAGCTCTGGTTTTAGTAATAAATAATTTGAACTTTTTGTTAACAATGTTGGCAATTCTAGGTACTGATTACCACAAAGATTCACGGAAAAATCCCGAACTGTAAATGTTTCCTAAATGACAAAATTAGGTTAATATTCATTTTTTGACCCAGTCACACCCAGCTATAACAGCAATATATATTGAATAACCAATCAAAGCTGAATAAGAAAATATATATATTATCTTGTGCAAATTTGTATAAAATATACTTTTTTTTTTAATATATTTTCTACTTTCTAATATGTATGTATATAAATTTTGGTTGGTTTGTTTATTTGGGCTACCTTTTTTGGAGATTTTTCTTGGCTGTTTTTGGCCACTTGGCTTTTTTTGGCTACTTCTTTCTGTTTCTGGTTAGTGTGGTAATTTTCGTTCTACTGGTGTGACGTGTCAATCTTGTGAACTTGATTTCGAAGACCTAATCCGCCTTGTTGGCCTTGATGAAGATAAAAGTTTAGATTTTTTTCCAATCATGGCATAATTCCGACATCCGTGATTTGCCCTAAATGTAGTAGTGCCTGTATTTTAAGACAAGACTCGAAGGTGTTTAGGTGCCATAAAAAAAATGGAAGGATGTGAAATCGTGGGTTTTACGTGCTGGGAATAGACGTCCTCATTACCGTAAATATTTCACACGATACTTGTTCCTGGCAGAACATCCTGATGATTCTACAGTTCTGCATCACTTCCTTACTGCAATTGCAGAACTATATCCTCCAAAATAAGGTGACTGGTTAGGCTAAGTTAGGTTAGGCTAAGTTAGGTTAGGTTGTGTTTAGCACGAATGCAAACTTTTCTGGTCGATTTTGAGGTGTTTTGCATGAATCTGCCATCCGTTTCCTGTGCAAATGCGTAGTTTTCGAGATGACGATATCTCGAAAACTACGCATTTGCACAGGAAACGGATGGCAGATTCGTGCAGAGCACCTCCAAATTGACCAGAAACGTTTGCTCTCATTATAAAAAGAGACTGGGTCAAAAAACGAATAATTACCCAAAATTATTATCCAAATAGTATTCAAAGACAAGACTTCATACATCACAGTGTGATTTTTTTTTTTTCGGTTATCAACTTGCTGCATTAAAACTGGCAGCAAAGTCCTTCCAGTCACTTTCTGACTTTTGACACTCTTTCCATGAATCTGGTGATGACGACTTTTGTTGCAGAAAATTAGTGTCCTCGAACCCCGCCGAAGTATTATCACTGTCGTAAATAATCATCATCTACATCTTTTCGTGAATGCGGGACATAGCGTCAAGTGGAACTGGGAAACAAAGCAACTTCTCTTCCGCTTCGTAATATATAAGTTAGGTTCTAAGGTTGCTTTGGTTGTTGGATAATATTCGTTTTAACACCACTCCAAACCATTAAAAAATATTAATATATTCTGAATCCTCATTAAAAATTACGGCGGACATCGGAATAACGCATACCATCTCCAAAAACATTTTATTTTTCTATAACTTCTTCGATTTACAGGTTTCAGCATGTGCTGATTTTAAATCTGTTGAGAAATTTTTTAGTGGAAATTTTTTTTTCTAAAAAAAAAAAAAAAAAAAACGGCCATACAGTTAACCTAACCGGGCCTTCAATGTTATTCCGATGTCCGCCATTGAAGGCCAGGTTAGGTCAACTGTATGCCCCTTTTTTTCTTCTTTTTTTTAAAAAAAAACATTTAAATGGTGTGCGTTATTCGGATGTCCGCCAAATTTTACAGTAATCGATTTTTTTCTCAGTAATCGATTATTTCAAGCGATTACTATCATTAAACAAACGAACGATTTTATGAGAGAGGAAGAGAATGAGAATTTTGTTGTTTCATTCGTCGCTAGGCTAGTTTTGTTTTTCTTTTTAATATTTAGATATGACTTTTTAATGCAGTTACTTTTTATATGATCATGTATTAAATTTTTTTTTTTTAAGTATTATGCAATCAAGCTCTATGAACCATTTTATAAACTTTTTAAAGGATCGAATGACGTCACATATTTAAGCTAGCTAGGCCTATATGGCAACTTTGTTCTCAAGCGATGTTACAGTTGTTACTTGTGCATGGCGACTGATGGAGTCCTAACGGTAAATACTTTTATTTTATTATTTTGAATTATTCTTTGCTTTGTCATTAAAATTTTTGCTCCTTCAGTTAAATTAGTAAAGGAATTTGTTACTGTTCACGTAATTAATTTAAAAATAGTGAATACCAGCACTGCAAACCTATCATGTACTTTTGACACTAGTAATTGTAATGGTAATCGATTACTTTCCCCAGAGTAATCAGTAATCGCGATTACCAAAAATTAGTGGTATCGCCCACCACTAGTTGGTAGTAAAGACAAATTTGAACTAATTAAGTATGAACCAAATAAATGCCTGTAATGAGTCTTTACTAATTATTGTTTTCTGTGTTTCAGATCTATGCTATGTTTATGTTGAATAAAGCCTCAAATTGGCCTTTACTTTATCTTTAGCCCGCTAACAAACGCGGCACCACAATTTATTCAACATTTCAATCAGCCATTCAGTCGGCCTTTCAGATACAGCAAGCAAATATTCATCCAGTAATCTTACTATATCATGGAGAAGGTGATTCGCCCGGATAAATTTATTACTTTTCCGAATTCTCCCCAAGCTGGGAAACTATGGAAATTATGGTCGCGCGGATTCAAATATTTCTTGAGTACTATCGCCGACACAACCCAATAAATTGGAGGTTCTATTCATACATATCGGCCCCGATGTCGCTGATATCATTCAAGACTGCTCTACTTATGAGAATGCCATGGCAGCCTTAGAGGCCACCTACGTCAAGAAGCCAAACGAGGTATGCGCTCGCCACCTGTTGTCCACCCGTCACCAAAAGCCCGAGGAAACCCTCGATGAGTACTTGCAAATTCTTTAACAACTAGCCAATGACTGCAACTTCAAATCGGTTTCCGCCGACGAAAACAGGAGTTCATCTGTGAGAGACGCTTTCATCCGAGGAATTAGAGATAGCGCCATCCGCACCCGCTTACTCGAAAATGACACACTCTCACTGGAAAAGGCTATCGTCCAGGCTCGAACATTAGATCAGGCCCAGAAAAACTCAGAATCGTACCTCACTCATTACGGTGCTGTTGCAGCCACTGGCTCTCGCCACGAACCGTCGCCGACTACTGACTCTGCCCGGCCTGCCTGCGTCCAAGGAGACGATCTCCCAAACTCTTCAGCCGCTACGAATTTCGACAACAAAGCCGCTCTGTGCTTCTTCTGCGGGTCTCGACGCCACCCACGAAGCAGGTGTCAGGCAAAGGATTCTATCTGTGCGAAATGTGAAAAGACCGGCCACTGGGCTAAAGTCTGCCGCTCAAGTACTTCCTCGGCACGTCAAAAACAGGATAAAACCACAGCGTCTCATTCAGCCGCAGCATTAGCGACCATTAGTACCACTCTATCGTGTAGCTCCTCCATGCCTACCAACTCAACAGTCGATATCCTCGTCAACGGCCGTTCGTGTCTCGCCTTGTTGGATACTGGCAGCTCGGACAACTTCATTCGTGAGGATCTAGCCAAACACTTAGAGCTGCCCATTCTTCCGCACTCGGGCGTCGTATCAATGGCTTCGCCTAATCTATCCGCAGCCATCTCAGGTCGATGTACAGTGAAGGTTACGATGGGAGACCGCGACTACGAAAAGCTCGAACTATCCGTCTTGTCGGATCTGTGCGCTGACATAATACTCGGTACCCCATTCTTAATCAGACACAAGGAATTGAACATCAATTTCGGAGGTCCGGAGCCAGCACTCCATATATGCGGCCTTACTCGATCAAGAATTTCAGCCCCACCCTATTCGGCAACTTAACTGCCGATTGTCGTCCCATCGCCACGAAGTCCAGACGATTTTGCTCTGAGGACAAAATTTTCATTGGGAAAGAAATCGAAAAGCTACTCAGGGATGAGATAATTGAACCCAGTAACTCACCCTGGCGTGCTCAAGTAGTCATCACATCTACCGAAACAACAAAAAAACGCATGGTAATCGATTTCTCTCAAACCGTCAACCGATTTACCATGCTAGATGCATATCCTCTTCCGCGAATCGATGATATAGCCAACAAAGTCTCACAACACAAATACTACAGCGTAATTGATCTGTCAAGCGCATACTACCAGGTAGAAATCGATCCGTCTGAACGACCTTTCACAGCATTCGAGGCTGACGGAAATCTATACCAATTCAGAAGGATCCCTATGGGAGTAACTAACGGAGCCGCGGCCTTCCAGCGCGTCATGAACGAATTCATATCCTCGAACAACTTATCATCAACATACGCCTACCTCGACGATCTCACCATCTGCGGAACCACTTGGGAAGAGCACGATGAGAACCTTCGACATTTCTGGGAAGCCGCTAAACGAGTAAATCTGAGTCTAAACAAGGAAAAATGCAAGCTTTCGATGACATCAGTGCACCTGCTCGGATATTCTATCTCTCATGGCGTATTGCGGCCCGATCCCGAACGCCTCCGGCCACTACAAGAACTTCAAACTCCTCGCAACAAGTCGTCTCTACAACGCGTAATCGGACTATTCGCATACTATGCTAAATGGATTCAGAACTATTCCCTCAAGATCAAACCTCTGCTCAACGTTTCATCATTCCCATTAACTCGCGAGGAAGTATCAACGATCCAAACACTCAAAGATGATATCTCGAAAGCTGTCGTCGGTTCAATCGATGAAGAACTGCCGTTCACTGTGGAGACGGACGCTTCCTCTTCAGCAATCGGAGCCACCCTCACCCAGAACGGCCGCCCGGTGGCGTTCTTTTCTCGCGCTCTGAATAACACAGAACGTCGCCATCACATCGTTGAAAAGGAGGCATACGCTGTAATCGAATCCATTCGCAAGTGGAAGCACTTCTTAGCTTATCGACACTTTACTGTCGTCACCGACCAGCGGAGCGTATCTTTCATGTTCGATGGAAAAGCTACTGGTCGTATTAAGAACGATAAGATTCTCCGTTGGCGTGTAGAACTAGCCGGCTACTCATTCACAATAAAATACAGACCGGGCCCCGAGAACCGAGCCGCAGACGCATTGTCGCGATCCTTTTGCGCTGCTACTCCAAGAATATCCCTCGCCCAGCTGCATGTTAATCTGATACACCCAGGAGTCCGCCGAATGACTCATTTTGTGAGAGCTAGGAACCTACCATTCTCAGTGGATGACATCAAACGAGTTACGTCGGAATGCCAAACATGCGCTAAATGTAAGCCACAGTACTATAAACCAGAAGTTAGTCACTTAATACGGGCCATGTCCCCGTTTGACCGACTTAACATCGACTTTAAAGGCCCGCTTCCGAGCGCAACTTCGCGACCTTACATCCTAACAGTAATCGACGAGTATTCACGCTTTCCTTTTGCCTTCCCGTGCCGTGATACGAACACGTCAACCGTTATCGCCCGTCTCACCGAGTTATTTTCTACCTTCGGAACTCCCTCTTACATCCACACAGATCGAGGGACATCGTTTATGTCTTCGGAACTAAAACTGTTCCTAACTAAACATGGTATCGCGACTAGTCGCACAACGCCGTATCACCCCCAAGGAAACGGGCAATGCGAACGTTACAATGGAATCATCATGAACACCATCAAACTAGCCATAGAAGATCGCGGGTTGCCGATGTCGCAATGGGAGTCCGTCCTACCAGACGCGCTGCACTCGATTAGATCGCTGCTGTGTACGGCCACGAACGAAACTCCTCACGAGCGTCTATTCACGCACCCGCGGCGTACTTCTACCGGTTCTGCACTACCGACGTGGCTGTCTTCTCCGGGAACTGTACTCCTTCGCCAATTCATTCGCCGATCCAAGAACGACCCCCTCGTCGAGGAAGTTGAGTTAATTGAGGCAAACCCCAACTACGCGTTTATACGGCATCCGAATGGGAGAGAAGATACCGTATCCATCAGGGACCTGGCACCGGCGGGACGTAGCAATACGGATGACACGAATCACTATGAACCCCCCGTACCCAGTCCGCCAATCAATTCCACCCCGCTAACGGACGACTCAGAACCCGCTGAGATCCGCCGACACACGGTCCCAACAGCTCCCGTCGAAGCGACTCCAGTCGAAGTCGAGAGAGGCCCACCTGTGTCAGTAACCTCCGAGACGAGTCCCCCTCTGAGAAGAAGCACTCGAATCAGATACCCAGCTCAACGCCTAAACTTGTAGACTCTTCTTTCTTCCAAAATATCTTGAACTTGTCGTTTTGTTTCTTACCGTGCAAAGTATCACGTATTATAAAAGAAGAGAGGAATGTAATGAGTCTTTACTAATTATTGTTTTCTGTGTAACAATTTACTTATTGTTTTCTGTGTAACAAGTCTTTACTAATTATTTTCTGTGTAACAAGTCTTTACTAATTATTGTTTTCTGTGTTTCAGATCTATGCTATGTTTATGTTGAATAAAGCCTCAAATTGGCCTTTACTTTATCTTTAGCCCGCTAACAAACGCGGCACCACAATGCCTAACAGGACAATTCAACTACACAGGACCCACAGGAAAAGATATTGTACAAACTGATAATGTAAGGGACCTACAGGGTGTCCATAAATGTTTACCCTGAAAACTGTATGCTCTCATGTTTTAATGACGAATCTTACATTCGTTTTCTTTTCACAGGTGATTTCGTACACGCATAGAGTTTCTGTGCTGATGTGTTTCGTCTACCGCATTCGCCGTTAGGACAGAGAAGGCACAACGTGTTGTGTGGCTTGCAGAAACAAAATCTCCTGTCAGTGTTCAGCGAAGGTTCAGAACAAAGTATGGAAAGAATCCACCTGATGTGAAGTTAATTAAGTCGTGGTCGTGGATGGAAAAATTCTTGGAAACTGGAAACGTGGAAAAGGAAAAGAGCAGTGGTAGACCATCAGTTTCCGATGGGACGGTGGAAAACATTCAAACTGTTTTCACACGGTCACCAAGGAAATCGGTGAGACAAGCTTCATGCCAACTAAAGATACCGAAGTCTACGGTGCACAAGGTGTTACACAAACGTTTGAAGTTACACGCCTACAAGGTACAAATTGTTCAAGAACTGAAGCCTGATGACCGTGGGTGTGTGTGGCGTGAATACCGTTTAGACATTTTACGTGCCACTAGGGGTGCACATGTGGAAGCTTATTAAGTTAATTAACTATGTATCAAAACTTTGTATGTTTATCTACTTATGATTAAAACTGTGTTGAATACGAGTGTTTATTTAAGTTATAGCATGCTTTAATCAGGGTAATCATTTATGGACACCCTATATTATCTGAAGATGCAACATTCGACAGGCACAATGACAAAATAACCTCATCATGCAAACAACTAATAGGATATATACTGAGAACATTCAGAACTAGGGACAGTATTAGGCTGACCATACGTACCGTTTTGAACGGGACAGTACCGTTTTTTTTATGGGTTCTGTATGGGTTCTGTCACTGAAGAATAATTGTAAGCTCAATATGTTTATGTACTTACTTTTTCATGAATACAGAATATTACATAACCCCCGTCCCTTTTTTGCCATCCCAATGTCCCGTTTTTGTCTCGAGGAAATATGGTCAGCCTAGACAGTATGACCATGCTTACCCTGTGGAAATCATTTGTTCTTCCACGCATCGACTACTGCTCTCAATTATGGTTTCCCCACAAACAGAATGAATTGCAAAAAATTGAGGGCCTATAAAAAACCTTTACTTCATATATTAAACCTGATGAACAACAGGTGAGTAATAACAAATTAAACTACTGGGATACGCTCAGAGACCTTGAACTTTATTCCACAGAGAGGAGGTTTGAGAGATATATTCTGATCTACACCTGGAAAATTCTAGAAGGGCTTTTAGTTGCCCACAATACCGAACCAATTGTGCCTACCTCGACAAGAACTGGCAGAATGTGTCAAAAACATCACCTCCCACCAAACAACCTGAGAAAGATTCAAACCCTTCTTTATAATAGTATATCTACTATCTAGGCAGGGTTCTCGCCTGTTTAACTCCTTGCCTCATGAGGTGACGTGTGTGTGTATATATATGTATATAGTCTAAAAGTCACTAAAGGGGAAATATCACTAAAGCTAAGCTGAATGGCAACAGCAAGGCATAAACGAAACAACGCGGCTGTTCGTATTGTTTTGGGCTAGCCTAGAGATGTTTTTTCCTATCTGACCTAATCGTTGGTGCTGAGTGTAATTAGGTGGTGTTTCTAAGGTGACAAATGGGGTAGGAAGTTGTCTGTACTTAAGTATAGTTAGAGATAATGTCTATAGCTTCTAAATTGGTAATGTAAGAGAGAGTTATGTAGGCTGTTTGTGGGACACAGGAATCAAATGGTAGGCTCCCAAAGGAATATCTAATTCAACGCACCGGTAAGTGCCTTTGATTGTTTGCTAGAACCTAAGTAACCTAACTGGGGTGTCCACCCCACGCTATCACACCTCAGTACCTTAGAGATATAAGTGCAGTCCCAGTAGATACTTTTAAAAAACATTTGGACATGTTTTTAGCCAACATACCATCCAACCAAGGTATTCCTCTGCCAGACCAGCCCTCACAAATTCGATAGTGGACCAAATCGTATGGCAGGAGCAAGAGAAAAGAAGGGTAGCGACTACATCGTGGCCCCACCTCAGGAGGCGCTGAGCGGACTTCGTGGGAGCAGCGCACCCTTGAGGCAGAAGCGCTTCAAGGTAAATTTAAAGTAAATTCAAAGCACCCAAAACGGGAACCCATTTCTCACAAAAACAGTCCACAGAACTATTTCAAACACAAAACGTCTTCATACTGCAGTTGTTTGCAGAGTCACTTTCAAGGCCTTTCTTTCCTTAAAATAATGTACTTTTCTTATGGATCATGTCCATGAGGGTGGGTAGATTGAAGGTAAGCACACCAATACCTTGGAGTTCATCCTTAAGTTTTGCTCTTGGGGAGTCATATTTCCATCAGTTCCACTGCACCATTTACAGAAGGCGAGGCCTCCTGACTCAATCTATATAGGTGGGAAGGGAGTGCAGTGTGATCAATACGAAGACAGGTAATAGCTACATTTAAGGTTCGAAAAGAAGATTGGGTCTATCATCATCCTGTAGGGTTGCCAGGTCTCCGGTTTTGGGCCGGAGTCTCCGGAAATTGAGCTTTGTCTCCGGTCTCTGGTCAGAATAGGCGAATCTCCGTATTTTTACTGATCTTCATATATATATATATATATATATATATATATATATATATATATATATATATTGTATATATCAACGTAAAGAACGACGTTTGTATAGAAGAACGTTCCGCACAAGATGAGGAGGGAGAACGAACAAATGAAAAATGAGGTAACCACCCGGGAATCGAACCCGGGATCTTCCGATTGCCGGTCAGATATGCTAACCACTACACCATGGGCCTCCATTAATCAGAAGTCGTAATTCTCCCTCCTCATCTTGTGCGGAACGTTCTTCTATACAAGCGTCGTTCTTTACGTTAATTATACTGTGTGTTGTTTGCAGTTAAAATGTATATATGTGCGGCATGCGAGAGGTGCCCCCTCAGGGCATTGGTTTCTGCTCGTATGTAGGAGAATTACGACTTCTGATTAATCGAGGCCCATGGTGTAGTGGTTAGCATATCTGACCGGCAATCGGAAGATCCCGGGTTCGATTCCCGGGTGGTTACCTCATTTTTCATTTGTTCGTTCTCCCTCCTCATCTTGTGCGGAACGTTCACATATTAGGTAGTTAGTTGGGTAAAGATTCGGTAGAGCACATTCATCCGAAAATAGGTTTTCCTGGTGTATTTCATGCTGTTTCATTTGAATCTGACCTTCATTTTTGGCGTAAATTCACCGTTATGGAGATACTCCCCCGCTCCACTGGGCTTTGAAGAAGAAGGAAATTGTTGGCTAAAAAGGCCAGAATTAAGTAAAACAGCATGAAATACACCAGAAAAACCTATTTTCGTCAGTAATATTCACGACAAAAGTAACCTAAGCTGGTACTACTTATCTTTCCGGGTCCCGACAATAACCCAACCTTACCTTTCCGGATATAATCGCTTATGGCGTTGGATACCACAAAGGTTAATTGAATACCCGGTTAGGTCAACTGTATGCCCTTGACAATTGGTTTGGTTAAGTAGTGATATTTTCGTTAAAACAGTTAACCTAACCGTGCATACAATTAACCTAACCGGGTATGGGTACCCCATAATGAATTCGGGACACGGAAAGGTAAGTAGTACCCCTAACCTAACCTAGGCCTATATGACGTACCACTCGGACGGGGAGCTTCCACCACAGAGCCATTCTAAAGCGATTGTTGAATTCAAATTTCAGCGACCAGACCTGAGCGGGAGTATCACGTGACAATGGGGCAGCCGCTGATTGCCTAATGATAATAACATGACTACATACGTCACCGGACGAGATGGTTTGACTAGTGAATAATGGCGCCAAAATTTAATAATTTCGAAAAAAAATATCTTGATAAATAGAAATTTCCGCCAAAATTAGTATAGAATAAAGTATTGTTGTTTTTTTTCGCTCTATCTCGCTGTATAAATATCAGTATCGAGTTTGGTGGATGTGCTCTACCGAATCTTAACTGTTAGTTGAATGGACAAAGTGTATGCATATTTGTAATGTGTAAATGATATGGTATATTATATCTGAGTAGGTTTTATATTCAAAACATCGTCAGGAGGCGGTGATGCTAGGAAATATTCAAACAAAAACTAGAAATTTCCCTGAAATTATTCTTCATCAGGTACGGATATTAGCTATTCTTTTATTAGAAAACAGTGGCTATTTTTTGTACACATATCTTATTGTTCTATTCTGTAGGTAAAACACTTATTATTACATAGCTCTTATGAAATGATGGCTGTTGTTTTTTTAACCATTTGTAAGTTGTCAAATAATGATGAACTTCGTAGGTAAAATCTCCGGATTTGGAAACCATCTGATCTGGCAATCCTAGGCCCATAAGGCAGGGGGAGCTGATTTGGCAAAACTCGAAGGAAATTGAGTTTGTTTTGACGAAAAGAACGCAACAACTTGAGTTGACTTGATTTCAAGTCTATTGGACAAAAAGAAAACTGCCTAAGACTGTGGATGATAAAAATAAACAAAATGACTCCTGCATACCAGCTTGTAGATTGAATGCTTGTTTGTTTTATCTCTTTTATGTGCTTCGTCCAAATGACGGCACTGAGACGGGCAGTAACGACACCAAACAGGTAAAAATAAGTCTCCTTTAACGAGAACTGGATGAGCCGAATACATTACGTGCTCGTCACTACACCCCTCTCCCCATTTCTTAGATCGGCTTTGGATAGTCCATAAAATGTAAAATGTGAAAAACTAAATAACTCTTAGAATTTATTTCTATATTTCAATTTTATTTGAGTATTTTCATTTTATTTAATACATTGTTCATTTTAGGGCACCTTTATATTAATAGTATTTTACAATTTTCCTTAATGGTTTTTACACGCTCTCAGGTCTTAACAGAGCTAAACGAGAGGTGATTAATGAGTAATTTGTAATTTATTAAAGCCATTTTCTTTCCATCCATCTAACATGAAGTCAAGTTAACTCAAGTTGCCGCGTTCTTTTCGTCAAAACAGACTAATCCTCATTTGAGCTTTTTCCAAGCCAACTCCGGAGGTAGCTAGGGAAAACTAGAGTTAATTTTTTGTAAACAGAAAACTTGTCTACAGAATCAAAGATGTTTTACGAATTCATTGCATTACTTAGACCCATATATAAAGAGAATACTTTTTATTGATATTAGAAAGTTATGCTAGATTAAATTTATGCATTTATAAGCTTTAAGTAAAGAATGGCCTTCAGTCATTGCAATTTTGGGCTTGTATTGGCCTTGGCTAACGTTGCTGTAGCGAGCTCAAACCTAGGCCACAGTCTAGGTCTTATTCAATGTTTCTGTGGACTGGATTCTTGATACAAAACAAACAAAAAATACTATTTCACATTCAACAGGTACAAACATTATACAAGAGGTCCATAGAAGATTAAAAGATAGTTGTCTGGAGCACTGACTAAGTAGGCCAGTGAATCAATGTGCATAATGAACATACAATTGCCTACGCCAATCCTTCCACATTTGAGAGTTATAAAATATATCGGAGACCAGTTCACTAACCATGGCTCCAATTATTTTATCTAATTGATTGACTCACCAAGCCTAGTGATAAATCTAAATACAAAATTGCAAATGACACTGGCACAGTTAGGCACCTTATTGACTACAAACAGCATACTGACACCAGAAGGAGCACCATTTATAAATCTTGGAGTTCTTAATAAACTCCTAAAAATATTATTGTATGCAACATATAATTTTCTCAAATTATACATCCTGTAGTTCCACCACAAATGAGTTGTATACATTGGAGTACAAAAAGTTTTGAAAAAAATCAACTTAACATCTAATGTACACATATGAAATTTTCTAACCAAACTATGTCCCTGAGCATATAATTGTCTACATTGCCTTAGAAAATCACAGTCATCTGAAAGACTATTAGTTAGAAGCTTGAAGTAAGGACTCTGCTGCTCTGTATTGAGTTTTCAGATGAATGACTATACAAACCATTCTCAAATTCATGAGATTGCCATTTAAATTCACACAAGATTCCCAGCTATTTACAAAGTTCCCATTTTTTATATGAGGTGACTTGTTAATAATAGTAGATTATGATAAAATGTTATCAACCAACCAATCAACTTGCATTTTGATGGATCGGCTGATGATGTGATCAAAATAGAGCTTTGATGTGTTGTGTCCTGTATGATGCATACGCATATAGTACCAACCACAAGTAGCACAGATTTTCATTAAATCTAACCTAACCTATCATCGTGGATTTTACAAGTAAGGTCTTCAATTCCCTGAGACAAATAATTTCAGTTCATAGGGAGAAAAACCTGTTGGTCAGTGCCAGATTCCTTAATCTACAAAATTCTCGCACGACGCTCCTGTGTTAGGAAAAGTTATATTACATTTTACTTGGAAAACATGAAGCCACTCAGGCCTGTCGAGGACTCGAGGTTATCCAAGTCGTGAGCTATATTTTATAATAATAATAAAATAAAATTCTCTACCAAATTTAAATTATGAAATTCTCACAATATGAAAAATTCTCTCCTAATATTGTAATAGTTTGTATTTAGATTTATCACTAGGCATGGTGAGTCAGTCAATAAGATAATAAAGCCATGGTTAGTGGACTGGTCTGCGATATATTTTATAAATCTCGAATCCAGAAGTATTGGCATAGGCAATTGTATGTTCATTATGCACAGTGATTCATTGGCCTACTTAGTCAGTGCTCCAGACAACTAGTAGAGCCATTTAAGTGTCAGAAAAAAGAAAAAAAAGAGGGGAGTGAAGGCACCTCTGAAAAGGCGAAAGGAATGTCCGCTTCGTAGCAAGGTTTATTCCAAGATGGTCGCTGCATTTAAATAAAACCTTTTTTGAGGGGATGTAAACGTTAGAAAGGGATTCGGGTTTAGTTAACGTCAGAGACTCGTGTGGAGCCTGTTGTCCGCGCAAAAATTTCTCATCTTTATTAATTTCTTTTCTCTAATTTCATTTATAAAAACAGATATGTGATAACCTTTTGAAAACGTATCTGAGAGAGTTTCTATTCGCGATATCTTCCACAGAGTTTGTACGATCATTTGAAACAAATATACATCAAATTAAGCCACGCCTTCGTCCCAATCTTTTTATGGTGTGAGAAATTCACCCATCAACTCCAAATTTTTAGGTACACTTACGAAAATTTTAATTTTTTCACTTAAATATTAATGAATACCAAGAGTTTTTAAATCATTTGAAAGAAAATTTTATGTAGATTACTGAGGACGTCCAAGGAAGTCTACTGCAAGAGATGACATTCTTCGTCATTTGAGTCTCAGGAACAAGAGTGTGACATCTAATGAACTTAAGAGAAGAGAAGGGAATGAAAGCTGTTTTGGTGACATTTCTGTATCTAACGTTCTCTATAGATTAAATAAAGGTTGCCTCAAGGGAGAAAAAGCCTTTTCTTTCTTAAAAACAGCATAAGTATAGAATTGGTTCAGACGTCGAAGAACTCTTTCACGTGTGTTACTCAAACCTTCCCTGATTCTCCTATACTAAATTTGGTGAAGTTTACCCTAGCTGTTTAGGCGTGTGTAAAGGAACGTAAAACAGACATTATATATAATTATATATATATATATATATATATATATATAATATATATATATATATATATATATGTGTGTGTGTGTGTGTGTGTGTGTGTCTAATAATATTGACTCGTGAATGCGACATTTAATAACTGTTGGTATAAGTAGTGATTAAAAAATATTTATATGTTCTTTCTTTACTTCACTTTTCAGTTGCTTCACTAACATTAAGTAAATTAAATTAAGTATATATTAATTTTCGTTGCAGGAAAAGATCCCCCGGCCTCTTTGGTCCCTTATTCCGGATAGACGAGTGGCTTGACTATTACAGGCCCGGTCAAGCCAATCGGCTGGTCTTCTTATTGGCTAGGGTCAAGCTTCCACCACGAGGTCGGCGCCCCATTTGGTCCCGCGGATGCCATCAGACTTAGTGGTGGTTGCATATACATCTCCACTACCCCTATGGTCTGTATGACCTCCCTTGTTGGGCTCCGTGGTGGGTGGAGCTGGAGTGGCGAATATTTAATTATATGTTTATGGAAACATACAATCCCCATCTCTCTCGGCCTGACCTTTCCCCTGACAACCCCGGCATGTCCTCGGACCTTTCTCTTGCCACTCCTGATTTGTCCCCTGGCCTCTCTCCTGACGACCCTGGCATGTCCACGGACTTCTTTCAAGGCGCTTCCCTTGTAGCTACCCTGGAGCCCTTCCGGGCCCCGGGTAACTCCGATGGAGCACAGGCCTCTGCCCCCTCCATTTCGACTTCACATGCTGCCAAGCCGAAGCGTGCTAAGACTACCCCGAAGGCACAGAGTTCCAACGGCTCTCACCGGAGTAAGAGTTCTACCCGATCTGTCACTGAAGTCTTACCAGGGGTATTTGAACCCAGAAACTACCAGAAATATTTAGTAATCAAAGCTTTGGGAGGTTAGTCCATCATGGACCTTGACATTTTTTATGTAAATCGTACCTTGGTGGCAGCGTGCGGCCGTGAACCGAGAATCTCTGCCCAAAGGGATGGTAGCCTCCATGTTGAGGTGTCATCTCCAGAGGAGAGTGCTCGGTTGCGCGCTATATCGGCTGTGCCAGGTGCTGATGTCTCTTGTGTTCACCGCCGGCTAATGGCCAAAGTCTGCGCGCTGGGTATCGGTGGGGAAGTAGGTAGGTGGATTGAAAACTGGCTGAAGAATAGGCGGCAGAGGGTTGTAATTAAAGGGGTTAGTTCGGGTTGGGCCTCGGTCACTAGCGGGGTTCCTCAGGGTTCCGTTTTGGGGCCGCTGTTGTTTATCATTTACATAAATGATATAGACGGTGGCATCGTCAGTCGGATTGCCAAATTCGCTGATGACACCAAGCTTGGGGCCGATGTTGGGACGCCGGAAGCGATCGAGCACCTGCGTGCGGACCTACGTAGGATAGGAGAGTGATCCGAAAAATGGCAAATGCCGTTTAACTTGGGTAAATGCAAGGTTGGGGAGTAATATCGAGGCCACTGATTTGGAAAAGGACTTGGGTGTGCTAATTAGCAGCGACCTTAAGTTTACCAAACAGTGCGTAGAGGTGGAAAAGAAAGCCCAGAAGCTGTTGGGTTATATCAGGAGGCAATTTCAGTTCGGAACAAGGAGATTGTGCTCTCTCTGTACAATTCCCTGGTTCGGCCGCACCTGGAGTATGCTGTGAAGTTCTGGTCGCCCACCCTCAGGAAAGATATTGAGAGGCTGGAGCGAGTGCAGGCGAAGGCCACAAAGTTAATCCCTTCCGTTAGGCATATGGGCTACAATCGACGGTTACGCGCCCTGAACTTGTTTTCGCTGAAACTAACTCGGAGGCTGCGCGGTCAACTGATCGAGGTTTCCAAGCTCTTACGCGAGTTCAACGATGTCGATTTTAGAAGCATGTTTAGTTTAAATGATAACTCAACTCGCAACAATGATTGGAAGTTGGATTTGAAACGGTTTAGGACTAGTGTGTGTGGGAATTACTTTACGTATAAGATCTGTGACACGTGGAACAGGTTACCTTCAGAAGTTGTGAACAGTTCCTCTGTGAATCACTTCAAGAAAAGGTTAGACCAAATCTTGCACACTATTTGAGTGTGTAGAAAATTTTCCATGGCACCCGTTGCCATTGGTACCTCCTCGGTATGGGCCGCAAAGCCTTTTGAGGTACTTCTTTTCCTTGTAACTCCTTGTAACTCTCTCTCTCTCTCTCTCTCATTAGACTTCATCGGAGGCGGACGTACTGTGTGGTCTCTCCAGTATTTTTTCGATAGTGACTAGTGACAAAGTTTGATTTAACAAAATTTGTTAGAAATATAATTATATTTATTTACTTTATTACTGAGGTTAGGTCCAGCACTATTGCTTATTAATTAGACTTAATTTATTCCTTTTCCTGTTTTAACGAACATAATTCCGTATTGTTTAAGTTCTATTTTTCGGCTGAGTTTCTCTGGTAAAGTTAACGTGAAATAATTTTCCATTGTTTTAAACGGTCGTTACAGATTGCATTTTCAGACGAGTTAAATAGTAAGATTTGTATATTCGAATCTATTTCCGTTTCCGGTCTGTAACACGTGCTCTCGCAGGTCCAAATTACCGCATTGACTACTACTCCCTCACGATCCGTTGTATTAATTAAAATAACTATGTTATTTAAAGTAACATCATTCTGCATTGTTATAAACGGCTCCCTACAGATCCCATTCAGTTCCGTATTCAATTTCATTTCCGGTCTGTAACACGTGCCACTCGTTTGCGCGTATTTATTTATTTCTGCATTCACCATTTCTCCCTCACTAACCAATATATTAATTAAAATAGCATTGTATTATTTAAATTAACATCAGTCTCCATTGTTATTAACAGCAGACCACAGGTTCCATTCAATTCTGTATTCAACTCCGTTTCCGGTCTGTAACACGTGTTTATTTCCGCACTCACCATTTCCCCCTCACCAACCGTTATATTAATTAAAGTAACATATTGTATTATTTAAAAGGAACGTTTTGTATTATTTAAGGTAATATATAGTATTATTTACAGTAACATATCGTAACGTATCATATTATTTAAAAGTAACATTGTATTATTTAACGTAACATATTGTATTATTTAAAGCAACGTATCATAAAAAAAAGAGAGAAAATATGGCAGGGCCAGCTAAATTGAAAGCAGAATGCTTTAAATGTAAAGTTAATCATTGGTGTGTCGACTTCTCCGAAGGTAATATTAGCGACATCACATCCCTGAGTATATGTTTGTTTTGTAAACTTAGAGAAAACCACGAAAAGGAAGTTAAAGAGCTAAAGGAATTAGTAAAAAAGCGGGTCATACAACTGGAGATCCAACCCAGTGGACAAGATCAGGCTGAAAACACATCAGCAGATATAAACTGTACGGTTAAACATCTAGAACAAAGCGTGACTCACTTGAAAAATACGGTGAATATTCGGAAAGTAGGACAGAGGAGCGAGAATTCCAATTGGTCAAGAATAAAAGACCCTCCAAACCAAAACCAAAACATAAGGATTCGGAACCTATTACCGTAAAAAATAAGTTTCACTTACTAGCTGACGAAGAGGAGGAATCCTTTTTAATTAAGGATTCTCTGGTAAGTAATCAAGGGAACTTTTTCGGAGCAAGACGCGTGACCAAGAGAAAACTCCGATGTTTTCCAGGTGTCACGAGTCAGATAATTAATAGGGAATTAGTCAAAATTAATATCAAGAATAAGAGTTGCCCCATCATTGTACATGTTGGTGGCAATGACGTTTTTCAGGGAGGGACAGGAGGGCAGACAGAGTCCATTGTAAAAGAGTTCAAGATCCTAACCGACAAGATTAGGGATAAGACAGATATGGGTATGGTTGTAGGGATTCTTCCTCGAATGCGTGTTAGTGACTATCCTTTAAGTAAGGCCATTAGCATAAATGAAAGAGTTAAACGCATGTGTGAGGAAAAAGGCCTAAAGTCTGTTGATTTTTGGCCTACATTCTACGGAAATGGGGAATACTTTGGCTCGGACGGAGTACACTTTAATCAGAAGGGGAAAAAGAAGTTTGGTGATTTACTGAACATTAATTTGTATAATCTTTTTAAACTAGGACCCCCAAACCAGCAATTGATCCTGCTCCCCCAACTGTTAAACCTACTCCTCCAGCAGTCGGTCCTCCTCCCACAGCAGTTAGTCCTCCCCCAACAGCAATTCATCCTACTCTCCCAGTAGTTGATTCAACTGCTTCGGGAAACGATTCAGGCCAGATAGGAGAAATCACAACTTAAAATCTCTTAACCTCTTTTGGACCACTGGGTCGAATTTGTACCGTGGGCTCTATTACTTATAAACTCTCCAAATGGCTTGTCAAAGTCCTGTCCCCCATTCTCGGAACTATCTCTGATTCACATGTAAAAAATTCCATGGATCTTACTGAAAAATTGAATAATGCACGTACTGAAACCAACGATAGATTGATCAGTTTTGACGTTTGTTCATTGTTTACAAAAGTGCCGATTGACGATATGCTTGACTTTCTCTCCCGAGAATTACATAAGTATGACCTGCCACTACCTTCACACATTCTTTTGGAACTTATTAAGCTTTGCATCAAAGACTGTAAATTCACTTTCAATAACGAGTATTATCAACAAGTTTTTGGGATGGCCATGGGCAACCCCTTGTCGCCCCTCCTCTCCAATATTTATATGGAGTTTTTCGAGATTACTTACATTCCGAGAATCCTGGGGGTTGGCATCCCTTGGTTGCGGTACGTCGACGATATTTTGTGTATCTGGCCCATGAATCGTGACCTGGATAACTTCCTCCTTCAGTTAAATGATCAAGTCCCCTCCATTAAGTTTACTTTAGAAGTGGAACAAGACAACTCAATCCCATTTTTGGATGTGCGTGTACATAGGGAAAGCTCAGGTTTTAAGTTTAGTATCTATCGGAAAAAAAAAAACAATTTGTCCTACGTACATTTTTACTCGGGACATGACACCCCACTAAGAAGGCCATTTTTTCTTCAATGTTTCTCCGCGCCCTTAGGATCGCCAGTCCGGAATACATCGATGCCGAATTGGAAAAAATCAACGGTATTGGAAGTGATGTGTGTTATCCATCTGCGTTTATGGAATCTTGTCTCAACAAGGCAAAACGAACTTTCTATCGTGTCAATAATAACACTCATACTTTGTCAAAAAATATTTTAGTACTTCCATTTTTCCCGGGCTTTTTAGGCATTGCTAATGTACTTAAACGTTTGGATATTAATGTAGTATTTTCATATAACAATATTGTGGAAAATATCATAGTAAAAAATAGCCCTACCAATAATTCAGGCATTATCTATAAAATTGGTTGTAAACAATGTGATTCCTTTTACATAGGTCAGACGGGAAAGGATTTGCACACACGTATAAAACAGCATCAATATTCCGTTAGAACAGGACAGTCGTCCAGTGCCCTTTTTATCCATTTGTCAGAGTTATCCCACTGTATCGATTGGAATAATGCTTCAGTTTTATTTCACTCTAGCAACATTGTTAACAGAAATATTTTTGAGTCTGCCATTATCCAACTCACAAATAACTTCAACATAAGCAAAGGTCTTTTTCAACTCGATCCTGTTGTTTTGAATTCCTTCAGAACAGATTTAGATAAGAAGGGTAGAACGCTAAATCTTTGGTAAACTTGTATGCTAATCAAATAACTTGTATTTTTTAAAATTTATTTTTATATACATCGAACCTAAACAAGAAGGGCAAAGTGCTAAAACCCGGGCAGATTTCCAGTATAAATTTGTATTTTTTTTTTTATTTTATTATTTTTTTTTTCTATAACATTGGTTGGAAACAATTAATTTGATCTTGTGCTGCTCTTGTGCTAAAAATCGGTAGTTTTTCCTTAAAAATTTGTATGCTCCTCCCACAATCCTTTAATGTTTAATAATTTTTTAATTTTTTTATCTCTCCGTTTATTGTATATATATATATATATATATATTTTTTTTTTTTCTGTAACCTATATATAGGCTGTAACCCTTTATGTACTTCAGTGTTCCTGAGGATGTCATTAGACGAAAGCGCTTGAGCACCATTCTGTTTCCTTTCCTTCGTGGTTTTATTCATTATATATATATATATATATATATATATATATATAATATATATATATACACATATATATTAGGGTGGCCCTTATCCATATGGTGAAATTTCGGAACAGAGCAGTTACGTCTGACCCCGCCAAATGGTTCCTTTTTATGAAAAAGTATCCTATGTGAAATTTGAACAGAACATGTTAATATTTAGAGGTGGCTCAAAGCCTTCAAAATTGTACACTCTAGGACCCCTCCTTTTATTACATTATTATAAAGAAAGATCATTGTACAAAAATGTAATTACATAATTTCAAAACAGTGTAGAAGGGACACTTGGTTATAATAGAATCGCACATCACGACTTCATCAGCAGCGTTGATTTCTTCGCGTCAGGAAAGTTTGCCCGGCTCTGCTCGATAACTTGGAGGGCATATTGCAGCTGCTCTTCATTTCGAAATCACCCGGACCGCGTCGCGTCTTGCATCATGGCAACGCCTCGCTCTGCGTGGTTGTTAGTCGTTGTTAAAGAGCGGACGATTGCCTGGGCAGCCTTGAAATCATCCCTGTCATTCCATGTACCAGCGTCTTCGTTCAGGAATGTATCCGGCATGCCTAGCGTCGCAAACAGTTTTCTGCTTTCCCTTGACAAAACTGGCGAGCGTTTTTTCCACCGTCAACAGATCCACGAACGCCCGTTTTGGTGGGTCGTCCTCTCCTTCTTTCTCTGTTGAAATTTTCAGAATGGCCTGCTTTGTGGTTGAATCCACCTCTGGATCAAAGAGGCTTAGAAGAATCAAATCCTCCGACAGGTACCATACGTGGCCGGTCAACTTGCGTGATGTAGCTGCACTGATGTTTCGTTGAGGGTATGTGTGAAGCTGCTGAAGAAGTTGGAGATCGTTTCTAGCTGCGGTGGAAGCAAGAGGTGCCAAAAACCAGGCCTTGAAGTAAACCTTTGCAAGAAAGATGTTAAAATCTCTCAGTCCCTTAGCTTCCCTCGCTGTCAAATGAAAGTGAGACCGGAACATCCAAACTTTGAGGCTGTAAATGGCTTTTGCCATCCAGCAGGCAAGATGCATAGGCCCAGGAGCTCGAAACGTCTTCCCACGTGAAGGTGTGCTTCCGAGGAAGATCAGCATAAGGTTGAATAGCTCGCGATAGTCATCTCGGGGTTGGTGTTCCAACAGCTGCTGCTCACTGAACGCAATGACCTCGTTCCGGACATCGGCGAGCTCTAATGCAGCGAAGTCGTCCGAGAAGGCGTCCTCGTACCTTTCTTGGTCAATGGACGGCCATTGTGCTTGGAACCGCTTGAACAAGAGGATTTCCGGTGCACTGTTGGGGCCCAAGCAAGCTTGAAAGGCGGTGGCCAAGACCAACTCCAGGATATGGTGTCGACAGGCAAAATGCAGAAGACGCTGGCCCAGTAGGAGCTCGAGAATTACGCAGGCTTCTGACGATCGACCGGTGTTGGAGTTAGTTGTGTCAAAGCACATGGCATGGATAAAGTTTTCTAGCCCCCACTGGCGAATGGCGTTGTACACAGCTTGGGCCATAGCTTGGCCGGTCCCATTGGGTATCTTAGGAATCTCCAGCAGCTTCTCTCCCATTGTCGAGACTAGAATAGCCAGCCTATCCACCTTCATATTCCCTGTGAGATCAGGCATGAGCTTGCTATCCCAGTGGACTGTAAGGGGTGTGTCTGGTTTGAACGCCTCTTTGATGCTGGCAGCGGCTGCTTCTCGGTGTTGTTGACGTTGACGTTGGATGGTCGACCTGTTCAGAGCAAGCAACTGTGGGTCTTGTCCAAGGGCTCTGGAAGCCTCGAAGGTGATCATCATAGTAGCTCTGTCACTTAAACCATTTCGATCAAGCATAGCGGCCAGTTGAGGTGAAATGACAGGTTCGCATCCTCGTTTTCGTGGCGGAGAGGCACTACCCGCACTATTGTACTGGGACCTGGTTCTTGATACAGATCATCTTCTGAGTCAGTACTGCTCTCCAGCTCCGTTTTTCCCAACAAGGTTTCTTTGTCAAGTTGTGATCGATGACGTCAACTCATCAGTTTTTCTTCTTTCTCCTTCTGCTTTTGTTGGAGCAGCACCTTGTCAACTCCCCCCAGGTAGCCAGGTCCTCCCTTCTTCCGCTGAGATTCAAGGAAAAGCTTGTCTTCTTGATGAGTTCCATGGCATAAGTGAGTGCTACGTCAAAACGTTCCTCGACTTTGGCTAAGAACGTGGCTTCATTAGCTTGTTGGGTGTGGGTTTGACGGCTTTTGTTCTTCTTCAGCCCCTTCCACTCGAAGAAGAGTTGCTCAAGCTTTCTGATCGAATCCTGGCTATGTTTGGTTGGGATTCTGGCGCGAGACCAGAACTCTTCGACTCGCTCGATGGTCCGAGTTGCTGCTGTTCGGATTTCTTCTTTGAGAACAATATGGCGATGCAAGAAGTGGCCAAGAACTTGCTTCCCCGAAGGGAGTTTACTTCCTTCGATCCCGTCCGCGGGGCTAAAACAGAAAATCGTGGGAGCGCGTTGCCATCATGCATAAAGCCTGTAAGCAAAGAAAAGGAAACAGGTCATCGAGGTCACAAATAGGGGGCAAACTTTGAAGCCATTGAGCCACCCCTAAATATTATTCAATCTGGCTCATATTGACTCATCTTAGTTTTTACCAAAACGGAACCACCTGAGGTCAGAGGTAGAACTTTCCAAAATGTCAAAATAAGGGCCACCCTAATATATATATATATATATATATATAATATATATATAATATATATATATATATATATATATATATAATATATTTTTTACTTAGTTGCTTAACTGCGATTCGTACCTAGAGTGGTACATATCTCGGCGAGACAAAGGGCGGGTAATGTCGCTGGGGTGGGGGTATTAGACTGAGGGAACGAGAAGGTTCAGTTATTGAATATGTGGGAGGTGGGGGGATGAATTTAGATGCGGTGAAGTAGCTGGGAGTGAGTGAGGTATGAGAAAATCCCTTCCGCTGAGAAGTGGGGGCCTTCGGCGAGTATGGGCTGGAGACGTACGGACGTCGGGATGTGGGACAGGTAGGGGAAACATCTATGACGGAGGCCAGACAGATTCGGGCATTCGACCAGGAGGTGGACGGCGGCGGTGATGGGGATATGGCAGGTGGGACAGAGCAGGGCTGGCAATTTAGCCATAAGGTGACCGTGTGTGCAATAGGCGAAGACGGGGTAGAACCATCTCTTTATGATGGGACCTATGGAACGAGGAAGCCTTGTAGCCAAGTTGAGGTCTTATCCGCTGGAATTTGTTGTGTGCAGCCTGGTCCCACTCCCGCTGCCAGATGGAACGGAAGTGGGAGCAGAGAATCGGGAAAAAAATCCGTGAAATGGAGGGGCCGGGCGGAGACTGGCAATGAGCAAGCAGATTTCGCCTTACCGTCCGCCTCCTCATTACCCCGGATACCGACATGTGCCGGGACCCAGCTGAAGATGACCGTTTTGTGTTGGGATGCCGTTAAGGAGTGGAAGGTTTGTTGGATCTTGGATGGTGCGAAAGTGGGTGAGGAGGTGGGGGGTTAAATTTTTTCAAGGGAGAGCAGTGCGCTTTTGGAATCTGAGTAGATGACATAGGAGTTGGCGGAGTGGATGTTTATAATGTCGAGGGCTTCCAGAATAGCGAAGAGTTCAGCCGAAAAGACAGAGGCCTCACGGGGAAGGGGAACGGCTCTAGAGAGCGGTTGGGTCACTATCACCGCTGAGGCAGCCGCACCAACCTCTGATCGGGAACCATCCATATAGGTGGGGACAGTGTTCAGGTGTCGGGTTACGTGTTCCTGGAAAAGCGACCTATATACTGAAGCGGTCGTGGTAGCTTTCAGCAGGGCACATAAATCCCTGCAAAACTTGATAGGGGTGAGGAGCCAGGGAGGATGGATATGATACGATGGGGGTGACTGAGGGAGGAGGCATGTTGGAAAGATCCAGGAAAGAGCGGACCGCTTCTGAAGTGCCAGCTCTGACCCTGAGGTGGAGGTTCTAAAATTGCCGCGCACAGAAGTGACGAGGGCAGCCTCTGCGCAAGAAGGTAGATCCTCATGAGGAGCACATCCCGTCGGTGGGTGAGAGGGAGGTAGTTACATTCTGCTTGGAGGCTGGAAGCTAGGCAGGATCGGAAGGCACCGGTGGAGAGGCGGATGCTCCTGTTAAGTACCGGGTCCAAGATTCGGAGGGAAGTGCTGGAGGCAGATCCGTATACAACACTCCCATAGTCCAGTTTTGACTGGACCACGGAAGTGTAAAGATGGAGGAGAGAGCATCGGTCAGCGCCCCACGTGGTGTGGGAAAGGTGGTCGAGAGCGAGGGGACGCTGGAGTGTGTTTAAGGTGCCTGAGGTGGGGAACCCAGTTGAGCCGTCGGTCGAAGGTCATGCCCAGAAACCGCGCGGTGGGTACCACTTCGAGGGGCTCGCCGTATAGCGTGACCGAGGGGGCAGGTATGGCTGTGGATCTTCTTCTGCTGAAGACCATGCTTTTGGTTTTAGAGGTGGATAGGCGGAAACCAACTGATGTCGCCCACCTCTCCACCCGATGGATGGCGAGCTGAATTTGTCGTTGGACGACGGGCAGTTCCCGCCCCGTGAACCATATCGTAAGTTCGTCTGCGTAGATGGAGGAACGGACGGTGGGTGGAAGGGATTGTGCTACTGTGTTCATGACTACTGAAAAGCATATGACACTGAGGATGCTTCCCTGTGGGTCTCTGTCCTCTTGCTGAAAGGTGTCAGAGAGGACCGAGCCCACCTGTATTTGAGAGGTCCGGGAGGAGAGGAAGCCAGTGATGAAGGTCGGCAGGGCTCCGACGAAACCCAAATTCTGGAACTCACTGAGGATGATACGTCGATGGGTGGTGTCGTAGGCCTTCTGGATGTCGAAGAAAGTGGACCGGACAAACTGTCCCCTAATGAAGGCGTCCTGAATATCTCGTCTGAGGAGCAGGAGGGGGTCTGTAGTGGAGCAAAACTGTCTAAAGCCAGACTGGATAGTCGGGAGGGAGTCATTGTTTTCAAAGAGAAAGGAGAGTCGCGCAGCGATCATTTTCTCAAAGATTTTACAGGCACAGCATATTAATGCGATTGGTCTATAATTAGTGGGGTGAAGGGGGTCTTTGCCGGGTTTTGGGATTGGTATTACATAGGCCTCTTTCCACCGAGAGGGAAAAGTGCCCTCAATCCATATACGGTCGTAGAGATCGAGTAGGAAAAGTTGCATATCAGGATGGATGTGTTGGACCAAACAGTAGGGGATGCCGTCCTTGCCAGGGAAAGGAAACCGTCTAGAGGCCAGTACCGCCTGTAGCTCTAACATGGTGAACAGCCGACTGTAGTTGTTGTCGAGGGATGGTGAGCAGCTCTTGTTAGGGGCCAGCGCGTGGGGGCTGTCTGTGGAGACGGCAGCGAAGGTAGATGCGAGAAGATTCGCCACCGACCTAGGGTCATAGAGAAGCCCGTCATTAGTTCGGAGGACCGGGGGTCAGGAGGGGGCATGCCGTCTTTCGACACTCCGCACCTTCTTCCAGATGGTAGCCGATGGTGTGGAAGAGGTACGCCAGGAAGCTCGGCGCGCTGTCTTCATCGCACGGCGAGTAACGGTTCTGGCCCGCCGCATCTCCATGCGATGGGCAGGGGTTTGCGTACGATAAAATCGTCGGGTAGCTCTCTTCTTGGCTCGAGTAGCCTCCGCGCACTCTGAGTTCCACCAGGGTACACATCAGGCTCGGGAGTAGGCAGATCATGGAATACTGGGTCTTGCTGCTACGACAACTGTCGCCTCAAAGTACGCAATGCATTCATCGGAGAATGGAAAGTAGGCCGTCGTACAACGTGTGGAAGTGTTCCGGAAAAGTGGCCAATTAGTTCTGGCCATTATCCACTTCTACGGTACCCTAACGGTCTGGTCGGGCCGATTTAGTGCGAGGCAAACAGGGAAGTTGTCACTGCCATGGTCATCCCGAAGCACTTGCCAGGTGAAGTCCAGTAGGCCGTCCGTTGAGATGAACGATAAATCTAAACAGGACGGAGTGCATCTGGTGGCGTGGTAGTGTGTAGGAGAGCCGTCGTTGAGGTACTCGAATGAGAGTTCGGCCATGAGGGTAATCAGGGTCGAAGCCACAAAAGTGGAGGTCGTATCACCCCACAAGGGGTGGCGAGACTATTGAAATCGCCAAGAGTAGGAAGGGCCTGGGGAGTTGTTGAACAACCTCAACCAGGTCATCGCGGGAAACTTGGGAGTGAGAGGGGAGGTAGATCGAGCAGACTGTGTATTGCTTGTCCAGGAAAATCCTCGCAGCAACCACCTGTAACGGGGATTTAATAGGGAGGTTGTGAAAGGGGACTGTACGGTGGACGAGGATGGCAGCCCCCCTTCGTGTGCAGGTAGGAGATGGAGAGGTAGTGCTAAAATATCCAGTAGGGAAGGGCATCGATCTGGTCCCCAGGATTAACTCCTGGAGACAGACACATACCGGACGAGCAGAGGCAATCAGGGAATTTAGGTCTTCGTAATTTGCCAAGATTCCCCTACAGTTCCATTGTAGGATCGTCGCTTTCGGAGGATTCATTGTTGGACGAGGGAGAAGTGGAGAGGGTGAAGGTACTAGGGAGTTAGACTGTAGATGGAGGTCTACGTCCATGATGGCGGGGGGTAAGTCGAGGGCCTATCGGGTCACTTGCCGTTCACCAAGGAGGGAATCGATTGACCAGCCAAATCCTTCGGACTGTGGGGCCGAGTCGACCGAACGGAACCGGAGACGTTGATCGCGGCAGTCCGGGGACCGACGTGGGTTAAGAAGGTGGAGTCTCTAGGCAGGGTTCAGTGGTCATGCAACGGGGGACGGTTCCGTTGTCCAAATTGGCACCTCCCTGTTTGTGTGGTTCTCGGAAAACCCGGGGTGGCGACAAGGGGTACCAGTAAAACCAGGCGGGTGGGGGAGAGGACAAAGTCTGGATGGCCGGTGAGGAAAGGGCCGGAGGTATGAGAGGGGCCGGGTCAGTGGGGGTACAAGGGGATGAGCCAGGGTGCTCCCGTGGTGGGGTGGAGAAGATGGCACCAGGGGGTAAGGGTAGATCCATGAAGCTCGAGAGTACGGCCGAGGGTACTCTGGTCACACCATGTAGGCGTGCCAGTGCCGCGTCCACTGGATCCTCGGATGTGGGGTGATCTGCCCAGTGTCTCGCCCAAGGTGGTGGCTCGTGCACGTCATGCACGTCAGCAACGACTGTCAACTCTGCAGGGGCGAGTGCGAAGGTGAGAGGGTCATTGCAGGCGAGGTTAAGGGTGTAGGTGCTCGAGTTCTCCTTTTAGATTTAGGAGGAGGAGGCTTGTTGGATGGTCGGTGGGTCTGGGGACTCACTCCGGCGTCTCCGCCTCGTTGATTTACCCCAGGCGCTAGGTTTGGGTGTGTTCTCGGAGTGCGGTGAACGCGGGGTCCCCGGGAGACAGGAACCGAGGGTCCCGATTCCAGAGGTCTGAGAAGTGTGCAGCTTTGGACATTGATGGTGGGTAGGCATGGTAGGGGGACAGGCGGCTGCCGAGCCCGGCGCGGGGATCGATCGGGAAGAGGGCTGGTCGATGGGGGTTTGAGTGGCGGATCCGGACGGCGAGTCGAGGGAACTGAGCCGAAGGCTGCAGTATAAGAGACCCCCGGCCTCACCTCCCGACTCCGCACCCTGTCTCGCGCGTCTCAGAGGCTAAGGAAGTCCGCTACCTGCAGGCCTCGGACTTTCTCCTCGAACCTGAAGAACAGGCATTCGCGGGGTGAAGAGGGGTGTGCGCCTTCACAATTGGAGCACTTGTCTGGGTGAGCGTGTTGTCCGCAACGAACACACAGTTGGTGCGGCTGCCGACAAACTGAGCTAACGTGTCCAAACTTGTTGCATTTAAAGCAACGGGTCGGGTCTGGGATGTATGGCCGGACAGAAAACTCGCAAGACGTGCGGTCTCCCATACCCCATACAATACGGTCAGGAGGGATTAAGGTATTGAAGGTTTGAAGGTAAATAGTAGATGGGGGGTGGGGGAGGGGGTGCTCCCCATCGGGATGTGAAGCGATGAATCTTAGTGACACCCTGGGGTGCGAGATCCCCCAGGAGCTCGTTCACTGTGATCGATAATAGGCCGGTGGCGTAAATAGTGCCCTGACTCTGGTTCAGGCGAGGGTGTGGGGAAACGAACACCGAGCATCCAAGGACCTCAGTGAGGGAGAGTAGGGTTTTCACCTCTGCAGCTGAGCGTGATTTTATGAGGAGGGAGCCATCCCTCTGTGGTCGTACATCATAACGGCTGGAGTTGCTCGGGCTCGGATCGCATGGAACGTCCGTTCAGAGTTGGACGGAAGGGGCCCAGACGTAGGCCGGATCACTATGAATTTGTGGATACTTGGAAGGGATAGGGAGGCTGTAGAATTGAAGTGGACTGTGATATCCAACGGTCGATAGGATGGTCGTGAATGCCGACTTCTCCGCCCGCCGCGGGGCTCTCTCCGTCGGGAGGCGTGCCGCCGGCAGGTGACGGGGGGCATACGGGGAGAGCAAGAAGTCGGGTTTTGGGGGCAAGTCTTGGGTGGAACCTGACTTGCCTGAAGGCGACTGAAGTGGGTTGGGGCGAGACCCTTGCTCCAGAGGGTGTATGTTCAAGGGCATATTCAAGGTACAGGCTGGGGTCGGCAACGGAAAAGGAGAGTGCAAGTGTTCCGTTTCCAGAAGGGGGGCAACCCCATCAGGATGCGGTCTTCCAGTGGTAAAGGACTCGAGGGCCTGTTTGCCCACTACCCGAGCGTCGAGAGTAGTAGTCCGAGAATTAGAAGCAGAAGTCTCAAGCCGAGAAGAAGAAGCCATAGCAAACAAAAAGAAGCTTCATCCCCCGCAAGCATCCAGCCACCATCGACTCCAACAAGGGAAAGGCGAACCGTAGGCACACTCGGTCCCACCGCCAATAGATGTCACGCAGGGTAGATACACCCATACCCAGTCCCCGTGCCGAAAAGGCGGCCACTCTCATGCATTCTCACATTGGCCACAGAGGGACGCGCCCTATAGCTCCAGACAAAGCAAAGGGATATATATACAGGGTGTTTCAGGAGGAAAGGTCAATACTTCGGGAGGTGATAGTATCGATCATTGTGAGAAAAAGTTCATATGAACATTTGTCTAATTCTGAATGGTTATTGGTTACGGAGCTGTTTGAATCTACAAATACAAAAGCATTGTTAATGGTAATCAAGAAAGAGAAACCAATTACTGTTTCTAACATTTAATGTTTAAACACTGGCATTTTGAATGGTATCAGATACAGAAATGACAAATTTGTTAGTTTACAATACGTTTTCGAAAATCCCACCGTCAACCTCAATGCACTTTGCAACTCGTGTGCGAAGATCGCGTGTTGTTCGTCTGAGTTGATCTTGACGTTCCTTTATGTGGGCAGCAGCATCCAAAATGTGCGCGAGTAATTCGTCTCGTGTATCCAGATTTCTTTTGTAAACTTGACTTTTCATCCACCCCCCACAAACAATAATCTAATGGAGAGAGGTCTGGAGACCTTGGTTGCCATTGAATGGGAGCACCGCGGGGGTAGTAAGAGCCGCGCGCGCATCAGATTCAAACAACTTTGTCTCCGTAACCATTCAGAATTAGACACATATTCATATAAACCTTTTTCTCACAATGACTGATACTATCACCTCCCGAAGTATTGACCTTTCCTCCTGAAACACCTTGTGTGTGTGTGTATATATATATATATATATATATATATATATTGTACTGGTCTTACTTGACATTTTTGAATGACAATTCAGGATGTGGATATAATTTCACTTCGTATTACAGGCCCGTAGCCAAGGGGGGGGGGGGTCAAACGACTCCCCCCTCGGGAGGAAAGGTCCACTTCTGGAATCATATCTGTAACTTTTATGGTGAGATATTATAATATTGTAACATTATAATATTACATTGCAATATTATATCATCATTTAGTAAATAAACTTTTGCAATTTTTTTTTTAACTTCACAAACTACTCTAAACCCCTTCTGCAGTGACTAGGTCATTGCACCAAAAGGTCCGCCTTTCTACAATTTCGACCCCCGACTTGAGAAGTCCTGGTTATGGGACTGTATTATACAGGGTATGTATAAAGTAGAGCAAGTGAAGAGGCAAATCCGATTTGAACTGGTTTAAACTAGTTTTAACTTGTTTTTTAACTTGTAAAAACATTTTCAGCACCTCTTATAAACCTTACTATCGAATATATAATTGTTATAAAGTACATGTAATAAATATTACTTGTCCATGTTCACTCGCGTCAATATAATTCAAATCAGATTGGTCTCTTCATTTGCGTTACTTTATACACACTTGGTTAGTAGTATTTCTTCTGAGGTCTTCTCGGGAAGAAGCAATTACCATATGAGAATAAAAACCCACTTTTCAAGTCACTACCCATATTTCTTGGGTAAGGGTGTAAGTATTCTAGTAGCATTCTTATCAGTTTTATTCGCTTCTGTAAAGTTACCGCAAAACCTCTCAACTTCTATAACTTCATTTTTCTTCCATGTTACAAGTGGAAAGTTAAAATCCCCACAAATTAATATATTTTGTGCGTGCTGGGATTTTAAGTAATTTTACCGTGTTTTCTAGTTCATTCAGTGTTGTAGGACTCAAGACCTTTTTTCTGGTCTCGGTCTCGACTACAATCACTGTGATGTTCCTCAAATGCAACGAACACTTCTTATTTTAAGTAGGCAATTAAATGCTGAAAAATGTCAAACTATGAATCTGTGAATAAAGTATGAGTAAATTTTGCAACTGTCACTTGATAACCTCTCTAGAATCTTTATAATCTTTATTCCCGAATGTGAAATACAGAGCTTAGGAATTAGGCATCACACAATATTAAATTCATGTAAAAATTGCATATGGTCTTGGTTTCGGTCTCCACACCTTTTTTCTAGTCTCAGTCATGGTGGTCTTGAGTACATCACCGATTTCATTCGTAGGGAATTGAATTTTTTTTGTGTGGTGAATTGCGGTCTATATACACGTTCAAAATGATTGTCTTTTATTTCTAAAATAAGCATTTCAATGATGCTGTTTGATTGCTTACCTTAATTTCATCTGTGAATATGTTTTTCATATAAATATAACAGCTTCTTTTCCTAGCCAATCTATCCACTCTAAAATTTTTTTTCGTTTGTGAAGAATGCCTTCTTCTCTCTCCTTGTTGCTGGTATTTCTTTGGTTTCTCTATTATCCAGAAGACTATTGTGTATGAAATATTGGACTTAATATGTCCAGGGCTAACTATCGTTGATTTGCGAGGCCGAATAATCTCAATAAAACCAATTCCTCCTTGTTTTCTGTACATTCTATTGAGGCAATGGTTTTTTTAGTTTTATTCATCGTTAGTATATTACTAGTTTGTTTCAATTCTATTTCTATGACTTCAAAAATATAATGAAGAATTGCTTTGCTAGTTGGTTGATTGAGGTTATTTGGTTTTGATGGTTAGTCGAGTCTTGCATACCTTATTTACTCTTCAATTATTCCTTATCAGCTTTCTCCCTTATTTTCTTCATGCATTTAACAGTATTTTTATACTTAGAAAATAAAGTAGTTTTTAAGTATAAAAATACTGTCAAATTTAGTCTAAGAACAGCTCAGATAATGCAGTTGGCTGTGTGTACTCAACTGGATTTACACAATGTACAAAAAATATATGTGGAGGACAGCAAATAATAATAATACACTGTTTAACCGTATATAGATATAATTAGAGTAATAATAATTGGAAGATTTCTAAAGGTCTTGTTAAAATTAAGATGTAACTGAAAGGAACATTGTGAAATATTCATTCTTTTAGCTTATAAATAATTCCAACAACAGTTCGGGAATGTATAAAATAGACCACAGCTTCTTAAAATACCTTTTGTCTTTAAAACTTAATATTTTGTTTATCCTTCCTATTTTGTTTACATTGTACAGAAATACAGATTTTTGGCTTCTGGTCTTTTCCCTTTATTTCGTAAAGGTATACTGTTGAATACCCAAAATGTCTTGGTATAGCTTTTTCTTTTTCCTTGCGAGTATGCATCATATATATATATATATCTAGTGCTTTTTTACTAGGAAAAAAGGTACTGGTACTCAGTTTTGATGGACTCCTATGGGGTGGAGGAAATAACAGATTTTTATATTTTTTAAAATAGGTGCCAGTACTACGTACCGTTGCATAGTGTACCGCCAGAATAAAAGGTCTGTATACCTACAGTATGTTTTCGCGGACCACTTTCCACACTATGGTTAATGATATCATATCGCTTTGGAATAACAGATCTTGGCATTGGTCTTCAATGGATTGGCACAGCCTTGACCGAGAGACGTCCGAACGTAGAAAATAAAACTCCACACACAAAATTAATGAAGATCAAATTTGTAAATGGAACTGAGGAAAAATAAAGTTTTCCTTTGCGAGTCTTATTTTGATCTTCAGAATGTTTATCGAAGAATTTTCACAAGGGGTGGCACACAAGGGGAAAGAAAATTTACAGCATCATTTCTTTTTACCATTGATGGTCAGAACTTGGGCAGGAACTGAAAAGGAGGAGGTTCGACATCCTTGGTCAAGGGCTCAGGCAGGAATTGAAAGGGAGGAGGTTCAAATTCCTTGGTCTGAGGCTCAGACAGGAACAAATTAATTTTATAATGAAAAAATTAGTTAAATTATGGGGAGTGTAGTTTGAAGGCTAAGTCTCCCTTTAGTTTGAGATCTAAAGAATGTTTTTGAGGCAAGAGGTAAACACAATTTAAACAGACACCAGAATTTTGAAAGATTCCAAAATAAAACAAAATATATTAAAAAAAACATTGCCAAGTATACATTCCCAGGTAATGACAATGTTGTAGCAGTACATTGAGTACAATCTAAGTACATTACTAAATACATTGTAATTTGGGTACACTGTAATTACTATTATAGCTACCAATTAATTTGAATTAAGTTATTGAAGTTAATTATGTTTTCACCAATTACAGTTGACTAATTACATATTTAACAATTTGCCACCGACATATTTAATACTGAAGTAGTATACACAATTTACATAATGTAGGGGAGTTACCCGTTACTCAATTCTATAATTTAAAGGGAATTAACAGTGTGATATATTCATAGTTAACCACAGTAACAACCATTCTAAGATTTACGTGGTCGCACCTTAACATCAAACAACTGCCCATCCTCAGTGAAGGGCAGGGAAGTAGAAATAAACATGGAAATAACGTAGAACACATAAATGTAACGTATAACATTGACTATAAGGAGTAATTAAGTGAAAGAGTAAGCAGATGGTTTTTAGAATGCAGACTGCAGAGACTCGCTTTTGACGACACCAGCAGAATTTGGATATTTGCATCAGTAGCAACGAGAATCTTGCGAGAGAGCAGGGGTCAACACCATGAGAAGAACTGGTTGAAAAATGCATGAATGGAATTACATGCAAGGACATTATGTACAGTCATGAACAGACACACACAAATATCGATTTGTATAACTGTGAGGAAGTTACCATACCTTGAAAACTAAGGTATCAGTATGAAAATTTTATAACATAATTCATAATTAGTATGTTACAAATGATCAATTCAGATGTACAAGTCATTATAGTGAGAAATAGAGGAAAATGAATTAGAGAGACACGGTAGTGAAAGGTTTACTGTCCGGGTATAAGAATGAGTGACTAGTAAATAAATATAGTCAATTACATACAATAATACCTATTAAATAACGCACAGTGGGGGATGAAACAGGGTAAATGAGTAAAGAAATACAAGCACATATTTTAACCATGCCACATTCAATGTGTATGCATAATTTGAAGTTTAGAGTGGAGGGTTACATGTAAGATAACAATTAATTACAATTCGTTCCATAACAATTGAAAACTGGAGCTATGGGAGATATTTTGATGAATATCTAAAAGAAGCTACACCACTGATTGTCTTATTTGAACTGTGAGGGAATGAAATTAAGGGCCATTCATTTCTTTGAGCGAACTTCTAATGGCACAAACATGGATACTATCCAAACATGGAAATTATGGATCGTATGGGTCTGACATTACTACATACATATATATATACATATATATACCGGGTGTCCGAGAATTATCTGTACAATTTTTGGCTGTTATTAAAAGTCAACCATGAAGTGTAGAAATTCTAGTGTTGTCCCATTTTACAGAGAATCTCATTAAGTTTTTTCTGATACCACGTTTTGACAAGTTTTTTAGAAATGTACGTGGGTGACAGACATTGATGATTTAAAAGCAAGAATCACAGCTGCTATTGAGCGAATTGATGTGGATGTGCTGCAGCATACATGGCAACATTTGGAGTATCGATTGGATGTTTTGCGAATCACTAATGGTGCACATATCGAATGTTTGTAACAACATTACTTTAATAAAAGAAACTTTTGAAAATACAGATTCTAAATAATCTTGTTTAAGAATTTTACGTGTGTTATCAAGAATTTTATTAAAAGATGAAATTGTACAGATAATGTTCGGACACACTGGAATTTCTAAAAAACTTGTCAAAACTTGGTATCAGAGAAAAAACTTAATGAGATTCTCTGTAAAATGGGACAACACTGGAATTTCTACACTTCATGGTTGACTTTAATAACAGCCAAAAATTGTACAGATAATTCTCGGACACCCTGTATGTATGTATGTATGTATGTATGTATGTATATATATATATATATATATATATATACATTCAACTGCAAAGAACACGCAGTATAAATAATGTAAAGAACGACGCTTGTATAGGAGATATTCCGCGCAAGACGAGAAAGAGAAAACAACAAATGAAAAAATGAAGTACCACCTGGGAATCGAACCCGGGATCTTCCGATTGCCGGTCAGACGCGATAACCACTACACCATGGACTTCACATCTTCCAAATGCCGTAATTCCTCTACATACTCGCAGAAACCAATGCCCAAGGGGGCACCTCCCGCATGCCGTAACATTATATACATTCAACTGCAAAGAACACGCAGTATAAATAACGTAAAGAACGACGCTTGTATAGGAGATATTCCGCGCAAGACGAGAAAGAGAAACAACAAATGAAAAAATGAAGTACCACCTGGGAATCGAACCCGGGATCTTCCGATTGCCGGTCAGACGCGATAACCACTACACCATGGACTTCACTCTTCCAAATGCCGTAATTCCTCTACATACTCGCAGAAACCAATGCCCCAAGGGGGCACCTCCCGCATGCCGTAACATTATATACATTCAACTGCAAAGAACACGCAGTATAAATAACGTAAAGAACGACGCTTGTATAGGAGATATTCCGCGCAAGACGAGAAAGAGAAAACAACAATGAAAAAATGAAGTACCACCTGGGAATCGAACCCGGGATCTTCCGATTGCCGGTCAGACGCGATAACCACTACACCATGGACTTCACTCTTCCAAATGCCGTAATTCCTCTACATACTCGCAGAAACCAATGCCCCAAGGGGGCACCTCCCGCATGCCGTAACATTATATACATTCAACTGCAAAGAACACGCAGTATAAATAACGTAAAGAACGACGCTTGTATAGGAGATATTCCGCGCAAGACGAGAAAGAGAAAACAACAAATGAAAAAATGAAGTACCACCTGGGAATCGAACCCGGGATCTTCCGATTGCCGGTCAGACGCGATAACCACTACACCATGGACTTCACTCTTCCAAATGCCGTAATTCCTCTACATACTCGCAGAAACCAATGCCCCAAGGGGGCACCTCCCGCATGCCGTAACATTATATACATTCAACTGCAAAGAACATTTGTCTCGATAATATAATGAAGATACTTCATGTCCCAACATGTAATACAAAAGTAAAAAGTAATGTATCCAGATTATAGTGTGTGTGTGTGTGTGTGTTACATCTCTTTAAGAGTGTTTCTCGAGCTTTCAACCTCCAGAGTTGAACCTTAACTCAGGGAAGGTCCCAGGCATCCTCTCAGGTGAATCCTACTATTATTTGTAGTATTTTTGTATCTATTAAGTTGTTACTTCCACTGGGAGTCACTTCTTTATAACATCTTTAACCCCTTCCATTTATTGGCATGATCTCTGGGTCTACATTCCACATCCTCCTGATTTCATACTTTAATTTTTTTTTTTTGTCAAGTTCAATGACAAACTCCCACTCACAGTTTGACAAGTGCTGTTAAGTCTCCAATTTATTCCCAAGGTAACATTTTGAGATGATTACAGTTTCTCAGATTGTCTCTGTACATACTTCCAGCAGGGATGTTCTCCCTGGTATCTGCTCCAGATATTATGCCAAGTTGTTCTTTCACTGCAGCTGTTGTTCCCACAGTTACTGGTGTTATATCTATTTCTTGATGTGACCATGTTCTTTTTAGAGTATTTTTAAGGTCTTGGTATTTAGCCACATTTTTCTTTCTCTGCTTTGTTTATGCCATAGTCACTAGGCACACTTACATTGATGATGCTCATGTTTCTTTCACTTTTATTCCATACGACAATATCTGGTTTGACTGCCCCATTTTCAACAAACCCTCCTGCTGGAATCATTTGATCAAAAAATATGGTTACTTCATAATTTTTTGTTGTTGATTGGTGCTTATACTTCCAAGACTATTTATTTACTTCTATGACACTTTCTTTGTGGATCTTCTAGTGCAGCAGCTTGCATATTCTGTTGTGCCTCTTCATGTAAAAGCCACCTGCCAGGAGAGTATAGCATCCTGATATTAAGTGGCTCAAACTTTCTTTGCTGGTGGCAGAACCAACACTTGTCATTGTTGGAGATTTCTACACTTTTCTCAAATCCATTTTGTGTAGAAAGCATGATCTTGTGCTTCTATTATCATCATCCTCTCTCCACCAAATTTCAGTATTCCTCTTTTTTAGCCATTCAAGTAACTTATCTTCATCTACATATGGTTTATTTCTTTCCACCATGTAATTCCCTGCTCTGGCATTGTTTCCACTCCAGCTGTTTGCTCTTCAGACACGATATTCATGTATTTATTCACTTTTCCTTGCAATAATTGATGCTGGGTTTGCTCATTTTCATGATTATGGATAAGGCTGCTAGGTATTTATAAAGTTCTTTCCAGTTTTGTTACAGAGGTTTACTGTGAAAGATCATTTCCATGATGTTTATAGACCATCCAAATTTTGTTGTTCCTGGAACTCTTAAGGTAGTGCCCAATGCATACAATGGTTGATCTGTGAGAGGTGTTTGTTTCAGTTTGGCCCTGCCTCCATAGACTTCTTGGCAAGTATATTCTGCTCAGGCATTTATTTTTATACATCATTTTGTTCATATCAAGGGCTTTTCTCATTTTGGTGTCTAGTTTCTTAATTTTCCCTTCAGGCCAGTTGATAATGCCAAAGCTGCACTGTAGGACTGGTACTGTGAACTGGTTTATTGCTGTTATTTTGTTTTTAATTGTTAGTTCAGATTTATAGACCTATAGTTAACTGATACATTCTTTGCCAACCTTCCCTCATCTTTAAATGCTTGAGCTTCCATTTCTTTCACTCCTAGATATTTGTAGGTGGTATCTATTTCTAGGTCATTTACTTCACCCCCTCTGCAAGTTCTGTTTTGTCAACCCTGTCACTCTCCCATTGTGGAGGATACATTTTGTGCATTTCTCAAGTCCAAACTTCCTTTTTATATCATTTGAGTAGTTGTGAACCACTGTTAGGTGTTGCAGGTCTTTTTCATTCACAGCAAATAATTTAAGGTCATCCATGAACTTGAGACGGTTTATTGGTTTGAAAGTTTTTTTGTCTGGACTGTGATAAAGTGCATCGTTTGTTTATTTGTTTTAATAATTTGCTGAGTGGATCCAGTGCAAGGCAGAAATAAGAGTGGTGATAGGCTGTCCCCTTGGTAAATAACTCTCTTAATTACACTGGCCAACAAAATGAAACTTTTTTCTCATCACAAACATGATCACACTTTTCTTAATGCAGTTTTCGCGCTGATTCCGAATCTGGTTTTATTATTTTTCTAGCACATATAGTTATATAGATACACTGGTTTTGATATTTTTAAGTTTTTGATATTGCTATAAGAAAATTTATGGATGTATAGATCACACTTAGGAATGCTAAACAACAAATACATCATATACCTTATTCAATGTACTTATAAATAAAGAATATATACATTATTTTATTAAAAGCACTGAGTGTGATTTCCTTTTGTAAATTTGGCCTGGATTGTCACGATACAGCATCCAACAATGGTCCGCCATCATGCTTTCATTCCAATATCCTTGGTAGCGCTTCTCCATCATCTGAATATCTTGATGGAAGCGCTCTCCTTGCTTGTCACTCACTGCACCAAGGTTTTCAGGAAAGAAATCTAAGTGGGAATACAGGAAGTGAATTTTTAACAACATTCGACACTCCATTTCTTTGAAGGCATCAAGGAGGTTCTTGACTCCATCCTTATACGCAGGTGACTTGTTGCTTCCAAGAAAGTTTTCACATATCCATTTGAACGCCAGCCAAGCCTTCAATTCCAACAGACTTAGGACTTAGGACTTTTTCAAATTCAGTGTCATTCAAAACCTCCCTTATTTGTGGCCCAACAAAAATTCCTTCCTTCAATTTTGCTGCAGTAACCTTCGGAAATTTCCTTGAAAGGTATTGGAACCCTTCAGAATTGACTTTACCCATTGCTTTAACAAAATTCTTCATTAAACCAAGTTTAATGTGAAGAGGTGGCAGATAGATCTTTTGGGGATCCACTAAAGGGACAGACTGGAGATTGCTTATCCCTGGGACATATGTATACTAGGGTTATAACTTTTAGACTTTTTTTCAAATAAAAGATCTCCTGTATCATAAATCGATGAACTTTTGCTTAAAAACAATGAAAAAGACCCTAATTCCTCTGTTTTTAAAAAAGGTCACCCCCAAATCAAAAGTTTGAATCACCATAACCATATATTTACGTTACTCCTCATAAGTATATAAATATATTATTATTAGAGGGTGGACTTTTAGGTTTTAACCTAAAAAATATTTTCAAATTTTTCAGTATGCTAATATATCGTGAGAGCGCCCAAAAAATCACTTCCGGTGCTCAAATTCGATGACTAATATCAATCCACCCATACAAGAAATTCTAGAACACACGACATTGTTCTTCATGCACTCGCAAATTGTATAAAGCACGAAATGAAATCACCGAATCACTTGTGTCCAGTATTGCGCAATAGTTACTCAACTGTTCAGTTCAACTCAACTTCAGGTAAGCTTTTATTATTTGTAATATGTTCGCTTAATTAAAAAACATAGCGAAATGTGGAATTCGCTTCTGCACTCTTGAACATTCCAGAACATTTTTAAAATTTATTAACCATAATAATTTGTTGAATTTTTCTTCCATTTTAACACATAAACAAAAGCGTATCCAGAATGTTTTGTAGAGGGGAGTCAAACTCAAAAAATATATAGAGCCCAAAATATTTGGTGATAAATATTTTCGTGAGACGTTCTATGGATGTTCTAAAAATATTTTCCAAAATTTTATCACCTAAAAAATAATATTTGGTCATATTTTTTCACCTAAAAATCCGCCCTCTAATTATTATATTATTTCTATATATTATATTAATATTATATATATATAATATATATATAAACAAACAAACAAATCAACTTAATACCTTTTTATATCTGTTTCAGAAGCAATATAATGTCACACAAGAAAAGTGATACTACCATACAGAAGAACAAGGATATCTGGACCAATAATCTGGTGAGATTCCAGCAGTCACATAGAAGAGGAAGTGTGCCTTTAGAAGAATCTTCACTAGAAGAAAAATGCAGAATGCCACTCCAAATCCAAATCATTGGACGGTACCAGTTTCTTGGAACAGAAATCAAAGGAAGAAAGGAGCGAATAGTGGAAATTTCCAAAGAAGTTACAAAATTATGGAAGAATAAATTGAATTTTCTGCATGTGTCAGATCAAGTAATACGAGCAAAGCTTGACAAGGTGATGAAGACTTATGATGAATGTGTCAGGAGGGAAAAATATGATGCCCTGAATGAACTTTTTGATATCACTAAAGTAAATGGCCAATGGTTATCCTCGGAAGACAAACGACTGTACCACCTTCAAGTGGAAAGCAAAGGAGAAGTGGGGTACTCTACAGGTCAAGTTGCAAGTGAAGAAACGATTCACCCTTCAAAGAGACGAAAATTGCCTGCTGAATCAGCATCACATCTTACAATCATGTATCTGGTGGTAGTGGTACTGAATCTGAAGAGAGCGAGCATGAAGATGAAGATGAGAGTATTACTCCACCAACCAGAAGACATAACAAAAGTAAAGTTGCAACCAACTTGGTGACATCCACAGGAGTATCAACAAGTAAAGCCGCTAAAATATGCAAACAGTTGTCACTTGATGGTATTGACATTCCAACACCAAGTCAAGCAGCAATTTACAAGTCAGCATACAAAGAGGCTGCTAAATTGAAGGAGGAAATGATTGAAAATTTACAGATAGAAGAGTGGTCTTTACATTTTGATGGAAAGCGCATTGAGGAAAATGAGTATCAAGTAGTGGTACTTAAAAATGAAAGAACCGAAGTAAAATTGGATGCATTGCGTCTGAAAGATGGCAAGGCTGAAACTGTTGCTGAAGGAATTGCAAAAGTTATTGATGAATACACCTTATGGAATGCAATAAAGATGATCATTGCTGATACAACAAGTGTTAACACTGGGAAAAAGAGTGGTTGTTGTTGTCAAATTGCAACGAATGTTCTCAGAGAAGGGTATCTGCAAACCACAATTTATCAGTTGTCAGCATCACATTCTGGACAGGATTCTCCGTTTGGTAATGGACGAAGATCTTGGTGCTAACACCAGTTCTCCAAACATCGAATATCCATTTGTATCCCAACTGGTGAAAATTATGAGGAACTAAAGGCACAGTTTGTTAATGGAACAGAAGAGGTCCTCGAGAAATCAGATGGAGAGATGATATTAAGTTTTTGTACCATCTAACACGGGTGTTTAGATTCTTTGAAGAAAAAGGGAATTTTCCTTTGATTAACTTTCAGAAAATTCCAAACATCAGCAATGCGAGGTGGCATTCAAGAGCCATTCTAGCTATCCTTGCATTTATTCTTATACCTACAACAAGGAAGACTTTGGAGAAGGTATGCAGATTCATTTCATACAACTGGGCAGAATATTGGTTTACTAATCAGATGTACAATGAAAATGACTTCAAGAACTTGCCAGAAATATTGAAACCTTACAAAAAAGCATTGAACTCATTGGAAAATCACTGGAAGCAGGAGCCATCCCCACTCAAGATACCAAGAAGTAATCAGTGTGCAGAATGTGCAATCAAAGTTATGCAGGAACTGTATGCTGCCTGCAGAAACAAAAACAAACTGCAACTTCGGTTTATTCTAAGCAATAAGCAGTAATATATGTACAAGTATTATAACGATTATGTTGTGAGTTTTTATTATATTACATGGAATATGCAATAAAGTTACGTATGCAATAATCGATTTTTTGATTTTGGGGTGACCTTTTCTAAAAAGATATTAAAATGAAAGTTCATTTCTTTGTTTTTAGGCAAACGTTCATCGAATTAAAGTACAGGAATATTAGGTTGTAAAAAAGTTATAACCCTAATGTATACCTAAGTGGCCAGTCACTTTTGGTGTAATGTTCTATAGTGGCGCGACTGTCCCACAGGCAAAGGAAACAACAAAATTTTGTGAATCCTGACTGCATACCCATAAGCATTCCTATAACTTTTAGATCTCCACAAACATTCCATTGATGACTGTCATATTTGATTGCCTTAAGTAGTATATCCATATTGTCATATGTCTTTTTTAGATGGACGGAATGGGCAATGGGGATGGATGGCATTATATTACCATTATGCAAAAGAACTGCTTTCAGGCTTCTCTGCGATGAATCAATAAAGAGGCGCCACTCAGATGCCACATACGTCTGAGATATGGCTGTAAATAGTCCATTGATGTCATGGCAATAACAGAGAGGACCGTCTACTGAAAAGAATGCTGTTAATTCAAAATTCCGCTTTCGGTAGTAACTAATACGAACATTGATCTCAAGTAAATTGTTCTCCTTTAGTCTTGAGGCGAGAAGCTCTGATTTCTCTTTAGACAGCGATAAGTCTCTAACAAGATCTACAGATCTACAGAAGCTAAGGCTAACAAAGACCCTAAGATCCACTCTAAGGTTAGCCCGAGAGAAAGGAAAGAGTAGCGGGTTAAGAGAAGAGAAGAGAATAAGGGGTTAAGTAAGAGCAACACCTATCACTCATGGGTTAACATTCATTCAGAAAAAGAGGAAAAGTGTCTCACCATCATCATCCGCCGGCCACTGCCGACAAGTCAGAAAAATAGTCGGAGAGAATAGGAGAGGGGTGAAAGATGAAAAGAAGTAAAATAAGAACGCTTACAAACCATGCAAACAGTCTTAACTCACTGTCATACCATGCAAACTACAAACATGCAAGAAAAGAGTTAGAGACATGTAAAAAAAAAAAACAGTAGGTAAGTTAAACAAAAAGTGGGTTAGTTTACGCTATGAGCTACATCTACATTCGTGTTAGTCTAATTTTTTTTTTTTTTTTTTTTTAATAATTTTAGTGCTGGCATCACACGCTGGCATGTCACAAGCTGGCATTCATCGTCAACAGACTCATCCTCGAGCACCACCACCAGAGCTTCTGTTGCTAACTTTGTTGTTTTTTAAATTAAACAATGTTAATACCTTTAAAATGTCTGTCAAGACGGTTCTTAAACATATTAACGCTGGTAGAATGAACGACTGATGCGGGAAGATTATTCCATTTATCAATTACTTTAAACGTAAAGAAGTTTTTAGCAATATTAGTAATAAAACGCCTGCCACGCAACTTAAATCCATTATTGCGAGTATTACTATTATCAAATGTGAACAATTTGTCAAAATTTACGTTATCGATGTTATTAATGATTTTGAAAACTTCAATAAGCTCCCCCCTTAATCTCCTAGTTTCGAGTGAATACAGGTCTAACTCATTAGAGTTTTCCATCTGGTCTTGCAGAAGCATGATTAGTCTCTGGTCTAGGTTATACTGGGTGATCCAGATAAATGGGACCCATAAAAAAAAGCCAAATATTCTTAATATTTAATTCCTTTCATAAAAACTATATATCATTCGAAAGAGTAGAGTTACAAGTTTATTATGAAATATTTATTTTTTAAAAATGACTCCTTTCAAACGTGCTCCATTAGTTGCCAAGCATTCCAGTGTTCTCGCTTGTAAGTTCTGCATCACTTTTGCAAGTGTGTGCGGTGGTATGGCCTGTATCTCATTTGTGATGGCGGCCTTCAATTCTTGCAAGGTCGTTGGGTTATTTCTGTAGACCCTACTCTTTAAATATCCCCAGAGATAATAATCTAAGGGAGAAAATTCCGGAGACCTTGCGGGCCATTCAACATCTCCAAATCTTGAGATTAACTCGCCTGGAAATGTTTGACGCAAAACTGCCATGCAGTTCCTCGTGGTATGGCAGGTAGCTCCGTCTTGTTGGAACCAGTGGTTTTCTAGACAAAGATCTCTTAATTTAGGAATAAGGAAATTGGTCAACATTTTTTCGTAGCGATCACCATTTACAGTGACCGTGTTTCTGGTGGAACCCTCAAAAAAGTACGGCCCTATAATCTGAGATGCAGTAAGACCACACCAAAAAGTTACACGCTGACTATGCAACGGGACTTCGGTAATATTCAATGGATTTTCTGTTGCCCAGAAATGACAATTTTGTTTGTTTACAGTTCCATTCAAGTGAAAATGGGCTTCGTCTGACATAATCAAAGTTGCTAGAAAATTGGTGGTGTCATTTACCTTCTGTTGGATCCATTGACAGAATTGTCATCTTTGTGCGAAATCTCCATCGTTTAGTTGTTGCACTGTTTGAATTTTATATGGAAAGAGCATTAAATTTTGCTTGAATATACGGTGTGTTGTTCCATATCCAACTCCTAACAGCTGAGAAGCATGTCTGATGCTTATGTTAGGATTTCCTGTACAATTTCATGAGTTCTGTTAATGATCTCGTCTATCCTTGCTGTGCGCACTCTTCCAGTTGGTTTTCTTTTCCAATGCTGCCAGTTAGGGAAAAATTTCTGACACACCGACGGATTACTTTCTTAGAAGGTGATTTTGACATCTGAAAATTTGTCTTGAAAGATCTTTGAGCTGAAACTACACTTCTTCCATGCTCATAATATTGCTCAGTTTATGAAACGCAGCTGTTCCACAGTCCATGCAGTCATCTTGAAAGGTTAGTTTTAACTAACACTTTTATTTTGTTTTGTATCTTATCTTGTCTTGTATTGTCAAAACCTATACAATCCTGTACAAACTTGTAACTATCCTCTTTCGAATGATGCGTATGATTTTATAAAAGGACTTATACTTTAAGAGTTACAGGGGTTTCTTTTGGGTCCCATTTCTCTGGATCACCCTTTATATCTTCCTGCACTTGATGATTCATGAGGGAAACACTGTCAAAAGCCTTTTGGTAGTCAATCCATGTCATATTCAAGTTTCTCATTCTGCTGTCCTCTACTACAGTTTTGCTTATGAACAGCTGGTCCAGTGTGAATTTTTAAATGCCTATTCAGAACATGCTTTCTTGCTGCACTAAAAGAACAATACACACACTTAAAAGGTTTTTCTCTTTCTTGGCTTATACTCTTTTCAGTATTTTGAATAGTTGTAAATGGCGCTTCCACCCAAAGCCAAACACTTCAACTATGTCTGAACTTGACCTAGCGTTGATTTGCCACTAGGATTAAGTTCTTTTCTTTTCTCCAATGATCCAGTTTATTGTGCCATACTGACATAGGTTTCTTGTTGGGACCATTTTCCATTGTAATTGCTCAGGTCCAGGGTCAATACCTTGACCTGGTGGGGTTGCCCACATTGATCCCTTTGGTGAAGTTTCTTCTCTGGGATTGAGAAAAGTTGCACCATTACTCTCCTCACCCATCCTGCTGCATAAGCGGATTGAGGGGACCTTTTTTATCCTGGGCACCATCCTGCCAGCATGTGAGCTTTCCTTAGTAGACATCATGTCCTGTTCTTGTTTGTGGAAAGCTACATACAGGTGGGAGGGGTTTCCCCCAACCCCTCTCTTATTTTTAGTTGCCTTTTATGACATGTTGGGACTATGTGGGAAGTATTCTTTAAATCCCTAATACCTAGGGGGATAGTGTGAATTCGTAAATGTGTTTTAAGATTAGCCCTATATGCTGTACTAAAAGAACAATACCTACACTTAAAAACTTTCTCTCCAGTATGAATTATTAAATACTTTTTAAGATCAGAGCTTTGTGCTGCACTAAAAGAACATGCACCACATTTAAAAGGTTTTTCTCTGGTATGAATTCTTAAATGCCTTTTAAGGTCAGATCTTTGAACTGCACTGAAAGAACATTTCCCACACTGAAAAGGTTTTTCTCTCTTGGTTTACACACTTTTTGTGGCTGTAAGTGGGGCTTCCACCGTAAGTCAAACACTTCAACTATGTCTGAACTTGGTCTAGCATTCACTTAAGGAGGGTGACTGTATCTTTTATTGCCCCTATTTGGATTTCTATGAACTGGGGCTATCCTGGGATTGAATTCAGGTAAGTTGGTAGGTTGTTGTTCATCTTGTTGCCCCAACTATGATGGGGAGAATGGCAGCTTCTTTCAATCTCCAGTTTCTCTATGTCATAGATAAGCACCTGGTATTTAGTGATTTTTTCCCTTTCCACTCTATTAAGGCTGAAGTCATTTGGGATGCTGACCTCAATAAGTAAGGCACCCCTTTCCCTCTTGTCCCACACTACTATGTCCGGTTTTACTGCAGAGTTGTCTATAAAAGTGGCAGTTGGAATTACTGTGTCATAGTATATTGTATAATGATTATTTCCAGTGATTGGTGCACATGTATGGTCCCATACATTTTTACCACATTCCAATTCTAATGCTGTCATGATCATCCAATGGATATGTTTGCAAATTTTATTGTGTCTGGCTGTATAGTACCCATTTGCTATGAGCACCCTACAGCCTGATATTAGATGGCCAACACTTTCCACCTCAGCATGACAGAATCTACACCCCGTCATTATTACTCAGTCAAGCCATTTTTTTAAATGCATTTGTTGGGAGTGCAAGATCATCAGCACACATTATTAGTTGCTCTCCATCATATTGCAGAACTCCTCTCCTTAGCCATTCCAATGATCCTTCTTTATTGATGTAGTCCTTCTGTAGTTTTTGATAGTATTTTCCAGCTCTTTGTTGTTGTTCCCATTCTTCTGCATATTTGGCCTGGTACTCTTTCAGTTTCTACTTCTTCTGTCATATCATTCCGTCCAAACTGCTGGGCTAGTTTGGTTATAGAAGTATGTTGAGTTACTCTTGTGTTGTGGAGTTCACAGACTAGAGCTATTATAGGGATACTTGAACTCTTCAGATACTACCCAATGCTGATGGTCGATGATTGGTGCAGCTGGTTAACCTCAGTCAATCCCATTCCTCCCAGTTTCCTTAGTAGATACAATCTGGGAAGACTGGTTCTTGTATGTTGTTCTATTTAGAGTGAGGATTTTTCTGGTCTTAACATCTAGTTTGTTTAGTTCTGATTGTGGTCAGTCTATTATCCATATACTATAATTAATAACAGGGATTGTGAGTTGCTTTATAGCTGTTATTTTGTTCTTTGATGTAAGTTAGGTCTTGCAGATCTTTTTCATTCTTCATACATACTCTCCACTGATTTTCTCTCACATTTGCCAGTGTTCTATATTACCACTTTCTTCTATCCCAAAGTATTTGTAGGAACTATCCTCTTCCAAGTCTTTAATCTCAGTCTCTTCCTAAATTGATGTTATGAGTTTGTACTTTCCTGCTTCCTCTAAGTGTGGGTATGAAGAGCCTTTGAGCCTATCATGAACTCTTAAATGCACTTGAAGATGATTTTTCTGTGCTGCAGTGTAAGAACAAATATCACATTTAAAAGGTTTTTCTCCAGTATGAACTCTTAAATGCTGCTGAAGATTACTTTTCTGTGCTGTAGTGTAAGAACAAATATCACATTTAAAAGGTTTTTCTCCAGTATGAACTCTTGAATGCTGCTGAAGACTACTTCTGCATGGTGTAGTGTAAGAACAAATATCACATATAAAAGGTTTTTCTCCAGTATGAACTCTTAAATGCTTTTGAAGACTACTTTTCTCTGCAGCAGTGTAAGAACAACTATCACATTTAAAAGGTTTTTCTCTAGTATGAACTTTTAAATGCTCTCCAAGACCACTTTTGCGTGCTGTAGTGTAAGAACAATTATCACATTTAAAAGGTTTTTCTCCAGTATGAACTCTTAAATGCTGTTGAAGACTACTTCTGTGTGCTGCAGTGTAAGAACAAATATCACATTTAAAAGGTTTTTCTCTAGTATGAACTCTTAAATGCACTTGAAGACTACTTTTGCATGCTGCAGTGTAAGAACAAATATCACATTTAAAAGGTTTTTCTCCAGTATGAACTCTTAAATGCTGCTGAAGATTACTTTTCTGTGCTGTAGTGTAAGAACAATTATCACATTTAAAAGGTTTTTCTCCAGTATGAACTCTTAAATGCTGTTGAAGACTACTTGTGTCTGCTGCAGTGTAAGAACAAATATCACATTTGAAAGGTTTTTCTCTAGTATGAACTCTTAAATGCACTTGAAAACTACTTTTGCATGCTGCAGTGTAAGAACAAATATCACATTTAAGAGGTTTTTCTCTAGTATGAACTTTTAAATGCTCTCTAAGACTACTTTTGCGTGCTGTAGTGTAAGAACAACTACCACATTTAAAAGGTTTTTCTCCTGTATGAATTCTTAAATGCTGTTGAAGACTACTTCTGTGTGCTGCAGTGTAAGAACAAATATCACATTTGAAAGGTTTTTCTCTAGTATGAACTCTTAAATGCACTTGAAGACTACTTTTGCATACTGCAGTGTAAGAACAAATATCACATTTAAAAGGTTTTTTCCCAGTATGAACTCTTAAATGCTTTTGAAGACTACTTTTCTGTGTTGCAGTGTAAGAACAAATATTACATTTAAAAGGTTTTTCGCCAGTATGTATTCTTAAGTGGGTTTTCAGATGACAACTTTGAGTTGTACTAAAAGGACACTCCCCACATTTAAAAGGTTTTTCTCCAGTGTGAATTCTCAAGTGAATATTAAGACTTCCTTTTATCTTTGTTTCATATGAGCAAACTGAACACTTAAATTTTTTCTCTTGTACAAATTTATGAATCACTTCATTAAAATCAAATAAATCACCAACATAATTTGTACCTGATGCAGAGTAACTTTCTGGTTCTTTATCACCAGCCAAAGATTCATTCTTTTCTAAGACTGATTTTGCTGCTATTGTAAATTTATGCTTGGTATGTTTCTGGAAGAGAGAGAGAGAGAGAGACAGAGAATTAATTACTTTATAGTAAACAAAATCAATGCTAAAGGTATATTCCATACTGAATTTTTTAGTCTATACTAAGCACACACACATTATCTTCAGATCCATATCCAACTCTGAATGGAGTCTGTACAACACTTGAGCTTAAGACTAGAAACACTGAACACATATGCAGGGATCCAATGTTACCTTTCATGACAAGGTTGGGGTATACCTCTAGTGGTATGTACACAAGTTGATACCAATGTCTCCATTTATACACCTCAAACCACTTCCATTTAGGTTTCTCATTAACTTTAGTGCAACATTTATGTACACCAATGTCTCCATTTATACATCTCACAAACCACTTCCATTCCTGTTTCTGATTAACTTTTGTGCAACATTTATTCACACATTTGTTACTTACATCATTCCACCTTTCACAGTCTTACTCTACTCTCTGCTATTGTACACCTTTTTCTTGATTCTACTATTGCTCATTCTCAATGAAGGTCATATCAACATAGCATACTTATCCTTCCATTCCGCTGTCACCTTTGTTTTCAATCCATTTCATACACATTCACATACATCAGATGCTGACATCACTAAACAAGTCATATATATTACACATACTTTACAGCCAGTTGTTCATCATCTATCTCACCAAGAACTTGCACTACTCTCCTAGTCTTTTATACCAAACACCAAGTAACTTCAATTTACACAATCATATCATATGGGCTGACAGACCTTCACTCAACCCTCAAACAAAATTGGTCGTATACCTTTTGTGATATGACAGGTAAGACTAACATCTCCAATTACACACCTCATAAAGCATTTTCATTCTTCTCTGTTTCTCATTAACTCCTCTGTCATGCAAATTATTATCATACAATATTGTTTAATATCCAATAATGAGGCAGTCAGAACCAGAAAGGCATACTTTTGGTGAGTTTGCTCTTCTTGTTCTGATTGCCTCATTATTGGTTTGCCTTTTTATCAATAACATTTTACATATGATTATACAAACATAGTATATTCTTGTCTCTTCTCACATTCAGTGATATTCACACTCCACAACTTTCTCCAACATCCCCATGCATCTCTCAACATTATTTACACACCAACTTAGAGTATGTAATTTTTACCAGGATTAAGTCTCCATATTTAAAAGAAAAGTCTTGGCTAAACAGTTTTTTAATATGAAATAACCAGAATGCAGCATTTTAGTTTATAAATATTTGGGAAGTGTACACTATACAGCAATATATATATATATATATATATATTATATATATATATATATTATATACACCACACACAGTCATGGCAAATAAAACTGGGACCTTTCCATATAGAATTTGGCCTACTTTGAAAATATGACAAATGAGCAGTTTAACATTTACATTAATATTTAGTTATGTTGCCCTTGGCCTTGATGACTATCTGGAGACATTTCGGCATGCTATCACTCAGTTTTTCAAAATAATCCAAGGTCATGTTCTTAATCCACAACGACTTGATCTCGCGCTGCAGACTATTGAGTGATGTGGTGTCGATGTTTGAAAGCTTCTGCTTCATGACATTCCAGCAGTTCTCAATGGGATTCAGGTCAGGGGTATTTCCTAGCCACTTCAGCATGTTAATATTATTGTCAGCAAGCCACTTTGACACTTTTTTCACCTTATGACAAAGTGCACTGTTGTGCATGAAAACACTGGAGCCAAGTATTTCGTAAAAATTAAGCAGATGGTCCTCTAAAACATTAATATACCTGTCTGCATTCATGGTAGTGTTTTTGGGCAAGAAATACAGACCACAGCGCCCATAAGAACCACTGAAACAACCCCAAACCATCACTGATGTCAGGTGCTTGATGGTGCAGATGGTGTACAAAGGGTGGTATCGGCTAACATTGGGGGGGGTCATCTCACCTTACCAGCACGACTTAGAATACACTGAAAAGTGCTTTCATCTGACCACATGACCTTCCTCCAATGCTCAGGGATCCAATCTTTATATGTCTTAGCAAAAGTAAGCCATTGCTCCTGCATGCGTTTGGTCAGGAGTGGCGTCCATGCGGTGCTTCTGCTGGGAAGTTGAAGATTCTTCTGGAGTTGATGATGTATGCAGCGTAAGGACACGTTCTACATGTAGCAATTTTGGGTGACTTCCTTTAAGCTGGGAGGCGGTCATTTGTGGGTTCTGTTCTTGATAACTTCTCACCACAGAAGGTTATCTGTGGACTTTGTCATCTTCCTAGGGCGACCACGGTAAGGTTTGTAGGCAGGAACAACATTTGGTGGTAGGCCTACAGCCGCAGCAAGCAAGCGCATAATAGTGGATTTCCACTGGCTACGACGACAAATTTCCTTGATGGGGACTCTCTCTTGTCTCCAAGCAATAATACGTGCTTTCTCCTCTTTAGAAAGATTGGTAGCACCCATATTCACTGTATGAATAAAAAATGATAACATCACAAAGCACAAGCTCTGTAATCCTGTGCACTTAGGTTGGAGCGGTAAAGGCAGTAACACTCCCCACAACTGCTACATGCACACTGAGAGCCATTGATTTATCCCATACTCATGCTCTGCTTCCTGGCAAGTTGCCAGACACCACAAGATTATTTTGTCACTCGTATAGAGCCACTCTGGCAAATTAAACTGGGGCAGCTTGACAATGGAGTTTATATAGAAAGGTCCCAGTTCTATTTGCCGTGACTATATATATACAGGGTGTCCCATAAGCCCAGCATCATAGGAAAAATAATAAAAAAGGTGAACAAAAGCTTTTATTTACAGAACGTGCTCAATATGTCCACCATTGTTTTCAATACACAAATTCAGACGTGATACCCAGTCAGCAAGCACACGGTGAATGATGTCAGGAGTAATGGTATTACATGCCCTAATAATGTGGTGCCGCAAATGTTCAACACTCCTAATTTTCTCTGCATATACCAGCGCTTTCAAGTGGCCCCAGAGATAAAAATCTAGTGGCGTGAGATCCAGGCTTCTAGCTGGCCATTCCACAGGCCCTTGACGTCCTATCCAATGACCAGGGAATTGTTAGTACAGGTATTCCCTTACTTGGGTGCTGTAATGTGCAGGAGCGCTGTCTTGCTGGAACCATGTTGGGAAATTTCCTTCTTTGTTCAAGGCACTGGGAAATGCTTCTTCCTTGAGCATACGTAGATAGGTGCCTCCAGTGACATGTTCATCAAAAAAGAGGGGGCCTATGATGCGATCCTTCCAAATGCCACACCATACCATCACCCGAGATGCACCTTGTTCCTTTGAAGAGGTATACTAGTGAGGGTTGTTTTGAGACCAGTAGCGGGTGTTCTGTCGATTTACCTCACCATTTCCATAAAAAACAGCCTCATCACTGAACAGAATGGTGGATGGGAAATTGGCATCCCGAGCATAAGAAAAATATGAATTATGGTTTGTAGAAATAGAAAAATATGAATTTCTCCTATGATGCCAGACTTATGGGACACCATATATAATATATATATATATATATATATATATATATATATATATATATATATATATATATCCTGAGATTGAGTGCAGGTGAAGACTTAGTAATTTCTGACCATTCTGGTGGGTCATATTTCAGATTCCACAGTTAGATGTTGGTGTAAGGTGTGGTAACAAGTTTGATTTTCATTAGAATAAACAATTTGGGTGGAAGCAAAATCAAGGTCCTTTTTTTTCTTTCTTAATAATAAAGTGTTGTGTGTGCATCAGAATTACAGGTAAAAAAATTTACTATGGTCTAATAAAAAGATTTGAAGATAAGAACTTTTTGTTTTATTTTGTTGTAAACCTTGTTTGTGTGATAACTTTTCATTTATTATTATTAGAATATTATATTATTCTGATTTATTTACTGCTTGATTCATTAAATTTAACTTATGTACATAGAATTATAATACAGGGTGTACATAAAGTCAGGATCTATTTTTGTGAAGCACTTGGAAATTACATGGAATTCAATCATAAAATGATAAAGTAGTAACATTTATTAAATAATTAAGAGTAGGATTTGACGTGATGCCCATCAGTATCCCTGCACAGCTCAAATCATTCTGCAGCATTTCTAAACACATTCTGGAGCATTTGCGGGGTTATGTTATCTGCAGCAGTTCGTATACGTGTACGTAAGTTTTCAAGACTCGTAATCTTCGTCTGATAGACGTGCGATTTGATAAAGCCCCATGCAAAGAAATCTAAAGGGGTTAAATCTGGTGATCTCTCTGGCCAAGGTCTGTTGCTTCCACGTCCGATCCAGCAATTTGGAAAATGTCCATTTAGATGATCCTGAACAATTTTGGCATAGTGACAAGGAGCACCATCATGTTGATAGACGACGGTACTAACAATCCTATTCCCAATCAGCTGAGGTTCAAGGAATTGCTGCAACATGTCCAGATAAATAAGCCCCGTAACTGTAGCTTCAGCAAAGAAAAAAGGACCATAAACCTTAGATTTTGTTAAACCCATCCAGACATTAACTTTAGGCGAGTTTCTTTCCCAATTTTGGGCAAAATCATTCGGTCTTTCATCTGCCCAAATTCGACAGTTATGGCGATTTACTTTTCCACACGTATGGAAAGTGGCTTCATCACTAAAGAGAATGTTGTCCATTAAATTATCACTCCAGATTTGTTCTACGAGATCAGCACACACAGCACTTCATCGAGGGAAATCTTCCTCATGTAAATCATGTAAAACCTGCAAATGATAGCTTTTCTTCTGCAAATTAACTTTCAGAATTTTGTGCACAGATGACGTCGGGAGGCCGAGTCTGTGTGATGCAGCACGAACGGACGTACGTGGCTCCTCACTGATAATTCCGCGTACTGCATTCATGGTAAGATCTGACATACACGGTCAGTCGGTCATCCTGATCTTGCTTCATCATTTACAGATCCCGTTTGTTTAAATTTGTTCACCAATTTTCGTATTGTCTTGTCTATTGGCCCCGGCTTATGAAATCTCCTTCTAAACTTCTCTTTGATGTCATTATATTTTACTAATAAAAATATTGCAATAATTATTGAATTTACTTACTGTACAAGAATTTAAATGCTGTTATCCAGAATGCATGGGACTTTGAGCATGTCAGATATTAAAATATTCTCAATACTAAAGAGGGTACCCAAAAAATCTATAAACCCAACCTAAACAGAAGGAATAAAAAATTCACAAGTACAGTATATAGTATTAAAAATATTTAAAAAAACACCACAGTAATACTGTACATGTACAGTATAAAGTAAATAAGCTGTAATGTTCTCACCGATTACATGTACAGTACTGTATTGTACATGTGTTGCAGTCTTGAATGCAGTTATACAGTACTGTAGTTGATTGCAATTCAATTTTTGAGACTGTACTACTGTACTATATTTATAGTACTCTATGTACAGAGCTGGGCAATAAATACATTGAGTGTATTTAAATACTAAATACTAAATACATGGGAGAAATGTATTTAAATACTAAATACATTTTACAAATGTATTTAGATACTAAATACATTTTACAAATGTATTTAGATACTAAATACAAAATACATCAATTGTATTTAAATACATTTGTAAATACATTTTAAATATATACAAATTTTAACATATGCATTCACTAATTCACTAAGCCATGACACGCACACGATAAAGAAATCAACTGCTTTCGACTAAGAGTGGCACACAACTGATTGAACTGACACGTTGAAACATGAACCATGCTGTACTACACTGTTGACACGTCGTACTGTGCTAGTACAGAACGTGTATTAAACCAGTAAAAGTATTTACATTTTTATATTTTGAGTATTTAAATACTCATTAAAGTATTTAAATACTATATTTAAATACATGAAAAACAATGTATTTATAAATACAGTTCTAAATACACAAATGTATTTAAATACTGCCCAGCTGTCTATGTACAGTACCCTGCTGTACAGGGTGTCCTGAGTCTTGTTACACCTATAATCTCGGAATATTAAATGATGTTTAGTTCCAACAGGATGGAGCACCTCCCCACTATTCCTTGAGGGTTCATGAATATTTAAATGAGGTGTTTCTGATCGATGGATGGGGACATTAAAAAGCAACATTAAAATGGCCTCCAAGAAGCTCAGATCTCTCGAGTTGTGACAATGCATTATGGGGATTTATAAAGGAAAAGGTTCCTCCAAAACGTTATGATTCCACTGACGGACTAAAGGAAACCGTAAAGGATGCTTTTAAACTTGTAACACCTAAAATGCTGAGGAGCATAGCACATTGAACCTGGCGTAAAATCATTTTGTGCAGTAAGAATGATGGTTTGCATACAGATCCATTGGATACATGATAAACTTGTGTATAACTATGTATAAACTACAATGTTGTATAAGTCTGTATAAAATAAAATCTCTCACAGTGTTTTCTACTATATACTTTCATTACCATAGTTACAGAACACTGGAGTAACATTTACATAGGTGTAACAAGACATTCAGGACACCCTGTACATTAAATATTTACAGTACACTACAATTCTGAAACTTCAAATTTTTGGGGTCACTTTAAAATTTTTATACATTTCCTTTTGCCTTTAAATTTAACTTTATTTTTATTTTTTATTTACATAAAATGATAGACTTAAAAAAATTCCAACATTATAGGGTTAAGCACTTTGGTTATGGTGATTTAGGAGGTAGTGGTGGTGCTGCTGCTTGCTGCAAGGTGAACCTGGCAAGGAAATTTCACTCAAGATACTATTTGGCAGGTCTGGATGTTCCTCACATGTGACAGATGTAAAATTTACATTTGGATCAGCTTTTTGACAAGCTTTAGATGCTTTTTTGAAAAGGTCTCTAATATCTGCTTCTTTAGATAAACATTGTTTTTTGTGGAGGAAAGAAGAATGTATAGCATGCAACTGCATCACTACTTCTGCGGAATAACAACTCTTCATTTTGGAAAATTTAATAAATTTTTCAAGACATGCTTCTGCTTCAGCCCATATTATTTTTCGAATTTCCTCATCACTTTCATCTTCAGAGTCTTTTTGTACAATCTCAGCAGTTTTAGGATTCAGAATACTGTCAAGTAGTTCAGCATCAGTCAATACACAAATCACCAACATCATCTACCTCACACCATTCTTGAAGTCAGTTTCTTGTAGAGAAGCAACTGGGTTTGCAGATGGTGCATTTTTTACCACATCAAGAATGTGATGGAGTACTCCTTTACTTTGCATTACATTAAATCCTTCAAGCTCTTCTTCCTCTGAAGATCCATCAGTAGAGGACGCCAGTGGGCATCGAAACGGTTGTTGAAATAAACTCTGTCTATTAGAGTGGGTTTTTATCATAATACTGACACCACTTCTTTTAAATCCAGATGCAACAGTTTCATCTGAGCCAACTATGGTAGAGGTAGGTAAACAATGCCATAATAAACCTGTTTCATCAGCATTATAAATCTCATCAGGTTTTAAAATCATGCTCAGAAACTAATGAAGCAAAAATCTCAATATTTTCCAGTTGCATTATGATCAGTTGACTTTTCCTCAAATGACATATCAAGTCTCCTTATGCCATGATGAAGTTTAAAGCATGTCAACCATCATTCAGAAAATACACACTTATCACTTAATTTCATGTCATTGTAAAACTGCTTAGTTTTCTTAATTATCATCAGCCCTGAAATTGCAACACCTTGCAACTGATTCAGTTTAAACCACTCAAAGTACAGTATCAAATTATTCTAGCTTGGGTTTATGTAAAGGTTTTCTAGTTTCTATTCCCTTAGAAGAGTCACTTTAACTTTAACAAATGATCTTTTTGAGCCTTTATATCATAAACTGTTGAGGAACCAACATTGTAATCATGCATGAATATGTTGCAGTTTTCACTTTTCTGTAAACATTTATAAATTTCAATTTCCTGCTGCAATATCAACACCACTCTTTTTATTTTTATTCTTCCATGAAGCAGCTGGTGGAGTTTAGAAACAGTGGCATCAGCAAGTGTCTGAAGTTTGCTGCTGGTTAGCAACAAAATTATGCTATTGACTAAGGTTTACAAAATTATGGGGCATTTTTTAAAATGCCAGTTTCTGAATAATTCCAGTTTATAAAGTTCTAGATAACACAGAGTTTACTGTATTTTGTTTTGAGAGAAAATTAAAAGAGGTTAAAAGAATTTGAATAATTTCATTGATTACTATAATTTAACTTTATCATCATTAACCCTTTACTGCCCAAATATTTTGTAGGGTTAAGTTATGAATGCGTGTATTTGAAAGGTTACAAATTTGTCCTTTTGGGCAGTAAAGGGTTAAGTTCAATTCTTTTGGGAACTGAACTTAATGATAAATTGGACTCAAAGAACTTGAATTTAAAATAATATAATTGCTCACAAACTTTATAAACTATTGAAAAGATATTTTCAATTCAACAACTTATACGAATTGTGCAAGTGGATTACAAAGATTTAGAATTCTGCTGAAGAGATGCCATATGAGCAAAACTTAGTAAAACTTGTATTACCCTAAATACTAAATTGAAAAATCTGACAAGTGAAAATGAATATTTGTGAAGTTATTTTTAGTTTATCATTATTACACTGTATAAATATAGTTATATACAACCAACCATAGATACACACAGGATGCAACACTCATTTTATAACCATTCCCTCCAGACCCAAGATTATTACAGACAAATGATGTTTGCCAATTCAAATAGCCAAATTTTAAATTAATACCAAATCATCATGTTCAGTTTGATCACAACTACATCATCTGGACACACAGGATGGTCTCCCATCCAACTACTACCCAGACACAATGTTGCTTAACTTTGTTGATCTAAGGGAAGTAGTGTTGTAACAATGATTTCAACATAGTCCTACATGTAGTACAACTACTTTAAAAGAAAAATAAGAAACTATGGGATAAAAACAATCAGAGGACTTCAAATTTTCATAAAGCAAGATTTAGGATTGAACAAACTGATCAAAGTAGCACGTTCTAACCATGAAATTCCTTATCAGCAGTATTTCAGTAAGAAAATAATACCAGAAACATACAGCAGTCTCCTTAGCATAATCTTGTTACAAAGGCTCAACATTTACCATAAACAAGTGATATATGGATTGCGAGTACAGCATTCCTTTTTTGAGTTTAATGGTCTCTAGTTGATGGGAGATTTTAAACAGTAAGCAGTTCTTACAGTTATCCTATTCCCTGAAGCTCTCAGTGAACACAATTAAGTGAATGAATAAAAAAACTTTAGAAGAGGTCAATAATCATGCTAGCAAAGTTCATCTTGTAGTAAAAAAAAAAAAAAAAAAAAAAAAAAAAAAAAAATATGGTAGTCAGAGTATGAGAAAATGGCCTGCAATCTTTATCCTATTTCATTCATACCCTACAACAGTGTATTAGTGATTCAAGTTTTGAACAAATGTTTTGTAAAAAATATTTCTATAGGTAGGAATACAGTAAGTCCTCTATTTACATGATAGATGCATTAATGGAAACCACCATTCATATCAAAATTGTAAAAATAAAAACCTATTTTCCCTCAGATATAATGTATTATAGGAAGTGTGTTCAGCCTAAGAAATTTTTACCATATTGCTCTATACAAGAATTATATAGAACATAATGCTTATTATACACATACATTAATAATAGAATATAAAATACATTATGTAATTTTGTACATACTGTACTTACTGGAGATGGCTCCAAAGACTGCTTAAAGTGGAACCTCATCCTTCTTGGGGCTCCTCCTTGGTGAAACAGGTTGATGATGAGGTTGAAAGTGGGCTTTGGGGTGTTGCAGGAATTCTTTCAACCTTCTTGAAGTAGGTAAACAATGATGTCTGTATAGCCCTCTTCTCTTTTTCCTGGTACAACTCCCTGTAGCAGTGACTGTGATTTTCCACACCCCTGCTCCATGTTGGGGTCATTCTCTACTGCAATTAACCTTTGTTGCATTGAGGTGTGAGAATAAATCTGAAAGTTGTTTGGTGGGTAGCTGCTTACAGGGTGGCAATGTTACTACTGTAAGATGGGGTAACTGGGCACCTGCAGGGGTAACTGGGCACCACTAGGTTTAAGGTAAATTTCGTTATTATTTTTTCCATACAGTTTAGGTACCTATACATAGGTAGATACCTACAATTTATGGATAAAATTTGTACTGTTATATAACGAAATCTACCTTAAACTTAGTGGTGCCCAGTTACCCCATCTTACAGTACTTCAACTTCCTCCTCCTCTGCTTGTTCTTGCTGCAGCTGTACCAACTCTTCATTTGACAAATCTTCTAAATGAGCCTCCGGCAGATCCTGCACATCATCCTCATTAAAGCGAGCATCCTCAGCAAGACCAACAATTTCTTGTTGGATTTCTGGCACTGACTTTTCAAAACCCTGGGAGTCATTTACACATTCTAGCTAAATCTGCTTCCATACACCATTCATGGTTGCAGAGGTCACTTCATCTCATGATAGGCTGATGATGTTAACTGCCTTCTTCTGATTGTTGACTATCACCATCTGTTTCATTGATAAGCTGGCCCATGGTCCTGCTTATGTAATAAGCCTTGAATGTGGTAATTACACCCTGATCCATGGGCTGGAGCAAAGATGTGGTGTTTGGTGGTAAGAAAACAACAGGCAGGTTGTTTTTGCCACAATACGGTATTCCTTGAGAAAAGGAGCAAAATATCCAGTGAATCACTCTGTAAAAGTTGCCATAGTGATCCATGCCTTCTTATTGGCATTCCAACTAACAAGAAGATTGTCCTTGCTGAAGCCTCTCAGAACCCTGGAATTCTCTGAATAGTATACTAATAAGGGCTTCAACTTTGCATCCCCTGCAGCATTGCCACCCAAAAGAAGTGTCAGGTGATCTTTGGCAGTTTTGAAACCTGAAAGTTGTCCTCTCTTCTCTGGAAATATAGGTTTGAGATGGCATTCATTTCCAGTGGAGCCCAGTCTCATCAACATTAAACACTTGCTGGGGGTGTAACTACCTTCATCTATTAATGCTTTAAAATGAGCAGGGTAATGGGTAGCTGCCTCTGAGTCAGCACTAGTAACCTCTCCAGTCATCTTGATGTTATGGAGGCTACTATGGCATTTAAACTCCTGAAACCAGCCTCTACTGGCTGTAATTGTCTGTGCACTTAAGGACTCTCAATACTCAGTCTTTGAGTCCTGGAATAAAAATAAAAATTGCAATGCACAGTACATTTCTCACGTGAGAAAATGGTGCAGCAACATAAACTGACTGACACACTGCATACTGACAGGGTAATAGTGTGGCACTGAAGAATGCCTGTACATATTATTTATATATATGTGAACACAAATGGTTCCACCAGCCGATTGGTCATTTGTTAAATCATACAAGTACAGATCACCATCCTGTACACTGAATAATGTTCCCTATTTTGTTGATTGCGTATAAGCAAATCCTTGTAAATTGAGTTCACATATAAAGAGGACTTACTGTATTGTATACCACTTTAATCACTCCCTTTAAGTTATGACAAAACTATCTACACTACAAAATTAGCTTGGAGTTCAAAAGCATAATCTGGTCCAAGATGTCTACATTCAGTTGAATACCTCTTTTTGCATGTTGGAGAGAATATAAGAAGAGAAAAACTCTATTGTTGCATATTCCATTGATAGTGAATTTGAGAAACTTACACAACTACTACAATCTTTTGAAGAGAGAACTGTACAATTTAACAAATGGAAATCAACAGCATCTATCTTTATTCAAACAATTAGGCCAGTGACACACAGAGGATTGTTTTGTGACTCATGACTCATGTCATGATGACTCGAGTCATGTGTGATTTTACACTGACAGAGTGGGAGCCCTGCACACTGCAGTGACCACAATGTGATTCTGGGAATGTAAAATCATACATGACTTGAGTTGTTAGTCATGAATCGCAAGATGATCCTGTGTGTGGCTGGCCTTAAAATTCTGAAACTGTCTCTTTCAAAGGCTTTAAAATAGTGGCCAGTTTAGTGGTATGTTAACCACTGTTGAAGAAATGTGCAACTCAATAAGAGGCTTATATGCATAACAACATTCTTGGATTCAAGGTACAAAAACAAATTTATGGAAATAGATCAAGAAACAGTTACAGACTGGATTACTGATGAAGCAGAAAATCTGTAAAATATTCAACATATAAATAGTTCCAAGTCAAATAATTCAACAGAAGGTGGAAACAACAAAGAAAAATATGAAGTTGGATTTGCAAATATGAGTGAGTATTGCAAGGAAACACTGCATTCAACTATGGAAGCTCAGTTCAACCTACAAAAAGTCATCATACAGAACAAAAGAGCTGAGGACACAGTAAAGATATTACAGAAATGGGTGAAAAGATGAAAAAGCAGAAAGTACAGCACATACAACCATTCACACAAGTGTCCTGGTGGACCAGCACCATCTCACATGGCAAAATTCCACATCTGTGCTGCTTCATACATCATGCATGGTGGCATTTGCAGGCCTTCTCAAACTTCATTTCAGAAAAAGTAAAGAATGGTGTGGATATAATCTAAAGGTCATATAAATTAATTTACATCCCAAAACTTACACAGAAAATTTAACTTAAAACTATAATTCAGACAAAAAGTATAAGCTGTGTGTTGACTAAAATAAATTGTCACACTTCGAAAGGGAAGAACAGGACTAAAGTTGGAACTACTAAAGGAGAAAGCATGAACATTCACTTACCTCAGTTTTTGTTTCATTAAGGTCAAATTCTATTGGTTCTTCCTCTATGGAAATATCTTCAACAGATTCCTCTTTGATCTTACAACCCTGAAATTAGGAGCTTTCTTTAATCACTTCCAAAACAACTCTAAAATTAGGAGCTATTTTTCAATCAGTTTCCATAACTATCTTGATCAGTAACAGGAATTTATTTCAAAAGGGAAAACCACATCACTTTCATTCTTAGAAAAAAAAAAGATTTATGAAAATTTTCACTTTCAAAATAGTTAATCAACTATTTTTCTTGATTTAAAAAACTTAAATTGCTTCATTTAAATTTTTTTTTAAAAATTCCTAAATACTAAAGAAAGCAAGGAGATAGTAGAGTACGCAATTTGGTACAAAAAGAAAATTTAGTATACAAATTTTTTATATTTCTTTAAATAATTTCACTGGACACAGTTGTCCTTCTGATTACATCTTTATGAAGGGTTCTATCAATATTCAGTTCATCATCACTCATTTTCAGTCTTTTAAGCTTAAAACATGAAAATTTAGAAGGCTCAACTGAAAATTAGAACTGAAACAAACAAAAGTTATGTGTAGCCTAAAATAATGAATAAATTGTCATATTTCAAAGGAGAAAAGGACCAATGTTGGGCCTACTAAAGGAGAAAGCACAAATATTCATTTACCTCAGTTTTTGTTTCATTGAGGTTCAATTCTATTGGTTGCTCTTTTATGAAACTATCTTCCATGGATTCATCTTTGATTCGACAACCCTGAAATTAGGATCTATTCTTTAATCAGTTCATCACCATCTTTATCAGTAATAATAATAATTTATTTCACTGTATAGAAGCAATTCTTTTGTAGTGATGCAAGTTTAAAAATAAACAACTGAATAAAAGTAGGAGAAAAAAGTTGTTTGATGATGATATATTTCACCTTAATCTTTTATTTGCTACTTAGAGAAAATATGCTCTCAAGATTGAAATGGAAGGTAAATTCACTGTCAGTTTAATGCTTCAGTCAATTAAACAGTAAAAATAATACAATTAATCAGTGACAAAATTTAGTTATAAACTTTAATAATAAAGGTAGCTAATGAATGCTTTTGATCCATGGCAGAGGTGGTTTTTTAATAACAAAATAACCACTCTGTTTATTCCTTACCTGCCATTCATGACTGGAGTCTTTAGGACTACATAAATTTCCTTCACATCTATCTTGTTCACAAAACACTGGTTCCTCTTTTACTTCAACTTCTGTTTTAATACTAATTTCCTCTCCTTCCTCCAAACAAAGTTCTCTTTCATTTTTGTCCATTTTCAAAATCAATGACACAAATGAGAAGTTTTGAAGAAAATTTTGAAAGTGATTACAAAGCAGTTTCTTTGGTTTTTCTTTATTTCAAGGCATGAAATATATCCTTCCAACTCATAGAATAATTCTAGAAACGAGAATACCCTGAAAGACATTATAAATAAAGTGTCGACCCTCCGGGATGATGAGAACAATATTACCTTCTACATTACTAACTTCCATAGAATACTGGTAATCTCTATGGGTGATGTAGACATCTCGCTGCTACTCAAACAGTATAATGAAGTACAAAAGTCAATAGTTGAACTGAAACACCAACACGTGGTGTCAAATCAGAAAAACAAGATTTCGCTAGAACAATTCCAGTCAGAGTTAGATGCGTTGAAAGACGCTCCTCCCAAAGCCCAGTTACTCAGAAGTAGTTCAGCAAGTCAGATCTCCAAGAAGCGCATTGGGTAGTGAGGGAAATGAAATCTCCACCCCCAACTCCTCCCCTGAAGGTGGGGTGGAAACGCAGCATACAGGGCTAGCAGTCAATCCCCCTCCCATTCAGGAAAGGACCCCTGCTCCCGATTTCACAGAGGAACAGGGACAGTCCAATGCCAAGAGATGAGGCATCATTGCCCTCTTCCCTACCTCCCACTGCTTGGTGCGCAGTTCTCCCCCACTCCCACTGAAGAAGGAGAGGCACACATGGCCATCAGGTTATAAACACCACTAACAGACCCTCACCAAGCCACAGAGTAGGGGAGGGGCCTCCTATCCCCCAAAGGTTCTGCCACCCATCCCCCAGGCAGGCAAACCCCGCCTCAGGGAGATCAAGGGAGGATGATGGGTGGGTCACTGTTGACAGGCACTCTTCCCAAAGGTTTCCTCAACCAGTCTCCATGGCGAGGCCACCAATGGGGAATCTCACCCTCTTTGTGTCGCGAATTCAGCTCTCGAACGAGGCAAGTGATATTCAACACATGATGGAAGAAGTCATTGGTGAACGCAGTATATTGTTAGTTAATAAACTAAACATAAAATCTCCATATTATAACTCATTTAAAGTAATAATTAAAGGTGTAAATTCGCATTTCAACCCATATAATAGGAGTCAGTGGCCAGATGGTAATTATTGTTAAGGAGTTTATTCACTTTTCCAGGAGATTTGATAACAGGCAAAATAATAATAATAATAATAATAATAATAATAATAATAATAATAATAATAATAGGTGCCCTAATGGTAATGCCTGAAAGTTGTACTGTGTATAATAATCTTACTAATAATAAATTTTCTATCAGTCATGGTGGATAACTTGTTGAAAATAGGAATTCAACTGTAGATGTTCATAAAATCTGCAACAGTGCAGATTTGCTGCTACTGCAGGAGCACTGACTACCTAAGCAAGAGCTAAAATTCCTCTCTACCATCCATGATGTCTTTATGTATCATGCATCATCAGCAGTAGACTTGTCAGATGAATTAATGTACAGTAGGCCTTTTGGTGGTGTTGCTTTCTTAATAAGGAAAAATTTGTCAAAACATATAAAATTTTTAACAAGCGATAATGTAAGGTTATTAGGCATTGAATTACAAGTGAACAATGATTGCATATTAATTGTAAACTGCTATTTACCATACAACAACGGCAGTAGTCTAGATGAATACATTGATTTGCTGTACAAAATTGTCATTATCAGATAACCCCAAATATTCTTACTGTATAATAATGGGAAACTTTAACACGCATGTGAACTCAGACTTCTTTGTAGAATTGGGTAACACGTGTGAGTAGGCCAATTTAAGTATAAGTGATGTAGATATATTGGGGGTAACCAGTGGTAATTTTACATACATTAGTGATATGAGTGGTACCACCAGGTGGATTGATCATTGTCTCACTAGTAATAATCTAAAGGATCGAATTGCTAGAGTTCATATTCTGCATGATTTCCTTCTTTCTGATCATAGACCATTAGAAATATTAATTAACTTTACCAATTTATGTGCAACACAACTTAACAAGAACTCAATAGGTAAGAATAATCGCATCAACTGGTCCAATGCTAATATGCAACAGAGAATAGAATACAAAGACAGAACAAGTCACCTCTAATAATTTAGAAATTTTGCATCTTGCCTTTAGTAATCCTTGCTCAAATGATTCTCACTGTAAACTCATAGATAGGTATTATAGTAAGATAATATCCCTGTTAAGAGAAGCAGGAAGCCCCCTGATTAAATCTTACAACTATCATACTAAGATTATTCCTGGATGGAATGATTTTATTGCCCCCCTGAAGAGGGAATCGAAAGACACCTATGATATGTGGTGCGTTCATGGTAGACCCAGATTAGGACCTGTATATATGAATATGTGTAGAAGTAGGGGTTAGTATAAGGCAGCCATAAGGTGATGTAAACAGGAAGAAGAGTCTATTCAAGCATCAAAAGCCTGTGAAGCTCGCATAAATAATGATAACAACAAATTTTGGAAATTTGTTAAGAATCAAATGGGTGTAAAAAATGTCCTCCCTCCAACAATCGATGGGGTATCAGGGGAGGATGAAATTGCAAAGCTGTGGAAAAACCACTACTCTAACATTCTAAACAGTGTGAGTAGGGATAATCTTAAGATAGATTGCAGCGAAATGACTGTGGGAGGGACAAGGGAAAATACTTTGATATAATTTTCTGAAGTAAAGAGGTTAATTAAAGAGCTAAAGCCTGGTTCTGCATCAGGGGTAGATGACTTATCGAATGAGCACTTAAAATATGCCAATGACTAGTATGTCTGTATATATCATTGCTCCTATCAGCCATGCTTGCTCATAGCTATATTCCTGCAGAGTTCATGAGGGTATATATCTTGCCCCTGGTCAAAAATAAGTATGGAGACATTCTGTCCAGCAATAATTACAGGCCTATTGCTGTTGCTTCCTGTTTCTCAAAACTACTAGAAAAACTCTTGTTACTCTGAATAAATGATTTCCTATAGACATCATCTAATCAGTTTGGTTTTAAAAGGTCACACTCAACTGACCTGTGTATCTATGTACTTAAAGAAACAATATCTAAATACATTGACAGTAATTCAACTATTTATAGCAGTTTCCTAGATATAAGTAAGGCATATGATAGGGTGAACCACAATATTTATTTCAAAAACTAGAAGACGGGAAGGTTCCCATGTACGTATTAAGCGTATTGAAATTTTGGTATTCTCACCAATCTTTCACCATTAGGTGGGGCAATGTACTATCCGAGTGTTTTGGTTCCTCTTACGGAGTGAGACAAGGCTCCTTGCTCTCCCCTCTGCTGTTTAATATGTATATTGATGGATTGATTGCTTCACTTAACAAGGCAACAGTGGGATGTTGTATAGATAACACAAGGATAAACAACTTGGTTTGTGCCAATGATATGGTGTCAATAAGTCCCTCTGTTAAAGGTCTGGATCAGCTACTAAAAGTCTGCTAAGTGTATTTGCAGAAACATGATATTCTTTTTAATGTTACAAAAACTAAGGTTATGCAATTTCATCCTAAAAGCTGTAATCAGCCAGCTGATATAAGGTTTAAAATGAATGGTGAAGTAATTGAGGAAGTACAAGAATTTAAGTATTTGGGTCAAACTATTACCAGCTCCTTGAGTGATGACTCAGATATAAGAAAACAATCTCAAAGCCTGTGTGCTAAAGCAAATATGACCATAAGGAACTTTCGATTTTGTACAAGTAAAGCTAAAGACACTCTTTCGTACTTTCTGCAGTAACATATACAGACAGCAACTCTGGGTGAATTATAAAAAAAGGTTCTGGCAGAACCCTAAATTTGCTGTACAACAGGTCTTTTAGACTTCCATAAATTACCCCCCCACCCCCACCCCACCCCCGAGATGCTCAGCTTTGCAAATGTTTGCCACTCACAATGTCCCAAGCTTCCCAGAAGTAACAAGACATGCTCAATACAGTCTAATGCAAAGAATTAAAAAATCAACCAATCCAATTAACCAAGCTATCCATGAGTCCTGCCATTTATCCTCTAAGCTATGGAATTCTTGGTACGAAAACATCTGTCTGTAGCTCCACTTAACTTCAACATTAGAGTATTATTTCTAATCAAGTGTATATATTTCTATCCTTAGTATGTGAACTGTTATTGTATTAATAATATTTGTCACATGGACTATAGTCTGCCAATAAACCTTTTCATTTTCATTGCACTGAAAATATCAATGGTCAATGAAGGGCTCTCTTGGTACAAATATTTATGGTACTCCATGTATAGATTCATGCTTCACTCCTTCAGCAAGATGCATGAACTTGTTGCAGGGTCATACAGATCCATTCTTTAAATAGTTAAGGTACTACACTTATATTATGTTATTGGTACTCTAAATACATTGGGAACAAAACCCTCCCCCTGAACACCTGACTGCCAAGAAGGTAGTCTAATGAATCATAAATGCTATCAATGTTACTTTAAACCTAAATAAAAGAATACTGAAATTGTACTATGTATATAGGGTGGAGTGAAAAAATCAGAAGTGCCAGATCATAATTGAGGGGGTCTAGATAGTTGTCTTTTGTCCAGGATTAAATTTTTAAACCAATTTTGGGTGGTTGCATACAAAACTGTGACTGCTACTGGCCAATTTATACAAATCGTATGTGTGCATGACCAAAATTTGAACCCAGTGACCTATCTCAGGTTCTGGACATGATAGACAATTTAAAAATTGTTTGATATACTTTTTACCTCTGATGCAAATTAAAACATTTGCAGAGGGCTGCAGGATCAATAATGCATCAAAAAATCCGCATATTATTTTTGCTCAAAAAATGCAATTTTTCGGCCCTTTTTCTCCAAATATTGTTTTTTATTTAAAATTATATTTTAGATTTTTCTTTTCAGGTTGAATTTATAGAATTGATAAATACATGTATTTTGATAACCTTATTGCCAAAAAATATTGCATAGTAAGATGTTAAGACACAGTGACAGTTAAAATTCTTGGAGGTCACAGATTTTCAAGCACAAACTCATTCCCCAATGGAAAGCTTCCTCTTGGTAAAGATGTTATCCAACATATAATGGCAGAAGAGAACTGGACAACCAGACAAGCAGCTGATACAGCTGCACTAAGTCTGACTGAACACTAGATTTGGTGCAATGTCTATCCAATTTCACACCCCAGTGTCACTAGCAAGATTCAGGATCTAGTGAAAGAATTTTTGAGGTGACTCAAATTTTCAGTCCCTTATAAAAAGAGTTAAAATATGTCATACTTTTGTAAATTTTGTAGCTACATTTATTTGTTTGTGACAGTAATTTTATTAACATAATCATGTGATTCAATGATTTGAAAATCATAAGAATGATCGGTAATAAATTCTGTTTTGACTAGAACTTAACTTAAGGTTTATAATTGAAATTTGCATTCACAACATTAAAGTTTTGGTAATTTTGTAGGTTTGATAGATATCCAAAAAAGAAACATGGTGACAAGTTCTGAAGTGATCTTTCTTCCTTCATTTAAAAAACTTCCAAGTTATTTTGACACCTTCTGTGAGGACTCAAATCAGAGAAGAGATTTGGAACATTTGTATCAACTCAAAATGACAGAAGAAGACTATGCTAGAATAGGATGATCCATTAGTTTTAAGGAATGCCTTACATCAGCAGATATCAGATACAAAAGGAGAGGAGTACAGCAGGAGAAAGCAAAAGAAAAGTATTGGGGGGTTTGATCTATATAAATTAAAAAGCTTTTGATTAATGGCCACCAAAAATCTGGGTTTCTTGAAATGATTGTGCTACAAATTATAAAATTTTATTGTTGCGTCTTGGGTAAACTATCTTGTGTCATAATCATATTGTATTTTATTATCCCCAGGGAAGAGCTCAGAAGACTTTTACCAAGTTGTTTCATCAAGCTCAGCAGCAATACATGACAGTGATCTCAACAGTCTCTCAAGTCAGGGCAGCCTGGAATCACATGATGAAACAGCTAGTGTCTGTGAACAACAGGAATCCAGGACAGAACAAAATAGGAAAAGTCCACCAAACCTCACTCGAAGTATCAAAGGTATACTGGATAGTTTAAAATATGAGTATGCTTTGAACTCTTGTAGCTCTGTTGACAATATCTTTGAAAAAATTATTTATAATCCATGTAATGTTGCTAATAGTTAGAGTCCAAATCTTGGACACAGCTGTCCAATGAACATCTTGTTAGAATATTAACTTGATATAAAATAAATGTCTTTTACCAGGTATCAAGTGACAGAGCCAGAGCAGCAGCTGCATTAGCAGTTTTAGAGGATTATGGGATTATCACTACTACTGATAAGATGAACATAATTAACAGGTAACAGTCCAATTATTTTGTACATTAATATCTGATTCAAATCAAGTATTTCATAAAAAGGCATACATTTCAAACGAGTGTTGAAATTTAAATATTGTTAGTCAAAACCTATGGAGCTTGCTTAAATAACTCTCTTTAAAATTGAGTAAATTTATACTATGAACTTTGCAGGAACAAGCTGAGAAAAGAACGTGAAAAATATCATAAAGCCATAAGAAAAGAGGAGGGTAAATTGTTTGAATTGGTGGATGCTATTTATGTAGATGGTTGCAAAGATGCAACAATGGTGACAGTTGAAGTGAATGGCAAATTTACAGAAGAACTGAGCTAGAAGAGCACTATATAATTGTAGGAGAACCTTATAAGATTTTGATCTTTAGTTTGCATTTTGTAACAGATATTACTCAAAATATTTATTAAGATGAATTTTAGATATAGAAATTAGAATATAGATATAAACCCTGAAATATCTAAAAAATTGTCTCTAATTTCTGAATACTATTTCAGGTGATTTCTACCTCTCACATGCGACTCCAAGTAATGGCAAGAGGTCAACTATTGCAACAAAGATATACAATAGGGTGGCCCACTTTTCAATTTTTTTTTTAAAGTATAGGTTATCATAGTTTTTCCCATTATTTGGCACTATACTAGCACATTGGTACCATTTTTACAAAAATTGATCAATATTTAGGGGTCTCGCATCGACCTTGAAATTACGTGTTTTTTTTTAAACTTTTTACTGAATCAAGATAAATCATTAAATAGGGATGTTTTCTGAATCCTCTTGATGAGAGAAGTCGTTTGGTGTGCCTTCCAATGTCATACAACTAATGGTTTAAAAGTTGTGCCTGTATGGCCTTTATGGCCCTTTGTCGGTTCGGATTCGAAGGGGGTTCTAGTTAGGAGGCTGCAACGGATGCTTCTTCTTTATACTTTTCTATAATTCTTTTCGGTCGCCTTAGGGGGTCGACACTCTGTTAATTCTTTTCTTTCTGCTTATTAATTCTTCTCTTTTTATAATTATCGGCTTTTCTGACTAAGTTCTGAAGCGAGCACGGCTCAAAGGAAAAAGATAAAAAACTTCTTAAAGGGTGGTTTACTTCTTAAAAATTACATTTGGTACTCTGAATTACAAGGGGTAGAGGTTTGACCTCTTTCGACCATGGCTCAGGCCGGAATCTAAAAATACTTAAGTTAAGGAGGCAAGGGGCTTCTGCCCCCTCCCGACGAAGTGCTAATCTGAAGATTAATCTAGAAGTGTCTTAAATGAAGTTCTATAATGAAGTGTCGTAAATGAAGATGGTACATGCATAATATAATCTAATGTTTGGGGGAGACAATCGAAGGTTAAGTTTCCCCCCTTTTTAAACACATGATTTCAACTAAAAAGAATAAAAAAAATATAAAAATAAAAAAGAACAGTAGTATCGCTGATTCGACATTTATAGAGGCGATATTATTTCGTATTAGCACATCAGCACAATTTTGAGTACATGACTGAGTACGTATTAGTTTTGGTTCATTACAATTATGATTACAATTATGGATTACAACTACCAATTAATTCATATTCACTTTTTAATTACAATTCCATTAAAGTACATTCTTACATTATAAATTAAATCATTACATTTAATTAGTTTCACTGAAGTACATTACAAGTTATTGTTCATTACAGTTTCATTAAAGTACATTACATCAATTACATTATATTAAAGGATTACATTTAATTACAATTTTAGCAAATTGTTAATTGACGTATCTACTACTGAAATAATATGTTATAATGTTATACATTCGAATCAAAGCGAAAGGAGACCTTTTTTATCTTAGAAGCGTTCAAATTATGCTGGGATGAGTGGAATTTCTGATAATACTTACTAAGCGTTTATGAATATCTTGCGAGGGTTGAACGCACTTTTTTAAAAATAATACGAGAACGTATTTTTGCGTTTTAGAACGAAGGCAAAAGTTTTGCATTTCATAGATTGACACAAGTAAAAATAGACTGATAAGTTGATAGGGCATAAGTAGACAATAGGTAGATGAATAAAGGATAGCGGTAAAAAAAGAACATGAATTAAGATGAATTAGGGAAATACAGTAATGAATAAAGAAGTATAAATCGAAATTCTACCCAAAAACTCGCTTAGGCGATTTTGGTTTCTTATGTAAAAATGAACATTCAACATAAAACTATACGAACATAAGTTCTGCATGAAGACAATGAATCCATATAACGATGGTGTAGGAATTGTTCATTGTTCACTTTTTACACTAGTATAGTGCCAAATAATGGGAAAAACCACGATCACCTATACTTTTCAAAAAAATTAGCAAATAGCAGACAAATAAGTAAGAAAGAAACAATAACTTAAACAATCACTTTTGCATTGTACTGACCACTATCACACATCACTGGCTGCAACGTTGTCCCTCTGTGCTATGTCATCGTGGTGAGTGATGACTTCTTGAAGTCGCCGAGCTCTTTCCGGTTCTTTTCCACCACTTGCAGAAGATCCTGCAGCTGTGCCTCGTCCTTTGTGACCATGTTCGCATAGTCTTGTATCAGTTGGACTCTTCTTTCAGCGACGTCATTGGTGACCTGGAGATTAGAGATCACATCCTTCAGATGACAAAAGTCCTCGTTCTCGTCCCACTTATCAGTTGGCAGGGTGAGCCACGAAGACCCATACATCTTCAGACCTGCAAATAAGAACCAGGAGGACTCGTCGATCAGGTCGGGGAGTAGCATCATCTCGTCGACTGAGACGTTCTCGTATGTGAAGTCTTTGGGTACAGGGAGGTGGGACAGCTTCTCTGCCATCTGTTGCTTCACAGTGCCATCCACCTTGTTGCTGCATAGAGCGAAGATGACGGTCTGAGGCCTCAGATACCAGAAGTGCTGCCTCATCACTGCCAGTGACGCTTCTGCCACCTCACGGTCCACTGCCCTATACCTCAGAAAACACTGGTATAGTACCAGGTCATTCAACAGTGCATCAGCTGCTACAGGGGCCACCAACCAAGCTGGTACATACAGAAGAGCGATGAACACCACGATCCTGTGCAGTTTGTCAACCAGCTTGGCATCGAGCTCCAGCTGCCTACTGAACATCAGCAGTTTTGTGTAGTAGATGACCTGAAACAGAATAGGCACCATTGTAAGTAAGACAGGTTTATTGTTACCAATTACTTTGTTTGTGTTATAATGAAATGTTTATCTTTGAATAACATTTAACCTTATCTCTAGATTATTTTTGTTTGAAAATACTAACTTTAGCCATCCATCTTGCATGGTGGTAGGCTCCTGGGCACATGAGGTGAATGCCACGGCATGGTTGTGTCCCGAGTACCAGGAGTGTGATCTCTGCCACTTCCCGGTAATTGTCTCTGACAAATCAGAAGCTGTGCTCAGGAAGCTGACTGCCACGTCCCGGAGTTCTATTAGCCACGTACTCTCCACCAGATTTTCAACCTGCAGCTTGCAGTAGGTCAAGAGCAGGACCGGTTTTAAGCCGATTAGACAGATTTGTTCAAATTGGACCCCGCGCACGCGCTCGAGTGGGGGATGCTATGATGAATTAATGAGTGTCCAGTGTGCATGAAGTTTCTTGTTACTGTGAAGGCAGTGAAACTATTCAGTCCATCCTCGTATATCTATGTTTCAATGTTTTATTGCTAATCGTTTGTTTATTTGTTTTGTAATTTCAGTTTATCGTCGCCGTTTAGCTTTTTTAAAAAAAAGGTAATTTGTGGACGATATTCAAACCCTCAACACAGAAAGAGCGCTGTTAATGAGATTATATAACATAAAGCTTGGAATGTAAAGTTGTGGTATTTGTTAAATATGTCCAAATTGTTTATATGTCCAAACTGCAAACTTGAAGTGTCTTAAGCCTGCATGTAACAGAGAAACGTGGTGGTAAGTAGATCCTACATATTAAATTAACTAGTTTTTGCCTCATTATCATAGAGAGCATTTACATTTCTATTTACTAGAGCTTGTTCTTTTGCCCCCTGCGCTTTTCTTCTTACTCCCAGGCTTTTAAAAATCATGAAATCTTTTGCTTTAATCATTAGATGCATACATGCACATCTTTATTATTTTTCAGTGCCAGGGAGTCTTTATTGTGAATGATTTTGTTTTTTGTTTTGTAATTTCAGTTTATCGTCGCCGTTTAGCTTTTTTAAAAGAAAAGTAATTGAAAAAGCCCTTACATCATCGTCATCATGGCAAGCACAAGCAGAGATAGAGACAAAGTTTTTCAAAACTAAAACTGATTAAAACGTACCTACGGTCCACAATTTCACAAGAGAGACTAAATAATTTGGCAATGCTATCTATAGAAAATGACATTACAAAAACCATTGAGTTTGAAATGATTTTGAAAGATTTCTCGGATAAAAAAGCCAGAAAAGTCTGTTTTTAGAAGGCCTATGCACAAACAGTATGTCAGTAATTATCTTGACTTGTAATAAAACATTAAAACTTTCATATGGGCTTTCAATTTTTAGTATATCATTGTGGCTAATGGTGGAGCCTCAAGCCCTCAACGCTTTTTGGCTGGGACTGGCATACTGCACGAAGCATAAAGCATCGATCTTCAGGTTTTGTAGGGTAGAGGGCCCCGCTAGGCGCTAACAATTTTCTAATTGGGCCCCACACTTCCTAGCGCCAGCCCTGGTCAAGAGATTGCAAAACCTGCCGTGTTGTTGGCAATTTGCTACCACTGATGGAGGACGACAGTTGGCCAACTAAAAAAATTTCCAAGGCCAATCTTAGAGAAGGTAGCAATGTTATTTTCGCCTTTCCTTTTGATGACTCTCTGTTTGTAGCTTCAAGAGTTCTTCCAGTTATGGTTGCCATCGATTTGTCCATGACAAAGGATGAGGAACTCATACAGAATTTCAAAATGTTATGATCTGCAAAAAAAGAAATAGGTTAGGTACCTGGCACAGGCATAGTGCATTTTCTAATTACCTATATACATTATATATTCCACCCGGGTATGGTGACTCATTTTTTTGAAAAGTATAGGTGATCGTGGTTTTTCCCATTATTTGGCACTATACTAGCACATTGGTATTACCTGTATACAGGCACAACCTTTAAACCGTTAGTCGTATGACATTGGCAGGCACACCAAATGACTTCTCTCATCAAGAGGATTCAGAAAACATCCCTACTTAATGATTTATCTTGATTCAGTAAAAAGTTAAAAAGTACACATTTTGTTAAAAAAAACTAGTAATTTCAAGGTTGATACGAGACCCCTAAATATTGATCAATTTTTGTAAAAATGGTACCAATGTGCTAGTATAGTGCCAAATAATGGGAAAAACCATGATCACCTATACTTTTCAAAAAAAATTGAAAAGTGGGCCACCCTAATATACAAGGCCTTCAAACACACTGAATTACAAACCAAACTTGCCATGATAGGATCTGATGGGACTAATACAATGACTGGCTCAAATGTTGGACCTATCAGATGCCTGGAAGAACTGCTTGGTAGACCTTTGCAGTGGAGCATTTGCCTACTACATTGTAATGAGCTCCCCTTTCATCATGCCTTTGTTACTCTGGATGGAACAACAAAGAGCCCAGACTCATTTTCAGGAGAGATAAGGGTTGCTGTAGAGAGGTACATTAAACTTGTAACAGAGGCTTCCTCAACTGTGGTAGGATTTGAATGTCGTGATGTCATTATTCGACAAAAGATAAAATCAAGAAAACTGATGAAAGTGTTCAATACAAAAATACAATATTCTGAAGCTGTTTAGATGATTATTTTTTATTACTTTGTTTAATAAATGATACTTTAGATTAATCTTAAGTTGATTTCTAATATTTTCAGTCAAAAATTCTATATATTTGCCACAAATTGTCTAAAAAATTTGCAAAACAAAGGCTGAAAATTGCAATTTTTGGCCAAAAATAATATAAATATGAATTTTTTGATGAATTATTAAGCCTGCCTACAGTAAAAATTTTTAAATTGTCTTTCTATCATGTCTAGAACCAGAGATAGGTCACTGGGCTTAAATTTTGGTTGCATGCACATTAGAGTGCATCAAAAATGGCAACTTTCAAAAATTGATTTGGCCCTACGTTATTATGGTTACATTCCCTAAAAAAAATTCACATGCAAAATTTCAGGTCAATTGATTAATATCTACTGGGTCCACCTAGCTCCTAAACTTTTACAAAAATGACAATTTTTGGGATAAATTGCCTTAAATTATTTTTTTCACATATACTTTTATTTTATTGAATTGAATGATCCTTAAGGTACTATAGGCCTAGTATGTTTAGTTTGCTTGTGTTTAAGCCATAGCTACTATTAATAAACATCATTTGCCATCATGAAATACCTATAGCTATTTTTTCTTATTTTCAGGCATGTACAGTAGTCTACTTTAATATTAATCTATGTTTCTATTACAGGTCAATTTTTGATATATGTTAGTGATAATAGTGGTAAAGCCAGTGAAGCCACTTCTAGTGGTAAAACTTGTTCAAGTGGTGCAGATAAAGTTGATGTAAAAACACGAAAAAAACCTGTATATTTGGATTAGGTCCTGGCATCACAAATAATGATGCAAAGATTGTAGGATGTCACTTGCCAACAAGTGAACAAGTTCTTAGATGTTTCCTATTTCACCAGCAACAGGGTCTAAAAGAGAAGAACTAAGCGAGATATAGCTAAAATTGTTTTAACAGAAATTCAACCATTCTACAATAAAGCCAACATACCAATGATTACTGAGAAAAAAGCATGTGAGAAAATAATTTCATTCTCAGAAAAGAATGCGAAACTGAGAGAAATTCCATTGAAAAGAAGAGAGCTACAAAGTACAAAGACAAGAAGATATGGAAATGCAACTTAAAATGACTTTTCCACTGTGGATTAAAAATGCCGAAAAAATTATGAGTAATCCAGAAGATATACAATTTCTTCAATCTATGCAAGGTGATAGAATTGCTTCTTTTGGAGCTCATGATCAAACTTTAGCATCCAAAATGAAGCGCATTAATTTTCGAAAATGTGAAGAAAATGCGAGAAAAGAAAAGGAATTGAGAGACACTGAAGCTTCTTGCAGTTATGTTGAATTAGAAAGCAGTAGCACAAGCGATACAACTACCATTGAGAGTGAGTCAGAAGCTAATGATGGAGCTGAAAAAGATGGAAAATCCACACAGTCAACAGTCTGTTTAGGTACTCAAGCTATCATTCCTCATGACATTCTGAAAAGACCGAAACTTGTTTCTTTGGCATCAAGAATGAAAATGACTCCGGCACAACAGGATGCATTCACAAAAGCTTTTGTTGAAGAATCTGGTGGTAACACTAAGGCAGTGGCAACTTCATATGCTACAGCTGATAGAGCAAGACATGAAGTAGCCCAAAAAATTTCAAGTTCCATTAAAAAATCCTGGAATCCTCCTAAATTGGCCTCTCTTCATTGGGATTCGAAAATAATTTCTACTCTGCAGGATAAATATGTTACAGAAGAACGATTAGCCGTATCAGTTGGAAATTCAATGGATCTCAAACTACTGGTATTCCATCATATCATCCTAGTGCTGGTGGCAGTGGCCAATCTGGGAAAAACTTGACTGAAGAAGTTATGAAGCTACTGAAATTGTGGAATTGCTCCGATTCAATAGTGAACTTGGTTTTCAACACTACAGCAACCAACACGGGACATGTGAGCACTGCATGCATAACTATCCAACAAGAGATTGGATGGCCTTTATTATGGTCTGCATGCAGGCATCATGTTGGTGAAGTTATTATGAGTCATGTGTTTCAGGACATGAAAGTAGAAACTTCGAGTGGACCAGAAATTAATGTCTTTAACAGATTTCGAGAAAAGTTTCAGTGGATTTCCAAGGATAAAAAATTGAAAAAAATTTACTTCAATCAGTACTCCAAAGCTGTCCAGGAGATTCTTCAGGAATGGACTGATTATGCAATTCAAATAAGTAATATAGAAAAGCAACATACACGATATGACTACAAACAATTTTCTGACTTATAAATGCAGGACCTAGTGATAAGGATAGTGATGTTAAAAAACAGGGTTTTTTATGTCCATGTTATTTTTTTTTCATTTTTTTTTTTTTTTTTTTTTTAATATAGGTATTGCCAATTTAATTATAAGGTATACTTTTGCAATGATATATATTATAAATATAAATAAATAAATAATAAAATAGGCCATATGGTACCAGTATAGAATGTCCTTTTCAGCCTATTTACAGAAAAAAACTGGCCTCTTTCTTGCACTGAAAGTCTTGTATCTTGAGATCCGTTAAACTTGCGAGAACACTGGCTGGGAGCTGACTGCTCATTGTCCAACCTTTCCAGGACTCTCCCATCCATGCCTCGGATTTTGAATCTCCCACTTAACTATCCTTTAGACCCGCGATGACATATTTTCCCCCCCGGAGACCATCCATATATATACATACACTGACATACACCCATATACATATATACCAATATATACATAAATACTTATACAGTATTCCCTCGAATATCGCGGGGGTTACGTTCCAGAACCCCCCACGATAGGTGAAAATCTGCGAAGTAGAAACGATATGTTTATTACGTATTTTACGCCTTTATAAACCCTCCCCGCACTCTTATAAACCTTTCCCACGCTCTTATAAACACTTTCTACACTCGGAGTATGAAAGAGACTAACAGTATTTTAAAAAGAAAACATTTGTGTATATACAGTATTTTTTAATAATTTTACCAACATTAAAATTTCGTATGGGTACTCACCAGCGAAGATACTAAAACTTGAATGATGATGATGACGATGAATTAGCTGTGCAGTACTGAATGATGAAGGTGATGACGATGATGAGATGAATGTACTGCACAGCAAAGAAGAGCATTACATCTCTTCTAAAGGCGCCGCTTCAGCGGGTGCTTCATCAGGTGGTGCGGTATCTTCGTCGTCGGCGTCGTCCGTAACTTCGGTTTCTGCTGAAGGCGTAGGCGCGTCTTCTTTCTTTTTGCGGGTGAGGAACATAGTGATGGGCAGTTGCTGGCGCTGCCGTTTCTTCTGGGCGAGGAGATTTTTATACACTTCAGTAGCGCCGTCGATTGCATTTTTAAATTTTAATGCACGAATCATCTGGGGGTCCCATTCGTCAGCCATTTTCTGAAGTTCTTTCGCCATTCTAACCATAGTTGCGAGGCGTTCCAGTGATAGACTGACTTCTTCTTCTTTATCCCCTGGATCATCTTGTTCCTCTTCTTCTTCACTTGCTACCTTCATCATCTCCGTCAGGTCTTCGTCCGTTAACGGATTTGAGTGGGCCTCTACCAGGTCATTAACGTCGTCTGGAGTCATATCGATGAAGCCTTCTCCTCCTAGTAATTTTGCTAGCTTCACTGCCTTATCTACTGCAGATTGGTGGATTTCATCAGGAGAGAATCCCTTATAATCGTGGACCACTTCTAGCCACAATTTTTTCCAGCAGGCATTCAAAGTCTGTGTCTTCATTTCCTTTATGGCCTTCTGAATGTTTTGCAAACACGTTGCGATGGTGTAGTCACGCCAGTACGCCTTCAGCGAGAAGTTATCTTCCGAATCCATAGCCTCGACCAGGTGGTGCAGGGTGTTTCGTATATAAAGTGTCTTGAATGCACGAATAACGCCTTGATCCATGGGCTGGATGAGCGATGTGGTGTTCGGCGGTAAGAACTCTATTTGTACGCCATCATATGACAGGTCGAGCGCGTGACCGCCTGCGTTATCCATGAGCAACAACACTGAATTCGAACCCTTTTTCAGCGAGATAAACCTTGACCTCCGGAATAAAGCATTGGTGGAACCAATCCGATGTGAGGAGTTTCGTAATCCAGGCCTTGGGGTTGTGCATCCAATACACTGGCAGCAGGTTCTTATTTTTGTTTTTGAGGGCCCTTGGGTTTTTGGCCTTATAAATAACACCTGGCTTTATCATAAAGCCTGCAGCATTCCCACACATTATTAAAGTGACGCGATCTTTGTGCGCCTTAAATCCAGGGACTCTGACTTCCTCCTTCATTATAAAAGTACGAGATGGCATTCGTTTCCAATACAATCCTGTCTCATCCATATTGAAAACTTGTTCGGGCTTATAACCCCCTTCCTCGATGATCGTCTTGAACGTCTCGTTCACGTACTCGTCGGCGGCTGCTTTATCAGCAGAGGCAGCTTCTCCGTGCAGGGTCACGCTCTTTAAGTTGAATCTTTTTTGAAATTTGTCAAACCAACCCTTGCTGGCATGAAATTCGGCTGGTTTGGTAGGAGAAGCGGTCGATGGTCCTGCTTGGGGGTCGTCGTCGTCACCGCCTTCAGCAAACCTGTCGTAAAGCTGCCTGGCCTTCTCACAGATAATGTTGGTATCCAGTGGGATATTCTTCTTCCTGCAGTCACTGATCCAAAGGGCCAATGCAGACTCCATCCTTACGACGTCCTTATTGCGGAAAGTTACCACCCTTTTCGCTGTCTGGCTAAAGGACACAGCTGCCGTCGTTCTTATATTCTTTTCGTCCTTAATGTACCGAATCGTAGATTCATTGAGATTGTAATGGTGGCCTAAAGCCGCGTAGCTTTTTCCTTCCTTTAACATGTCTAGGAGTCTAACCTTCTCTGAGATAGTAAGCATCTTCCTCTGGCGCTTGGGTTCATTGCCAGAACTCTTAGAAGGCACAGAACGTTTGGGCGACATCTTAAGGGGTTGACACAAAATCACTATTAAACACAAAATGCACAGAAACACAACCGAAGAGTTAGACTACGCGAAGTGAATAACACGTGGAAGCGAACTGAGCAAGGCGAGATGCTGAATGCTTCGGTAGGCTGCAGATCGAGATGCGACGAACGCTAAGCCAATCAGCGCCCAGGATACTGAACAGCGTGCTCTGATTGGTCGCGTCTCATCCATCGGCCAATGGTGTGCCGTGTACGGTATCATATAGGCAAAGTAGCTCAAGCAGCACAAGCTTCACTGGTTTTCCTATCTCGCGGTTCTTTGTCAACTCAATTAGAGTACGTATTTTATTTCGGCTAGAAAAAACCGCGATGTACCGAGTCCGTGAAATGTGAACCGCGATATGGCGAGGGAATACTGTATACACATTTATATCTATTATATACCCCATACACACGCATACATCCAGAATTCCAGATACATACGCACGCATACTCACATATATACCTACACAAACTCATACACCTCTATTTCGCCCTTTCACTACCTCCGAGATCATTTAGCACATACATTAATATCCATACAGCCAAAAGAAACCAATTAAGCACAGAGAGAGCAGCAAAGCTAGTATTTATATCCCAAAATGCAAAATTCCAAGAAAGTGAAGTAAAACATGGTGCTACATTGGCTTCGTCAACATCCAAATCTGCAATAAGTACCAGTACCTGTGATATTGAAACTATATGCTCTAATCAATCTAGTGATAATGATTCTTCAATGGAAATAGAATCAGATACTGAAAGTTAAACAGCATTAGGTTAACACAAAGGTTAAAGAAAGAGATGAATATTTTTATTTTTTTTATTTTTCTATTTGGAATATATATATATATATATATATATATATATATATATACACTGGTATTCTTGCCAATCACAATTATATATATTGTTTTATACCAGTATTATGTATTTTTTATTATGTATATTATACCAGTACCTGTGATATTGAAACTAGCATATATGCTCTACCCAATCTAGTGATGATTCTTCCATGGAAATGAAGGTTAAACAACATTAGGTTAACAAAAAGGTTAAAAAAAAAGGTGAATATTTTTTTTTTCTATCTGGAATATACAGGGTGTCCCGTAAGTCTGGACCCATAGGGAAAATAATAAAATTACAAAATAGTCCAAAAATTTATTACATAATCTGTTCAAAGTGTCCGCCGTTGTGTCGCACACATAGTTGAAGACGCAATCTCCACTGCGACAGCACTTTCTGAATCACAGTCGCAGAAATTTCTTGACACGCCTCCACAATGCGTGCTTTAAGGTGGAAAATGTTCTGAAGTTTGACCTCGTACACTTTGGCTTTCAAGTGGCCCCACAAATAAAACTCCAGTGGAGTAAGATCATAATAAAAAAATAATAAAAATAATAATAAAAATAATAAAAAAATATATTATAAATAAATTTTTGGACTATTTTGTAATTTTATTATTTTTCCCTATGGGTCCAGACTTACGGGACACCCTGTATATACTGGTACTCTTGCCAATCACAATTATGTATATTGTTTGAAACGAGGAAGAATGTTTTATGTTCTAGTTAAAAAATATATATACATATAAAAAATGAGGGTTTGTTTTTCCTTTCTATTATATACTTTTTGCATGATTCAGTTTTTCTAAAAGATGACTATATATACTAGGTATAACTGTATAAGCATGGTAGTATAGTAAATTATAGGTAATACTAATATACTTATTAGATTAACACTAGAACAGCGAAGCGGTCATTTTGACCGCTTTTTCCAAATTTAATTAGCATATCTTGCTTAATTCGGATTAGTTCGCCGTCATATTCCATGAATGCCTTCACTACGCCAATAACCTTTTTGTGGTATAATATGATTCAATATATCTAATTATTTCACAAGATATTCAGCGATATTACTATAACAGCGAAACGGTCACTTTGACCGTTTCTCATAAAAGCAATACAGGAGTGCTGTAAAGACTTGTCATAACATGTTCAATCTCGCTGTATGTTGTTGACAACAACACACGGCGGTTCAGTGTGTGTTGCGCTTCCAAGCTGCAAGCATGTGTGCAAACCCCTCTCTTTCAAATGAAGAAATTCTTCGATGTTTGCAAGCAATTTCAGAATCAAACTCAGAAGGAAGTGATATATCATTGGACAGTGATGATGGTGAAGATGATTATATTCCTCAGGCAGAAAGTTCATCATCTGAGTCAAATGAAGAAAGTGATGACCAGGCACAAACTGATTCAGCTAATAAAACGTTCAATGCTGGTCATGTTGCGGGTGAGTACAATAAATATTTACATCTTTGTCAGTTTCAGTATGGCGATTCGTGCATAAGTTTATTGATGATGATTAGCAATGATTTCGTGTCATATTGTAGAACTATTATGGTTATATATAAATATTATAATAGCACAGGCCCGTAGCCACGGGGGGGGGGGGGGCAAGAGGGGGCAAAGCCCACCCTGTAAAACATTCTGCCCCCCCTGGAAAAACTCGGCACTTTTCACCACTGTTTGCCGAATTGAATTAGAACCATATATATATCTTTTTATATATATATATATATATTCCTTCATTGTCCCCCCTATCAATTTCTCCGCCCCTCCTACTCATTCAGTCTGGCTATGGGCCTGTAATAGCAACTTACCATTGTGCTTTATTACTTGCAGGAAAGATGGGAGGCTTTATGGGAAGAAAAAAGTGATGCGAAACTCCTGCTTTGATTGAAGTTGGTTCAGTTTTAACGGTGAAGGATGGCACAGAATGGGAGGTTATTGAACAAGGCAACAGAAATGAGGGAAAAACCCGATCACAGAATATTGTACGTGAAGAACCTGGCCCCACAGTTTATGCCAAACGACAAATTGCTGAAAATGATTTTTTGAGTGCTTTTAGATTGCTAATTGATGATTTTATTTTGAAACATATACAAAAGTGTACTCAAGCAGAAGCTCATAGACGATTGAAAACTACTTCATGGACTGTGTCACTGGAAGAAATTATGGCTACTATTGGCATCATGTTTGCTCGAGGAATATTGGCCAAGGGGCAACCTGCTGATGATCTCTGGTCAAAAGAGTGGGGACCTCCTTTCTTTCGTGAAACAATGGCACGAGATCGCTTTCGAGAAATTATGAGATACCTCCGTTTTGACATGAAGTCTAACAGATCTGAAAGGCTGAAAACGGACAAATTTGCACTGACATCTCAAGTTTGGAATCGGTTCACCCAAAATTGCATTGCTTGCTACAGACCAAGCGAATATATAACTGTTGATGAACAGTTATTCCCACTAAAGCAAGGTGCCCTTTTACCCAGTACATTGCCACTAAGCCAGACAAATTTGGTATAAAATTTTGGATAGCTGCTGATACCAAGTCAAAATACTTCTTGAACGGATTCCCATACCTTGGTAAAGATGCAAAGCGCCCATCAAACCAACCGCTTTCAGAATATGTAGTTCTTCAACTTGTCGAACCATACCTTGGCAAAGGAAGAAACATTACGACTGACAACTTTTTTACTTCAGTGAGTTTATGTCGTAAATTACAACACAAAAATACTACCCTTGTTGGGACAATGAATCGTGCCCGAAAAGAAGTGCCAATTGCCATCAAGAATTTGCGAGACAAAAGGTTCAACACTCATGTTTTGAAAAATGACCAAGCAACGCTAACTGTCTATCAATGCAAACCAAATAAAAATGTGATTCTTCTGAGCAGCATGCATAGCTGTGTTCAAGTTGAAGATAATGCAAAAAGAACCCCTGAAACTGTGACTTACTACAATTCAACAAAATATGGAGTAGATATAGTTGATCAGATGGCTCGCAAATACAGCACTAAAGCTGGTTCAAGAAGGTGGCCCGTTCATGTTTTCTATAATATGTTGGACCTCGCTGGAATCAATGCAGCTGTTCTCTATAGGGAAGTTACTGGTAAGAACATTACTCGTCGCAACTTTCTCTGCAGCTAGCATTACAATTACGACAGGGTTTTAAAAAGAGTGACGCAGAGCAGGATATCAGTGAAGACAACACTGCAGAGACAGATGTGATATTGTCCCGGAAAAGAAAACAATGCCAAGTGCGAATGTGCAAGCAAAATAAAACTTGTGAAATTTGTCACAAATGTAAAAAAAAGGTATGTGGATCATGCACAAGCCACGTAATCAAGAAAATCACTTGCAAGAAGTGTTCTTCAACATAGAAAAGCACAGAAATAAAAACTAGGATTTATTAGTAAGATGAAAAAAGGATTATTATTTTGCGAAGTTAACCCTAAAGTTTTATTAATTTATAAGCGTAATTGGTTTTATCGTATATGGTTATAAATAAATACCGTTTATTTACTTCAAATAAAATTAAAAACCTGTAAAAAGTATAATTTTCCTTCGATAAATACAAATGTAAACGTAAATTTAAAATAATAATAGGTGGCGGTCAATTTGACCGCCTCTCGCTGTTATGGGTATGCAAAAATTTCCGCTGTTCTAGTGTTAAAGGAAGAAAAATATAGAATAAGTTTAAAACAATAAAAAACAAAACAAAAACAAAAAAAAACAGACTATCTTCGTTTTAAACAAAAAAAAATGACAAAAAAAACAAAAAAAAAACGACACAATAAAAAATGACTCACATCACTAGATAAGGATATAACCCTTCAGCGACCTGGTGCTATACATAGAGCCAGATGGATGAGTAAAGCAATATATGCTCTAAAAATTGCATTACTAGAAGATAATATCTTGAAACTACCTTCAGTAACAATCACAAACAAGCAACAAATTCTGAAACTAAGAGATTTTGCAACCTTCATTTCACTGATTTACTACCCATAGTGGATGACCTGCTCTTCAGTTTTTGATGCACCATGGCACGATTTGCAGCTTTACAAAAAGCTTCTTAGATACGAGGAAGTAAACAAGCAAATAGCAAAAAGTGCTCTAACATCTTTGAAACATCATCTCTGGTACCTTTCATCAGAGATGATTCCTCTTGTATTATTCAGCGATTTGGTTCCAAAAAATGAACTTTGTGCTATAACAAACCATCTATTTTCCTATAAACCACACAAGATTGAGACAGTGGTTCCAGAAGGTAGACATGGATCTAGTTTTGGAAAGCCTAATTTCCTTACCAATCTACGATCGGAAACCATACTAGCTGACTTGATTGACAAAAACTCATGGTTTATATTCTCTTCACTACAGTTAGACTATGATTTTTTAATGGTTGAGATTGTTGAATGGAAAATAACAGCATCATTTATATCTTCCAAAGAAAAACTTTTGGCTATAAATGTCATAAATGATGGCTCTGAGAGGGCAGTAAAACTATGCAGTGACTTTTATGAGGCTGCAAGGACTGAAGAACATCTTCAAAATGTTCTCCAAGTTGTAGAAGCTGACAGAAAAGCCACTCCTAATCTGAGAAAGAGACAAGCTTCTTTATCATCTGTTTTAGAAGAAAAAAGGACAGAAGAAGAATTAAGATATCAATAAGCAATAAATCAATTTTTACAAGTATTTTATCATGAAATACCATTTTTAATAGGTGGAGGTGGTCGGTGGGATGCTTGGCAAGTTGGGTCCTCATCCCGCATCCTGGTAACTCACTTCATGATTCTCAGAATGCAAAAAAAAGTCTAAAAGGACAGATAATTTCATGAATTGAGGCTAAAACTTACCTAAAACTAACTATATTTACAATTTTTTTTTCAAACAAAATCTACAACGCTTACACATAAGATTTTCTAGTCAAACCATAAAATTCCACAATTGTCAAATTTTCATCTTCGAGGTGGACCCACTAAATATTGTCAGAACAGCTTGAAACATGGACACTGAAGGTTTGTTGGGGATTGTAACCATAATATCATAGGGCCGAATCAATATCCGAAGTTCGAAATTTCACCCCTTATAGGCTGATGCACCCTAATGGATACACTACAGTTGTAGTGAACTACCTATTTATTTCCTACTCATCCTTCAAAATTCAAAAAGAAAATTCTCATGCTTTAGATGTGCTCATCAAATTTGCGATGACTATGCTCGGCAATTTGAAGAGCTTGAAGTAGAACTGGCAGGAGAGTTACAGGAGGAGGAAATTATCATTGCCAATGCAAAGCTTGCTGAAAAAGCGAGAAACCATCAGGATGAGACCCAGAGAGAGGGAAACTACAAGCAAACAGGGCACCAAAAGAGACAAAACAAGAAAAGGAAATAGACATTAAGACCTTCAACAAAGTGAACAACCCCACTGTACACAGTCACCAAAAAGCCAAAAGTGAAAACAACTTAAACAAGAAGCCAGTATGCAAGTATTACAGGAAGGGTTTGTGTAAATATGGACTTAAGGGAAGAGAATGCCCATTTGCTCACCCACCACTCTGCAAAAAATTTATACATGATGGGAATGGCATTTCTGGATGTAGATCCAATGCAAGATGCCCCTATCTTCATCCTCAAATTTGCCAGAGCTCACGGTGGGAAAGAAGTTGTTTTAAAGAGAACTGTAATTTGGCCCACCTGAAGGGAACAATCCGAATGCAACCACATCAAAATCAATGGAGAGAATACCAGGATAGTGAGCCTGCTATCCATCAGCAGTATTTGGCCCAAGGGATGCAAGAAAACCCAAGATCAAAAACCATTCTTGCACCCAGATCTTATGCTGATGTAGCAGGTCCAGATAAGCCCACTGGTGACAATAGTACAGCAAGCAACCATGAAACAAATACAAGACATTCAAAACTCACTTGGACTCATCATACAAAAGCAAATGAGAACCCTAGCAGGAACCGTACAAATGCCCTACATGTGGGAGATTAAACAAATGGCTCCACCAATATATCAATAATTTACTTAAACATCCAGGGCCTTTACCCAAACTCAAACCATACCAAAGTACCTTACCTAAAGAGCCTAGTGGAAAACACTACTAGCACAGTTATAGCCCTCACAGAAACACACCTGAACCCCATGATCATGAGTAGTGAAATTGCAATCAAAGGGTACAGCACCCATAGATATGACAGAGAAGACTGTCTAAATGGTGGTGTCCTGATGTATATCCCTGAAAACATTCAAAGTGAACTGCTCATGGCATACTAAAATGGAGCCTGTGAACTCTTAATCATCATGCTCAGTATAAATAAAGACAACATAATACTAGTGAATATCTATAGCCCCCCAGATAGCTCCCATCTAGAGCTCGCTGAAGTTCTGAAAAAATCATGCAATGCCCAGCTATTGTAGACGCGACAAGAGATTTAATCATTACAGGAGACTTTAATCTCCCAAATTGCATCTGGAACCAATATGGTGGTATGAAATCAGGGACAAAAAGGTCCAAATAAAAATACCTGAATGAGTTTATGGAAAAACTACTACTAGTACAACATGTTCACTGCCCAACTAGAAAAAAATAATATCCTAGATTTAGTGCTGACAAATAATGCAACTACAATTGACCATATTGTTATAACACCAACTATATACTCTGACCACAGTGTCATGCACATATTCACAAACTTGTCTCTACACAAATGTAAGCAAGACCCATGCCAAATGGACTTGCCATACTCTGACCTAAACCTGCACAAGTCAGACTGGACATCAATAAATAACTGTCTGGGAGAAAAACTGGGAAGATGAATTAGAAAACCTAGAACCAGATGAATGCTGGAGTAGAATACAACACCTGCTATCATCAGCATTATACAAGAACACCAAAGAAAAACGATATTGCAAAGAAGCACCTGACAAAAGAACAGATGCAGAAGGACACTTATAAGAAAGAGAACAAAGCTATCTAAACAACTGACAAAGCAATTAAGTGATACAAGATGTAGTAACATCCGGAATCAGATACTGTTGTTAGAACTTAAAATAAAGGAGTTAGCCATAAGAGAGACTATTGATAATGAATACAAAGCTATAGGAACTATAAAGGAAAATAGCAAATTCTTCTTTAGCTACGCTAAACGCAAAGCAGTTATCAAAACAAGCATTGGCCCATTGCTTGCTAAAGATGGACTAACTCTCACATCTAATCCATAAGAAATGGCAAACATTCTACAATCTCAATATGCTTTAAGCTGGAGTACCCCTGTAGTAGCAAAGAAAATAAAAACTACAGCATTTTTTGATAGAGAAGAAAATGACCAAGACAGACCATTATTGGAAGATATACAAATAACCACTAGAGATATACAGCAGGCAATAACAGAGCTACCAGAGTTCAGCCCCTGGTCCAGATGGAATTGGAGCCAAGATTCTTAACACATTCACCGCATTTGGTAACTTCTGAGAATTCTGTGCTTCATATTGCCTATTTTTAATTATCTACATCAGTATCGCTTCAGAAAGCACAATGAGAGGAGGTGAGTCGCTTGGTTCTTATGTAAGGATAGCATTTATACACAAAAAATGGTGGGACACATGTGGTACAATTCGTTATATAATGTCTGATACACTCCAGTAATGCGTATTGTACCATTGGTGTACCAATGAAAGCTTGGCCACATATGGCCCAATAAATGAGAATGTCATTTATTTTTGTTTTCACCACGTGTTGTACCATCCATGGTCCAACATTATTTGAATATATTTTGATTCATGTTCTATAAATACAGTTATACACATTTTATATATATTATAGCCTATGTATTTTATATATATATATATATATAATATATATATATATATATATATTATATATATATATATGTTTATTTGCTTATGTAGACATGGAAACCATCACTTTTTATGGAAGTGCAGCAGCTCAAAATTATGACTGAAGAAAGTAACAGTGATTCAGATGAAGAGTTCATCCCTAACATGAGTCAAGATGATAGCATAAGTGAAGATTCAAGTGGAAGTGAAGACAATGACACCACAGATGATGAAACTGAAGGGAGACCAGGAGGTGAGATCATTCCTGTACAGTCTAGGCCACGGTCATTTGCAGTTACAGGGAAAGACCAAATGAATATTTTGCCTGAGGTAGATCCAGTTTCTGGGAAGCCTAGCCCCATTGATTTACATAATTTGTTCATAACAAAAGACGTTATTGATTTGATAGTCAAAGAGACATCAATATGCAAAGCAAGTGACTGATGAGGTTCAGGTAACACGTAGATCCAGGTTGAATGCATGGAAAGATTCATCAAGTGAAGAGATTAGAAAATTGATAGGTATTAGGGTTGCACCGATTAATCGGTTGACAATCGGTAATCGGCCATATCGGTCATTTGCCGATTAATCAGTCATCGGCTTTTTTTTTGCTGATTAATCGGTTTTCATACTCGGTCATCTTTGTTTATTACATTACAGAAATTGCATCCCTGGTTTAAGAATTTCAGTTATCCTAGACATGGAATGAACTTAAATAATATTTTGCTTGTTTAAATATTTTCTACCAATTTGCATTGTTTACTGAACAAAAGAATCCATTTAAGCTTTCCTGTTGCAAAACAAAAGTGGCCTTAACCTACTCTCTAACGATAAATAAAATTTGAGATGGAAACATTGCATAGGGTGCATTTGCAAATAATTTTGTTATTTTTATCTACTTTAAAGTATTTCCATGCAATGCTTGGAGCCATAAGGGCTTTATGTTATTTAAATTTGTAACAAAAATATAAAATTTCTTGGCAACTTTCATTAAAATGCTTAATTTAATCTGTAAAAGAAATTAAAGAATTAGATTATGTAAATAGTTCTAAAAATATTAGATTAATATTAGATAAAAAAATATTAGATATTAGGCCTACGTTTTATATTGTGTGCTCCTATTTACCAGTATAATAGGTATAAGCGGCGTAATTCAGTAACCATATAGTGCTATAAACTTATACAGTATATAAAAAGAATTATTGGCCGATTATTTTAGGCCGATTAATCGGTAATTGGCTAATTTGCTTATCGGTGCAACCCTAATAGGTATCATTATATATATATATATATATGGGATTAGTTCCTAAACCTGAAATCTCCCTCTACTGGTCAAAAAGTAAAATATATGCTGATCCATTTGTACCGGAGATAATGACAAGACAGTGATTTGAGTTGCTTCTAAGATTCATGCATTTTAGTGATAATGCTGGGGCACTTGTACAGCAGGACAAATTATATAAAATAAGGCCACTAACTGAACTCCTCACTAAGCAGTACAAGGTTGTATATAAGCCAGGTGCTGACCTTGTAATAGATGAAAGCATGGTTCCCTTCAGGGGAAGATTAGGTATTAGGCAATATCTGCCAGGAAAGAGTCACAAGTATGGTATTAAATTATATAAGTTGTGTACCCCTGATGCATACACTTGGAACTTTGAAGTTCACATCGGGAAATATAATGAAATTCAAGGTCTCAACTGTAAAGTTAATGGAGGACCTTCTAAATAATGGAGCTACTCTCTTTGCGAATAACTATTATTGCTCAGCAGTATTAGCTGAATATCTCCTGGAAAATAAAACATACCTTTGTGGCACACTACAAGCCAATAGAAAATATTTGAGCAAAGATGTGACACATGCAAAGCTAAAAAAGGATGAGATGAAGTGTCAAGAGAATGAATGGGGAATCAAGCTTTATAATTGGAGAGACAAAAGAAATGTACTTACAATATCTACAGTGCCAGAACAAGGGGATGGTCTTGTCCCTTCTGGCAAGAAGACTAAGAAAGGTGAAGATATTCTCAAACCTGAAAGTGTCCTAGCTTATAACAAGGCAAAAAAGGGAGATGACATGTCTGATCAGCTGATGGCATATTATTCACCACTGCGGAAAAACAAGAAGTGGTATAGAAAATTAGCTATTAAACTGATTGCTGGAACCTCAGTAATAAATGGAGGGTTCCAGCATAGGTGAAGCAAAAAATTTTCATTTTGACACCCGACCATCTCAGATCTTGCTTATTTTTTGGTGTATAAGGTAAGTTTGTGCAAGAAAGCCAGCTGTGAAAGTTTCAGCCTACACCATTACTCACGAGTTATGAAGGTCAGGAAATCAAGGTTAAGAGTCAAAATAGCTCAAGGTTGGCATCTTTGATGCCCTCACACATTCACTAATTATCGTAACCATATGAAACTATATGTTTTTGGACTCAGAATGAGCTGTAGAATCCAAAAACGCAACGAAATCAGCAATAGGAGAACAAATAAAAATGTTCACCCTTTTTCAAGGAACGAATTGACCTTTTGACCTTGAAGTTCACACATTTTGGGGAAACATTTCTTTACACAAAATGAAGTTCCATCATTGCACTTTTAATATAAACAATAAAAATGTATCTTATTCACCAACTATACTGTCTTAAAGAATTTTTCAAATTGGCTATTTTTCAAATTTCTGGCAAAATCGCCATATGTACCGTATATGCATATATGTACTGTTAAAATCTAGAGATATTCATTATTTAAACTACTTAAGCAAAAATAAATATTATTAGAAACGTGATACAAAATCACTTAGATATAAGCTAGGTACCATAGGTATAACTATGATATAGATCTCTATTTTATTGTGGTCTCCTCCACCCCTACAACCACACCTTTCCACCCTTAGAAATATTTTACTTTTTTTTATAATTACTTTTATTAATAATACATTAATACAAACATATATATATAGGAGTATCATATAAAATAGGAGTAAAAAAGGAGTATCATATTATGTAGACCTGTATTCTATAGATACATATTAAACTAGAGCTCTGTACACTTTCGACTCAAGAACAGGAAACTGTGGCAAACAGGTCTGCATGATTACCCTCAGCTGTTAGCATCTCATGATCATCAAAGGCATACTGAATTATTCTTGAACCTGCTGTCAATGATGGAGCAGTCATTGTCTGGATAATATCAGATGATAACATCCAACATGAGTCAGGACGAGAAGGGAAACTATGTTTAGAACGTCTTCCATGTGGAGACATAAAATTGACCTTATAATCACTAAATTCTTCTGATACTTCAACCACTAATCCAAACCAAATTTTATTATCATAGTTACAAGCTACATATACCCCAACTTGTATATCTTCAGTTGAAATGTGCTTTTGCTCATGTAAATTATCTTTAAACGATGGATGCACAACTGTCATAATTTTTGTAGGACCTGAGGAAATCTCACCAACCTCCAACTGGGTATGACTAATAGGCACAAATCTATGAAATCTACGAGTACCTGGGATGGTTACAGAATTTTTATATCTATTTTCCAGGAATTCAGTTGTCTGCTGGACATTTTGTTTCGATAAGAATACAAATTTTGTGCTGGTATCTTTCTCATCCAGAAATTTCATCATGTCAAGTGGTGTCAGAATTTGGTCTTTAAATGTACGTTGAAGACTGGCACGAGCCGTCATTCTTTTTGCTGTGCCTCCGACTCCATCACAAGCACTTTTGCCATGTGAAGTTGCAAAAAAGTGCCATTCAGCATCCAGTCCAAAGTCCTCTTTGTGGTGACACAAATTGGTGAAGTTATATTTATTCTTATACTGCCCTCCGCAACCATCAGTAAAGTAATGAATCTTCCGCAGGCCTGAGCTCTCTTCTTTTATCATGGGGATCAGTTGCTTTAAGAACGCAAAGACAAGGTTTGTACTATGTTTCATGTCATCAGAAATGAAACAATAACTTTTAACTTTAATTTCAACATCATTTTCATTTACTTTATAGTAGAACACAAATGGATGAACTGTTGCCTGACTATTTTCCCAATGGTAACCTTGTGCAGCATCTTGTACAATAAATGAGTAGTTTTCAGAGAAGTCTCCTAGGAGAATACCTTCAGTGACCATCAGATTAGCTTTCAGTTTTTTTAGGAAACTTGCTTGTGCATCAGCCACATAAGTGTGTCTTGTTAGTGCACAAATTCTAGTTGCCAAAGACTTAATGAAGTTTTCAAGGGATTCACCGATGTTAATAAGGGTTGTCCGATCCGTGGAAGTCCACTGCTTGTATGTAATTATGGTGCCGACTGCATCCTGAACAGATTCCAATCCTTCAAGGAATGCAATAACACCTTCTTCTCCTGGACACAATGCACATTTTTGTAGCATACACTCTTCCTTTTCACTGTCACAAACTGCATAGAGAATGAGGTCTTTATATGATAGTTGTTTTTCCCCCAAAGCTGATAGCTGAAGTTTGGGATTTTGGTGGTAGGTACAGACACACACAGTGTGTGTTCCTCCAGCTCCTGCCAAGACACACCACTTGGGTCTCAATGCAGCAAATGATGAGAAACCTATTTTTGGATTAGTGTCATTTGCCTTGAAAACAGCGAAAATCTCACGTAAATTACCAAGCACCAATCGTTTCTGCTGTAGTTGCTTCTCTCCTTCATGATTCCTAATTGATAGACAATCCTTCTTGCCTGGACATATTCTGCTTATTTCATCTGATTCATAGAAAGTGCACACTGCTTCCTTCTCTTTCTTTGTTATAACCCGACCTTTGCTAATATGTGGAACTTCTGGTAATATGCCATGTTCTTTCTTTATTTTGCGGCTGGTTGAAACCATTCTTGTAGATGCATTGAAGAAAGATGCTGTTCTGTGAATGGTGTATGGTGAGTGTTAGTATTTGAATCTTCCTCTTGTAGTCAGTCGTCTCACTGAAGGCATTCTTGAGTGCTTGCATCACTCCTGCATGCCTGCGAAAATGATATACATGTTTGAGTAAATTTATATGCAAACATATGATCTATATATAGGCTTAGTATACTTTAATGAAGGTACTACAGATATATATACAGTACTCACAAATTATTGTCATCCATTTTAGATTGCTTTTCTTCACTTTCTTGTGTAAAACTTGTGTCATATGAAGTTTCTAGCTTTCTCTTCAGGGATGTTGATGCCATTTCAAATTTTGTTTCAGCCTTTGAAGATCTCCCTTTTCGTGACAGACCCTCTGAAAAACAAATAAAATAAATTGTTATAACTTTTTTTAATCAACTGTAGGCCTATAGATGTACATGTACATTACATATGAATTTGGTAAATACCGTATATATAATCATAACTGTATTGATCTTCATTATATAAATTGATATGCATACATCTGAATTTGTCAAATATATAAAGGTTGTAATGTTCATACATGTAGTTATATATATTGATGTTTTGTTGCTATAATATCTACATAAATTAACACTTTAAAAATACTTAAACTTACTTGTCTTCACTGGTGTCACATTCAGCATTGGAAGAATTGTGTCTAAATCTCCTTGGAAATCTTCAAACATTATTTCAGTAGTACACCCATAGGCAGAGGAACGTTTTTCTGTGGCAGTGGCATCAGTGTCTGAGTTCGAATCTGAGACAATATCAGAGACTTTTTTGTCTTCAGCTTTGATTTTATTGATATCATTAACACAATTTTTACAAATGTAATCTCCATATATTAATCCGTGAATTCCTTGCAGTGTATTACGGACTGGCACAAGTGCTTTTTCGATCTTCTTCTTATGTTTTCTAAGAGGATCAGCACAAACTTTTCTACCCATCTTGTTTATCTGTAAGAAAGGCATAAAATAAGTAATTAATTTATGTTCACAAAATATATTATTTAACAGTACAGTACATATATGCATATACATATGGCGATTTTGCCAGAAATTTGAAAAATAGCCAATTTGAAAAATTCTTTAAGACAGTATAGATGGTGAATAAGATACATTTTTATTGTTTATATTAAAAGTGCAATGGTGGAACTTCATTTTGTGTAAAGAAATGTTTCCCCAAAATGTGTGAACTTCAAGGTCAAAGGGTCAATTCGTTCCTTGAAAAAGGGTGAACATTTTTATTTGTTCTCCTATTGCTGTTTTCGTTGCATTTTTTGGATTCTACAGCTCATTCTGAGTCCAAAAACATACAGTTTCATATGGTTACGATAATTAGTGAATGTGTGAGGTGCATCCAAAGATGCCGACCTTGAGCTATTTTGACCTTAACCTTGATTTTTCTGACCTTCATAACTCGTGAAGTAATGGTCGTAGAAAGCTGAAACTTTCACAGCTGGCTTTCTTGCACAAACTTACCTCATACACCAAAAATAAGCAAGATCTGAGGTGGTCGGGTGTTAAGTACTGATTCACCTGTGCTGGAACCCCTCAAATGCTAGTGTATTATACAATAAGTATATCTCGAAGAAACCCATGGATCTTCAACATTTTAGAGATTCCTTGTTACTTTCACTGACAGGAATTTCTACTGAGACTATAAGGGCAGGAAGAGCTGCCTCGATTGTGGCAGGAAAAAGAAGCCAACACTCACTCTCGGAAATGGATGGACTGAAAAGTAAAACAAGAAAGAGGTGTCATCGTCGTTATGAAAAAATCTCTCTCAATGAAGGTTTTAAAACGGTGAGGAATAAAGCAAGGAGAGTCTCAACTTTTTGCAACCTTTGTGAGGGCCAAGCCACATCTCTGCATTACCTGTTTTTCAGAGAAGCATGAGTAGTAATACAATAAAATTTTGAACCCATAATTAAATCTTATACACTAGAAAGTTACATTGCTATGTTTAGTCCTTCAAATAGGCAGAAATAGCCAATTTTTATTTTATTTCTTCTATTTTCCTCAAAATTGCATTTTCCTGAACCTTATTTCATATGATAGATATAGAGTACTTATCTATGTATTAAATTTTTGTCAAATTTTTTTTTGTTTAATTTAAACCTACATAAAATGCAATGAATGTATATATTACAGGTATGTGTACGAAAAGTAGTTCATAATTGATTTTTAAAAATATTTTTTAAATTTCATATTGTACCACAGGTGTACCAATACGCAAGGCTAAAATATCCTCATTGGTGCACCAGTGGCCCAACTCGCAGAAAATGTGTTAAGGAATGCAAACATACATCTCTGCCTTTGAAAATCCTGTGGAGATCCTCACTAGACACCAGTAGAATACCACCAATCATGAAACAAGCAAATATTACCTCAATCTACAAAGGAGGCAAAAGAAAGGAAGCCAAGAACTATAGACCCATATCCTTGACTTCCCATATTATCAAAATATTTGAGAAAGTCCTGAAAAGGCACATTGTCAGTTTTATAGAAAATGAACATCTTTTAGAAGACTTTCAACATGGCTTCAGACAAAAGAGATCCTGCCTTGCTGAACTTGTAGACCATTACAATACAATCCTACAATATTTGGGAGAAAACCACAATGTTGATGTCATCTATCTAGACTTTGCAAAAGCTTTTGACAAGGTTGACCATGGTATATTATTCCATAAACTAAAAGACCTTGGTACCGTATTTGTGGAAAAATAGGGGTGCTTTCCTGTTAACAGGAATACCCAACCTCCCACCACCAAACTGTTTGTTATGTATTTTTGCTCTCGTCATTTTTGTTTAAACTAACGAAAATATCACAATTTAACATAACTGGGCACTAAATTAACCTAACAGATTAATGTAATGGAAAATGCCCAGTTAGGTCAACTGAATGCCCAGTTAGGTTAATTGAATGCCCGGTTAGGTCAACTGTACGCCTTTGATAATTGGTTAGGTTTGTGATATTTTCATTAGTTTAAACGAAAATGACAAGAGCAAAAATACATCATAAACAGTTTTGTAATCCCGATAATACATAAGTTCCGAATTCATTAATCATTTAAATGAAATTAGTTAATATGTAAGCGATAATCAGTTAGTAGTGGACCAAAATGTCTTTATGTCATCTAAAATTGCAGAAAAAACATTGCTGCTTTTGCTACATTATCGCCACATGAATTTCGCAAGATATGAGTCCAGATGATGGTGGGCAGTTGGGTATCCCCATTAACAGGAAAGCACCAAAATAGGAAAATGGATCCATGCCTTTCTCTCTGACAGAAAACAAATAACAATTGTAAATGGAGCAAGATCTATAGAAAAAGAAGTGATTAGTGAAGTGCCACAAGGTACAGTACTGGGACCAATTCTATTCATTATAATGCTAAACAATATAAACCGTAACCTAGGAAGCTCTCTCCTGTCATTCGCAGATGATACCAGACTACTAAGACCAATTACTGAAAGAGAAGACTGTGTAGAGCTACAAAAAGACCTACAAACTATATATGCTTGGGTGGATACAAACAATATGGCTTTCAATGAAGACAAATTTGAACTAATTAAGTATGGACCAAATAAATACCTGAAAGAACAATTCAACTATACTGGACCCACAGGAAAAGATATTGTACAAACTGATCATATAAGGGATCTAGGGATTATATTATCTGAAGATGCAACATTCAACAGACACATTGACAAAGTAACCTTATCATGCAAACAACTAATAAGATATATACTGAGGACATTCAGAACTAGGGACAGTATGACCATGCTTACCCTGTGGAAATCACTTGTTCTTCCACGCACTGACTACTGCTCTCAATTATGGTTTCCCCACAAACAGAATGAATTGCAAAAAATTGAGGGCCTACAAAGAACCTTTACCTCATATATTAAACAACCTTATGGGCAACAGGTGAGTAAAAACAAATTAAACAACTGGGATAGGCTCAGAGACCTTGACCTTTATTCCATAGAGAGGAGGTTTGAGAGATACATCCTAATCTACACCTGGAAAATTCTAGAAGGGCTTTTAGTTGCCCCCAATACTGAACCAATTGTGCCCACCTTGACAAGAATTAGCAGAATGTGTCAAAAACATCACCTCCCACCAAACAGTCTGAGAAGGATTCAAACGCTTCAATATAATAGTATCTCTAGGCAGGGTTCTCGCCTGTTTAACTCCTTGCTTCAGTACCTTAGAGATATAAGTGCAGTTCCAGTAGATACTTTTAAAAAACACTTGGACATGTTTTTAGCCGACATACCCGACCAACCCACAGTGCCAGGGTATTCCTCTGCCAGACCAGCCCCCAAAAATTCAATAGGGGACCAAATCATATGGCAGGTGCAGGAGAAAAGAAGGGTGGCAACCCTGTCATTGTCCCACCTCAGGAGGCACTGAGTGGACTTTGTGGGAGCAGCGCACCCTTGAGGCAGAAGCACTTCAAGGTAAATTCAAGATAAAGATAAATCCCTGCCCACTAAACTAGTACATATATCCTGGACCTATGACCCACCTCATCCACTGTCAAGTCTGGCAAAACCTTGAGAATGATGGAAGACTTTCTCCTTTCCCTATCTCTAAATTCCCATACTTCCTACTTCCTTCATTGGCCTACTAAGGTTGAGAGTGAATTACAGCCTTTTTGTCAACCTCAGTCTGGACTCTTGATCCAAAATGGGTCTCTTATGGGGCTACAGAGTGATAATTCCGAATGAAGGCAGGTCAAATTTAGTGAAGAACTTCATACTGAACACATGGGTGCAACAAAAATGAAAGAGCTGGCGAGAACATTTTTCTGGTAGGAGTGGTGGCCCGGTTTAGATGGAAAACTTGAATCGGTACTTTTGCATTATCCTCCCAACACTAATTTTTTTTTATAATGGCTAATGCCCGCAGCGGGCTGTTTTCACCGTAACCTAACCTAACCTAATACCAACACTAATTTTTTTTATAATGGAAGGAAAATAAAGTACCATAACCAAAACAACATTATATAAAAAAATTAGTGTTGGGAGGATAATGCAAAAGAACCCTTGAATCATTGGTTCATTCCTGTCAAAACTGCCTCGAGAAAAGAGATCTCCCAAGCAAAAGTCTACTTCATCCATGGGAATGGCCTACTATACCTTGTCATAGGATCCATGTTGACTATGCAGGTCCTATAAATAATACCTATTTCCTAGTCATTGTGGACAGGGCCATTTCCTGGCATAAGCAGACTAAGCAGCTGCTTAGGGCCCTGCTGCTACTAGGGGGCCTTAAAGAGGCTGGAAGTAAAATTTGTCAATATGGTGGTGGTGTGCCATCGGGTCAATAAATGAGAGATTGAAAACATTAGATGATATGAGGGACATATTTGGGGTTCTCCTAAACTTCACCACAATGAACAAGGAAGACTTGTCCTGCAAGTGTGAAAAGTTCTCTAAGATACTGAGCTCTGGAGCTGACTCTGACATTGATGGAAGAGAATTGGCCCTCGAAATTAAGAACTTGGCGACTTTACCTTCATACAACATGACTGCATTGGAGCTTCTCTCCTTCATTCATCAGAAGCAACTGGAGGAACTATACCCCAATCTCTGGGTTGCACTAAGAATTGCCTGCACTCTACCTGTGACAGTAGCATCAGCCAAGAGGAGCTTCTCTAAGATGAAGTTAATCAAGAACTATCTCAGATCATTAAATGGGGCAATCACCTCAGTGGCCTTGGCATCATAAGCATCAACCAGGACGTTGGCAGGGAGATTTCATATGATGATATTATTGATGATGTCACCCAGAAAAAATCTAGGAGGCAAAAATTTTGAAGATACAAACTGTTCTGTATAACTGTTAACTATTACACGATTGTATGATTGTATCATAGAATTAGTAATTGTTTGGTAGTTGATAATTGCATTATTTTTTTATACATAGTTCTGTATCATTTATTCTAAATAATGTATGAGCTAATTTTCAGGAATTTCATGAAGAGTATTTTTTCTGTTTGTCTCCTGAAAGTACATATTTGTTGTTTTGGACATAAATGGGTTAATATTCGTTTTAATGCTTTGTTCGTTTTTGATAGGAGACATTCTATGACAATTTAACATATACATTCGTATTCAGGACACCTTGAAACCTCAGGGAAACTGATAAAAATCAAGGAAATGTAATAATTATTTTTTATGAAAAAAAAAAAAATTTAGACATAAAAAGCAGCCATTATTGGCCATTGACCGAGTATTTAGCTCTTAACGCTGTTAAAATTTTAACGAACGTCGCCCTCTCCAGTTTTATGGGGAGACATCTCGTGGCAAAATTAGGAAACATATGTCAAAACAACCAATGAAATCTGGTTTTGGTTTCACGTGACCTTATCCGACCAATCAGAGACGTACATTTTGAATCTCTCATAATTCATACTCATTCAAGAGTGGCAACCCTGTTCAAGAATGCTTTTTCAGTCTGGTTTTCATTATAGATTGCGGAGGTTGTGATTTGGATTACTATCAATTAATACCTACCCACCTCAAACTGTGGCAAAACTTATTGTACATTGGGTTATTCTTGACAAAGCTAGATGCACAGCTCTATTTAGCGTTGGCTTCCGAAAGTGCAGTTAATTGGAGGAGTTTTTGCTTCGACGTCTGTGAACATTGGCTAGGGCAGCCTAGACCAACGAGTTCAAATTTGTGGGCCTGGCAAAATCGTCTATTTATTCCTGTTGGTCGCCACTCATTTGTATAAACACCCCAACGCCGCTATTGAAGGTTAGAAATTGCGAAAAAACATGGGTTAGGTTAAGTTAGGTTAAGTTAGTTAGGTTAAGAGATTAGGTTAGGTTAAGTTAGGTCTGAACCAAAACACATTTTTCTGGTGTTTTTTGGTGTGATTTTCTCAAATCTGAACTTCGTTTCTTTGGGAAATGAGCCATTTTTGAGAAATTTTCAATTTTAAAATTTCTCAAAAATGGCTCATTTCCCAAATAAACGAAGTTCAGATTTGAACAAATCACACCACAAAACACCAGAAAAATGTGTTTTGGTTCAGAAAGGAGGAAAAGCACTAAAACGAATAATTACCCATAAATGTTTCATTAAAATTGTTTCATAATTGTTTTTTATTAACAAAGACATTTTTTGTGTGTGTGCTGAGGTGATGTAGTAAAGCGCGAGTTGGTGGATGGAGGGGGTGGGGCCTCAAATGGGTATATGTACTGCTTAGGGCCCCCTAATGGCTAGAAACGGCCCTGCGCCTCAGAGATAGTTTGCTAATGATAGAAGTTCTTGGGTACAAAAACTTTATTTCAGACTCAACAGGTACAAACATTATACAAGAGTTCCATAGAAGATTAAGAGATAGTTATCTGGAGCACTGACTAAGTAGGCCAGTGAATCACTGTGTATCAGTGTATAATGAACATACAATTGCCTACGCCAATCAGGGCCGTTTCGTGGCAAAAGCAAACTAAGCGGGCCGCTGCTATTAGGGGGCCCCCCAGACAGGCTGCCAGGTCATAGCTCAGTGGGCAAGAATAGGAATATAGCTGAAGTTATTATTAATATTATTGTTATTAATATTATTGTTATTATTATTATTGTTATTATTATTAATATTATTGTTGTTATTACTATTACTGTCGTATTAATTAGTTTTTGTATGAGACAAATGTGATAAAACGAAGACAAACAAAGCGTTTGGGTCGTTATGTAAATAACTATTGTGGGTTCTTATTTCTATATTATTTAACTTTATTCTTACTATATGCTTATACTTTCCTAAATGCTTAATTTTTCTAGTGTTGTAAAACATTATTATTATCATGATTATTATTATTTAGCAGATTAGTTATGGTTAACTAGATGTGACTTCGTGCATCTTGGAAAATGAAACAACATTTTCCATCAGGAGCTGAAAAACAGAAAAAGAAGAAAATAGAAGAGGAGAAACTTTCCAGTAGCACAGGTGAGCTGTGCCATTTGTATATTCTTATGATTACAGTTCAGGCAACTAGGTTAGGTAGACCATCAAGCTAGGCAAGTACTCAGGAATCGTGTAGAGTAAGCTAGTCTCTGTAATATTTATAATATTTCGAAATGTGAAATTTAATGGATCACATCACCTCAAATTCTGTTCACACAGATCAATTATCAAACAAGATAAGAAAGAGTATTTTAGCAAAATCTAACAGAATATGTAATGTTATGTTCTTCTCAGGAGCACTACTGAAATATTTGGAAAAGCCATCCTCAGCAAAGCCTGATGAGAATCATGAGCCAACAGCAGGACCATCCTCTATGCAACCTCAAACACCAGTAGAAGTAGAGCCTGATGAACCAACAAGTGGCCCATCTTCTGTTCAGCTTCAAACACCACACACAGGCATTTCTACTGAGCAACAAGAACCAAGATCTGCTCCACCGCTTGATCCGTATGACTGGCCAGTTGTCCTGTCAGATGCCTTGAAGACAGATCTGGTGTCTCGAGGACCATTTCAAATCAGTCCAGATTTCACATTCCCTAAACGAATTACGGATGGACTTTCAGACTGGATAAACGTTGGTTCGCTTCTGAAAGGCCATGAAAATAGTTCAGAACATGCAGATAACATGGCAACACGTCTTGTAAGTATAACCCAATCACTGGCAGAGAGAAACCTTGCTTTCAGGGGGTCTTCCTCTACATTGTACAATCGAGACAATGGCAACTTCTTGAAGGAGGTTGAGCTGCCTGCCAAATTTGATCCAGTGATGAAACAACACATCAGCAGAGTCGAAAGTGGTCAATATAGTAATTCAAGTTACCTAGGAAACATCATTCAAAATGAGCTCATTGGGTCCATTAGTGGGAAGATCCTGGATGCCATTGTTGCAGAAATAAAACAAGCTAAATATTACTCACTCATTTTAGACTGCACTCCAGACATAAACCACCAAGAACAGATGTCGATTATTATCAGAACCGTTAAAATGGGTGAAGTACCAGAAATAAAAGAATACTTCTTGGGCTTTCTTGAGGCTTCAGAAAGTACAGGCCTGGGTTTATCAGTTCTGATTCTGAAGAGACTAAATGAACTGAATATTCACTTTGATGACTGCAGAGGACAGTCATATGACAACGGAGCGAACATAAAGGGCAAGAACAAAGGTGTTCAGGCAAGGTTATTAGAGAAGAACTGTCGTGCACTCTATGTTCCATGTGGGGCTCACACTCTGAATCTTGTAGTGGCTGATCTACAGATCTACAGAAGCTAAGGCTAACAAAGACCCTAAGATCCACTCTAAGGTTAGCCCGAGAGAAAGGAAAGAGTAGCGGGTTAAGAGAAGAGAAGAGAATAAGGGGTTAAGTAAGAGCAACACCTATCACTCATGGGTTAACATTCATTCAGAAAAAGAGGAAAAGTGTCTCACCATCATCATCCGCCGGCCACTGCCGACAAGTCAGAAAGATAGTCGGAGAGAATAGGAGAGGGGTGAAAGATGAAAAGAAGTAAAATAAGAACGCTTACAAACCATGCAAACACAGTCTTAACTCACTGTCATACCATGCAAACTACAAACATGCAAGAAAAGAGGTAGAGACATGCAAAGTAAGGAGAGAGAGAGAGAAAAAAAAAAAGTAGGTAAAGTTAAACAAAAAGTGGGTTAGTTTACGGTATGAGCTACATCTACATTCGTGTTAGTCTAATTTTTTTAATATTTTTTTAATAATTTTATTGCTGGCATCACACGCTGGCATGTCACAAGCTGGCATCCATCGTCAACAGACTCATCCTCGAGCACCACCACCAGAGCTTCCGTTGCTAACTTTGTTTTTTTAAATTAAACAACGTTAATACCTTTAAAATGTCTGTCAAGACGGTTCTTAAACATATTAACGCTGGTAGAATGAACGACTGACGCGGGAAGATTATTCCATTTATCAATTACTTTAAACGTAAAGAAGTTTTTAGCGATATTAGTAATAAAACGCCTGCCACGCAACTTAAATCCGTTATTGCGAGTATTACTATTATCAAAAGTGAACAATTTGTCAAAATTTACGTTATCGATGTTATTAACGATTTTGAAAACTTCAATAAGCTCCCCCCTTAATCTCCTAGTTTCGAGTGAATACAGGTCTAGCTCTTTAATCCTATCTTCATAAGGCTTATTGCGCAATGACGGAATAAGTTTCGTGGCACGACGCTGAACCCTTTCTAACCTATCAATATCCTCACGCAAGTACGGGCACCAAAACTGAACGGCATATTCTAAATGAGGCCTGACTAGGGACTTGTAAAGGGGCAATATAATATCCTTCGATTTAAATTCGAAATTACGCGCTATGAAGCCTAACATCCTATTAGCTTTTGCGCAAGACTCCAGGCACTGGTTCCTAACCTTTAAATCTTTAGTTACGCGTACGCCTAAATCTACTTCCTCGTCAACGCTCGCTAACTCCCTATCATCCATCGTGTACGCGTAATTATTGTTGCGAGAACCTATATGCAAAACTTTACATTTATCTACGTTAAATTGCATCTGCCACTTATCCGTCCACTCCATAATCCTATCTACATCGTCTTGGATCCTATTTCTATCGTCCTCGTTAACAACCTTACCGCCTATTTTAGTATCGTCCGCGAATTTTGACACGTTACTAGTCAATCCTACATCTATGTCGTTAATGTAAATTACGAATAACAATGGGCCTAACACTGAACCCTGTGGGACACCGCTACCTACATCTAACCACCCCGATTCACTACCATTAACTACGACCCTCTGCCTCCTAGCACGAAGCCATTCTTCTAACCAGTTAGCTACCTGACCGCGTATACCGTGCGCTTTAACCTTCGCAATTAGTCTCCTATGCGGAACTGTATCGAACGCCTTTTTAAAATCTAAATAAATAACGTCAGCTGCCCTATGCCTATCGTATTCGCGCACTACTTCGTTATAAAATTCTAACAAATTAGTTAAACAAGACCTATGGCGTCGAAACCCGTGCTGACTACTATTAATCAAATCTCTACTTTCTAAGTGATCGATAATACGATCCCTAACTACGGATTCCAAAAGTTTACCGACAATTGACGTTAAGCTAATGGGCCTATAATTGCTAGCTACCGCGCGGTCGCCTTTTTTAAAAATAGGCGTGACGTTAGCTAATTTAAAGTCTTCAGGAATAATCCCCGTTTCGAGTGACTGATTAAAGATCTTCGTTAAGGGGCCTACGATAACTTCTTTCAAATCTTTCAAATGTCTGGGATAAAAAGCGTCAGGGCCTGGAGCCTTGCTAACTTTTAGCCTATCGATATAATGCGCAATCTCAGCCTCGTAAACAGTTATTTCATCTAAAATAGTCTCGCTACTAAATGGAACGATGTCATCCACGTCGGGGACATTATTTACGTCTTCTACGGTAAAAACTGTCGCAAAAAAGTTATTGAAAATACCCGCCATCGCCTGAGCGTCAGAAGCCAAAGCGCCATTAACATCCACTAGAGGGCCTATGTTATTTTTTACCGGCTTACGATTATTAACGTATTCAAAAAACTTTTTTGGATTATGTTTACTATCCGCAGCTATAAGTATCTCTAAATTACGCTTGGCATTCCTAACTGATCTTTTAACCTGACGTCTAAGCTCGATATATCTATTAAAGTTACCTACCTGGCCATTACGCTTACTAAGTCTATACGCTCTATTACGCTCGTTTATAAACTCTCCTATTTCCCTACTCAGAGCTGGGCAGTATTTAAATACATTTGTATTTAAATACGTATTTAAATACATTTGTGTATTTAGAACTGTATTTATAAATACATTGTTTTTCATGTATTTAAATATAGTATTTAAATACTTTAATGAGTATTTAAATACAATGTATTTAAATACTCAAAATATAAAAATGTAAATACTTTTACTGGTTTAATACACGTTCTGTACTAGCACAGTACGACGCGTCGACAGTGTAGTACAGCATGGTTCATGTTTCAACGTGTCAGTTCAATCAGTTGTGTGCCACTCTTAGTCGAAAGCGGTTGATTTCTTTATCGTGTGCGTGTCATGGCTTCAACAAGCAAATCCGGTGAATCAAACAGTGATATATCTGCAGATAACAATTTAAAATGTATTTACAAATGTATTTAAATACAATTGATGTATTTTGTATTTAGTATCTAAATACATTCGTAAAATGTATTTAGTATTTAGTATTTAAATACATTTCTCCCATGTATTTAGTATTTAGTATTTAAATACATTCAATGTATTTATTGCCCAGCTCTGTCCCTACTCCACCACTTCGGTCTACCACGATTACTAGCGCGCTTGGGCCTACGAGGAATAAACTCCCTTTCAATATTCCTAAAACTTTCTTTAAACGCCACCCAACGCAGATTTGTGTCATTACCCATAAATATGTTATCCCAGTCTACTACTCTCATCCTATCCGCGAAACTATCAAAATTAGCCCTACGAAAATCAGGGACTTCTATTACGTTACTATCCTGAGTGTTTTCTATCAATAACTTAAACCTAAGAATTTGATGATCGCTACATCCTAAACTCTCGCCTACTTCTAAACCTTCGACTATATTCTCGCCGTTCGTCATCACCAAATCTAAAATATTATCACCGCGCGTTGGTTCGGTAACTATCTGTCGTAAAAAGTTATCGTCCATAAACTCAACCAATCTCAAACCCTCTTCATTACCCGTAAAATTCTCGTAATTAACATTAGGGCAGTTAAAGTCTCCGACAATTATACTATTCCGATTGTCAATAAAATTACCAAGAAGTGAGTAAAATCTAGTATCTATATCGAGGGGTTGAACGGGAGGTCTATAAACAACAACAAAATAAAACTAATACTACGCGCCCTAACTTCAACACAGATCGCATTAATTGCTGCCGGAAAATCTAACTTAACCTCGATAGCCCTAAGGGAATTACGAATGTACAGCAAAACGCCGCCTCCAAATCTATGTAACCTATCATTAGTAAAGAGTTTAAAACCCGGTATCTCAAGTTCCCCCAACAAGTCCCGAGTCACGGTATTTAACCAAGTTTCAGTGATAGCAACTATATCATAGTTGCCGGAATAAATTACCGCCTTAAATTCAATTAATTTATTTCTAATACTACGCGCGTTGCAATAAAAAACGTTTGTTATTTTTTACCACGGGCCCGCGTTTTAGACTATTTATCACGTCGGGCCCGCGTTTCCCGGACCCACAACGTTTAAAGAAGGCTTCGACCTATACAGCTTTCGCACGCTTTCGTCTATTAACCTACCTAGCCTAGCATTACCTATTTCATTAAAATGCACCCCCATCTTTTATAAAAAGGCTAGGATCATTGAATTCGGACCACAGCTTTACGAAGGGTACATTTTCCTCAGCACAAATCTCTTCTAATTTGTTATTCAAAAATATTGTTTTGGACGTAATTCTAAGACCCAACCCGTGCCTAGGGGTAATACCTAGAACTAAAGACCTATCTGACCTCGCCTTCAGGGACCTAATTAACCCCCTATATCTCTCCAAAAGGTCAGGCACTCTCGTATCGGGCCTATACGAGTCGTTGCCTCCTACCATCGTCACCAACATTGAGTGACGGGAAGCAACGTCAACCCTATCCACTTCGTCTCTAACTCTGTCAACCCTGGCCCCTGGGAGACAGACCCTCCTCCTCTTGGTTGGATTCCGTTTAACGAATTCTTTGTCCATGTGGCGCACTAAAGAATCCCCAATTAAAATAGTTTCCCCCTCATTCACGTCCCTTTCCAAATGGGCGAAAGGGTTCGAAACCTCGATAGGAGGGGATTCCTATCACCTAATGTACGCGGCCTAGCTCCACCCTTAACCTCTCTAAATCCCTCGCTATCTACTACTCTCGGACTAACCTTAACCTCTTCCTCAACTCTATCTAACCTTCCCGACAAGCTACCTAAACTAGAAACTAAGTTACGCACCTCACCCTTCAAATTACTAACGTCTTCAACGTTAATATTGGTTCGGCTTCCGTCAACCGTAGCCCTAACCCTGCCATCATCAAGCGTTGCAAGTCTATCCGCTACCTCACGTACACTGCGTTTTATGTCCACTAATTCCTCCATGAACTCGCAAAAGAAACAAACTGATCTATCGGTAATCGCCACTGGACCGCCGTTATAATCCTTAAATTCCGAATACCACCGGTTAACCCTACACCTAACACACGACGCTTTCTGCGACGGCATCGCGGAGTTAAAAATTTAAACCGTCACAGGTATAAGTTAAATTAAGCCGGCACGCTATGAAAACTTCTAAATCGCTAAAAACCACTAATATTCAATTACTTAACTATAACAATGTAAATTTAAACGCAAGTATATAAAATTCAAAAACTATCCAAAGTAAAATTCTCAGCAATATACAAAAGTAGATGCAAAATCAGAGAGCTCAGGAAATGTGTCCGTTCAGTACAGGCCTGGGTTTATCAGTTCTGATTCTGAAGAGACTAAATGAACTGAATATTCACTTTGATGACTGCAGAGGACAGTCATATGACAACGGAGCGAACATAAAGGGCAAGAACAAAGGTGTTCAGGCAAGGTTATTAGAGAAGAACTGTCGTGCACTCTATGTTCCATGTGGGGCTCACACTCTGAATCTTGTAGTGGCTGATGCAGCTAAAGCTTCCACAGATGCCATCAGCTTCTTTGGCAACGTACAAAAATTGTACAACTATTTTGCAGCAGCTACACAGAGATGGACAATCCTAAAGAAGCACGTGAACATAACACTCAAGTCTTGGATTGAAACCAGGTGGGAGAGCCGGCTTACGAGTATTGAGGCTCTGCGATACCAGAGTGACCAGTGGTGGCATTCAAAAATTTTAGCAACCGGTTCTATCTCGCTTTACATCCCCACCTAAGTTTTTTTTGCAAAGGAAAACAATAAGAAAAATATCTAACTAACCTTTTCCCAATGGCGACCAATTTTTGAAATTGCAAAGAGACTGTAAGAACCGGTTCGGCGAACTCATGAAATTTTTAGAACCGGTGCGAACCGGCTGAATGCCACCAGTGCCAGAGTCACAACATCAGAGAGGCCCTGTTGGAAGTCAGAAACAATGCCACAGATGCCATAGCCAGGACTGAAGCACAAGCACTTGCAGAGGAGGTAGGGTCTTGTCGCTTTCAGATTTGCACAGTAGTATGGTATGCCATTCTTCATGCAGTTAACCATGTGAGCAAACTTCTGCAGTCTCCTACAATGCAGTTTGATGTAGCAGTCAATCTCCTCACAAAAACAAGAGATTCACTCACCAGCTGCAGAAACACAGTTTTTGTTGCAGCACAAGTCGTAGCTAGGGACATATGTGAGGAAATGAATGTGGAGGCTGTACTGAAGGAGAAGAGGCTCAGATCCACAAAAAAACACTTTGCTTACGTAAGCTCCTGACGAACCATTTACAGAAGCCTTAAAGAGGCTGGAAGTCAAATTTTTCAATGTGGTGGTAGATGATGTGAGGGACATATTTGGGGTTCTCCTAAACTTCACCACAATGAACAAGGAAGACTTGTTCTGCAAGTATGTAAAGCTCTCTAAGATACTGAGCTCTGGAGCTGACTCTGACATTGATGGAAGAGAACTGACCCTCGAAATTAAGAACTTGCCGACTTTACCTTCACACAATATTACTGCATTGGAGCTTCTCTCCTTCATTCATCAGAAGTAACTGGAGGAACTATACCCCAATCTCTGGGTTGCACTAAGAATTGCCTGCACTCTACCTGTGACACTAGCGTCAGCCGAGAGGAGCTTCTCTAAGATGAAGCTAATGAAGAACTACCTCAGATCATCAATGGGGCAGGATCGCCTCAGTGGCCTTGGCATCATAAGCATCAACCAGGACGTTGGCAGGGAGATTTCATATGATGATGTTATTGATGATTTCGCCCAGAAAAAATCTAGGAGGCAAAAATTTTGAAGGTACAAACTGTTCTGTATAACTGTTAGCTATTACACGATTGTATCGTAGAGTTAGTAATTGTTTGGTAGTTGATAATTGCATTATTTTTTTATACATAGTTATGTTACTTATGTATCATTTATTCTAAATAATGTATGAGCTAATTTTCAGGAACTTCATGAAGAGTATTTTTTCTGTTTGTCTTCTGAAAGTACATATTTGTTGTTTTGGACATAAATGTTTCATTAAAATTGTTTCATAATTGTTTTTTATTAACACAGCCATTTTTTGTATGTGTGCGCTGAGGTGATGTAGTATGGCGTGAGTTGGTGGATAGAGGGGTGGGGCCTCAAATGGGTATACTGCTAAGGGTCCCCTAATGGCGAGAAACGGCCCTGATTGTGGACACCTACTCTAAGTGGGTGGAAATTTTTCCAATCACTTCCACGACTTGGGGGTTACTATTCGCTTGCTCCGTTCGTGTTTCGCTCGGTGGGGTTTACCCGTAGTTCTGGTTTCCGACAATGGTATTTGTTTTACCAGTGAGGAATTTCGTTCTTTTGTCCACCTAAATGGCATTAGACATGTCCGGTCTAATGTTTTTTACCCGTCTACTAACGATCTCGCAGAAAACATGGTCAGTACTTTCAAGTCGGCCTTGCATCATTCTCATAGGGAGGAAATGCAAGTGGTGTTGGATAAATTTTTGCTTAAATATCGACTAACACCTCACACAACGCCGGGGGTGTCTCCTTCTAAACTTATGATTGGCCGAGGAATTCGTTCAGTTTTCGATCTGTTACGTCCAAACGAAACGTTAAAACAACGCGTTTTACGCCATCAGGAAAAACAGAAGTTGTACCACGACACTAAAAAAAGGAGAGTTATAGAAGCGCAACCTAATGATCCAATTATGATTCGCAACTATGGAGCTGGACCAAAATGGGTTCCTGCAACTGTGCAGGAGAGAACAGGCCCTGTTTCCTTCAAGTGCCAACTAGAAGATGATCGTTCTATTAAACGTCATCAGGACCAGATATGGGAACGTAAATTGCAGGATGACCGACCAGAATCTTCCGGAAGAGAGGACCGATCCTCTGGAAAATGGTTCAATTCGCCCGCCTATGCAGGTTGCACCGATTCCTACTCCATCAACCCCGCTCCGCAGGTCGTCTAGGGTCTCTCACCCCCTGACAGACTAAACTTGTAGGGGAGGAGTGAGGTGACGTGTATATATATATATATATACCTATATATATATATATATATTATATATATATATATTATATATATATATATATATATATATATAGTCTAAAAGTCACTGAAAGAAAGCTGAATGGCAACACAAAAGGATAAATGTTATGGCTGGACTAACAGCAAGGCTATTTATATCTGACTAAATCGTTGGTGCTAAGTTTAATTTGTTGATGTTGCTAAAGTGTTAGAATGCAAGCAGGAAGTTGTAAAATAGTATATAAGTGTAGGGGTAATGTCTATAGCTTCTAAATTAGTAAAGTGAGAGAATTAGGTAGGTGCTTTCAGGGCTGCCAAAATTGGTACTAACGTACCAAATTTGATACGTTTACCGCCTTTTGTACGTTTGGTACGACTTTCATGAAATTTGGTACTATTTGAACAACTTCAAACAGCCTTTTTAGCGCTCTTTAGTCACTACTTTAGTGACGTTTGGCATATTTGGCAAAAATATTGGTACAGTATTTCTCAAGAGAAATGTGGGGATGCATATCGTTTCCCTAAATTATCAAAGTTAATGCCAAATCTACTTTCATTGCCTCATTCTTCAGCTGCCGCTGAACGAATATTTTCTACATTAAATAACATCAAACGAAAAAATCTTTCTTCCCTAAAAACTAAAACAATCAATGCTCTTTTATAGAGTAAGGGCTTAATTCAAGGCTCAAATTGCAAAGAATGGCAACCAACAACAGACCTTTGCAAAAAGATGATAGAAAAAAATGGTATATAAAGGAAGAGATTGAAGAAGAAGGTGCAAGTTTTTAATTAAAAAGGTAAGTTCCATTTCATTTTATATTATGGCACTAAAGTTTTTTTTTCTTTTTTAATTTGGTACTTTCTTGGAATATTTGGTACTTTTTTGCTTGGTCATTTTGGTACTTTTGATGAAAATTATTTGGCAGCCCTGGGTGCTTTATGGGATGCTGGAAATCTATGCTAGGCCCTAAGGCAGATCTAAATCAAAGCACTGGTAAGTGTCTTTGTTGTTGTTTAGAAACCTAATAACTTGGCGGGGTCACTAACCCCAAGTTATTACAGTTAAATCCTTTTGTTTGGCGTATTATGCAATCAAACTATCATATATGAACCATTTTATAAACTTTTTAAAAGATCGAATGACGTCACATATTTAAGCTACCTAGGCCTATATGGCAACTTTGCCCTCAAACTATGTTACAGTTATTACTTGTGCATGGCGATTGATGGACATCCTAAAGGTAAATACTTTTAGTTTATTATTTTGAATTATTCTTTGCTTTGTCATTAAAAATATTTGCTCCTTCAGTTAAATTAGTAAAGGAATTTGTTTCTGTTTACGTAATTAATTTCAAAACAGTGAATACCACTGCAAACCTATTATGTACTTTTGATTCTAGTAATCATAATGGCAATCAATTACTAATCTATTACTTTTCCCAAAGTAATCAGTAATCGCGATTATCAAAAATTAGTGGTATTGCACACCACTAGTTGGTAGTGAAGACAAATTTGAACTAATTAAGTATGAACCAAATAAATGCCTAAAAGAACAATTCAACTACACCTGACCCACAGGAAAAGATATTGTACAAACTGATCATGTAAGGGACCTAGGGGTTATATTATCTGAAGATGCAACATTCAACAGGCACATTGACAAAATAACCTCATCATGCAAATGTAAACAACTAATAGGATATATACTGAGGACATTCAGAACTAGGGACAGTATGACCATGCTTACCCTGTGGAAATCACTTGTTCTTCCACGCATTAACTACTGCTTTCAATTATGGTTTCCCCACAAACAGAATGAATTGCCAAAAATTGAGGGCCTACAAAGAACCTTTACTTCATATATTAAACAACCTCATGAGCAGCAGGTGAGTTAAAACAAATTAAACTACTGGGATAGTGAAATGAAACGCTCTCCCTTTCTTAGGCTTTAATCAACTTAATTGAACAACATTCCTGTTAATATAAATAACAATAATATAGTTATGGTACACAAAATATATAATCAATGACACAAGTTATAATAATAATAATATAGATATAGTAAACATAGAGCATTTATATGAATTGTTTATACTACAGATTAGGATTGATTACATCAAAAATATCATTACCTTGATATAATAAAGTATCTCACATCTCATCAGTTTAATTCAGACATCAACAGATTCATCATTTTAATTGAATTAAATATAAGCACAAATGATTTTACTTGATATAACATTTTAATAAAGTCATCATAAACCTGCAAAATAATATTACATTTTTTCATCCTACTTAGATTGAACAATATATTCCTCAAAATAACTAGGCAGACACCGAGTACGCCCTGATCGCTGTACCTCAGTCATGGGGGATTCTGTATTTTGATTATCATCATCTACTGAAGTCTGAGGAGCGTTGACCGGTGAGGGATTGGAGGGAGCAATGGTGGGTGACAGATTTGCGGGCAGGATGGTAGGTGACGGGGGATGGTTGTTTAACACACCATCACCTTCGTTAATATTTTCGTATTCTCGAGTTTCAGATTCCCCAGCAGGGGCGAGGTGCTTAAGCGAGACAGTAGTCTCTCGGCCTCCCGGGAGACGAACATGAGCATATTCGGGATTAGCCTCAATAAGTTCTACTTCTTCAACTGGAGGTTCATATTTAGACTGACGTGTATAATTTTTCAACAATACTTTACCCGGGGCGGTAAGCCACGTAGGTATGGAATGGCCATTTGTAGATCGACGCTGATAATTAAATAATCTCTCGTGAGGGGTGCAGTTTGTAGAAGTACATAAAAGATATCGTATGCTGTGTAATACATTGGGCAAAAACGTTTCCCAACAGCCAACAGGGAGTTTTCTCGAAGCCAAAGCTAAATTTACTCCTTTCCATATAATTCCGTTATATCTCTCAACTAAACCATTTCCCTGGGGATTATATGGGGTCGTTCTACTAGTGGCCACTCCGCGTGAGTTCAAAAACTGTTTAAGTGTATACGACATAAAGGAAGAACCTCTATCGGAGTGCACATACGCGGGTGCACCAAAGATAGCAAAAATGTTGACTAAGACAATCAACTACAGTTTCAGCAGAAGTGTCCGCACGTGAAAACGCGAAAGGAAACCTCGAAAATTCGTCTACTATCGTTAGCAGATAACGATTACAGGAATTGGAAGGCAAAGGACCTTTAAAGTTAATATTTAATCTTTCGAAAGGTTGTGTAGCTTTTATTAAATGACCTTGATTACTATTTAAATACTTCGGTTTACACTGGGCGCATACAGTGCATTTTGAAATAACGTTTTTTACATCTTCAATTGAATATGGGAAGTTCCGGCTTCTAACAAAGTGCCACATTCTAGTTACTCCGGGATAGCACAAGGCAATGTGTAACTCTTCTAAATGATGTTTATTAATAGATGCTATAAATGCGCGAGAAAGCGTATCTGGAGCTATATTTTCTCTTCCGGGTCGATATACAGTGTCATAACTGAAACTTGATAATTCAAGTCTCCATCTCATGATTTTCTCGTTCTTAACTTTCCCTTTATGTTTAATGTCAAACACAAATGCTACTGACCTTTGATCCGTTACTAGTTTAAAGTGTTTACCAAGCAGGTAATGCCGCCATTTTCAGATAGACTCAACAATGGCGTATGCTTCTTTTTCTATAGAGGAATGATTCCTTTCAGAGGGCGACAGAGTACGGGCAAAAAAGGCGACTGGACGTCCAGCTTGACAAAGTTGAGCAGCTACTGCGTAATCAGACGCATCAGTCTCTACTACAAAAGGAATATTATCATCAATGGCAACAACAACAGAATTAGCAATATCACTTTTAAGATTTTCGAAAGCATTAATTACGTTAAGAGGGAGAGGGTATGTTTTATTTTCAACCAAAGGTCGTACTTTCTCGGAAAATTTTCAGATCCATTTAGAATAGTAAGCAAACATACCCATTACTCGGCGCATGTCTTTAGCATTATTAGGAGGAGGCATTTCGAGCAGTGGTTTTAACCTCTCAGGATCAGGCTTTAAAGAACCATTACTTATTCTATAACCTAGTAAATCTATAAATGACTTAGATGTAGAACTCTTATTTTCATTAATATGAAGATTATTCTTTTTTACAACATTTAAAAACTTTGTCAAATTATCATCATGCTCCTTCTGATCGTGTCCACATATAGTGATATCATTCACATAAATGAAAGTATCCTTTAAACTCTCTTTACGAATTATGTCATCGATTACTCTCTGAAAACAGGCTACGCCGTTTGTTACACCAAACGGGATTCTATTGAAATGAAACAGCTGGCCACAGGCTTCGAAAGCAGTGTATGGCCTATCCTCCTCCTTGATAGGGATCAAATGATAGGAGCTCTTAAGATCTATTTTACTAAAGATACTATATTGTGCAATTTCGTCCACCATTTCATTTATATTAGGCAGAGGATAAGCGTCCAACTGCGTGTATCTATTTACTGTTTGAGAATAATCGACAACTAGGCGTTTTTTATGAGATTCATTGGCTACCACTAAAACTTGTGCCCGCCAAGGACTTCGACTGGGTTCGATAATGCCTTCCTTAAGAAGGCGATCTACTTCGGACGAAATAAAACTCATATCTGCCTGACAATATCGGCGTGACTTAATAGAAATGGGTTTTATTCAGGACTTAAATTATGAAATAAAGACGGAGGTTCCACCTCGGCTGCTGCAAGGTTACACACAGTTAAGGAAGGTTCTCTTCCCCAAAAGGTATCTCAACTGATTCATGTCTAGACAAAAAATCATGGCCAAGAATAACATTAGTACATAGATTAGGCAGAAGTGATAACTTAACATTTTTATAGGTACGATCCTTGAATGTTAAATCTATACAACAAAACCCATCAACTTTAGTTACATGAGAAGTATTAGCCATTGACACTGGACTTTTACAAGGATATACCTTCCATTTGTTTTCTTTTACAATATTTATATCAATAAAATTTTCGGTACTACCTGTATCCACTAGCGCTTTCAAAGACAAACCATAGCTAAAATAGTAAGAATTGCCTCTTTCGAAGAATGAGAAATAGAGCCTGATAGAGAAGATAAAGTATTAACAGAAGCAGAAGCTTTTGAATTAGAGCGACAAACTCTGGAAAAATGGCCTTTAATACCACATTTATGACATAAACTCTCTCTTGCAGGACATTTAGCTCGCGGATGCACATTACTCCCACAAAAGAAACATCTACGAGACTGTGATAGCGTGGGGTAGACACCCCATTTAGTTTAATTAGGTTCTAACAAACAATCAAAAGCACTTACCGGTGCGTTGAATTAGGTATTCCTTGAAGCCTACCGTTTTATTCCTGTTCCCACAAACAGCCTACCTAACTCTCTCTTACATTACCAATTTAGAAGCTATAGACATTACCCCTAACTATACTTAAGTACGAACAACTTCCTACCCGATTTGTCACCTTAGAAACATCATCTAATTATACTCAGCACCAAAGATTAGGTCAGATAGGAAAAAACATGTCTAGGCCAGACCAAAGCAATACAAACAGCCGCGTTGGTTCGTTTATGACTTGCTCTTGCCATTCAGCTTAGATTTAGTGATATTTACCCTTTAGTGACTTTTAGACTATATATGTACATATATATACATACACGTCACCTCACTCCTCCCCTACAAGTTTAGTCTGTCAGGGGGATGAGGGACCCTAGACGACCTGCGGAGCGGGGTTGATGTAGTAGGATTAGGTGCAACCTGTATAGGCGGGCAAGTTGAACCATTTTCCGGAGGATCAGTTCTCTCTTCCGGAAGACTCTGGTCCTTCTGCACTTCACGTTCCCATATCTGGTCCTGATGGCGTTTAATAGAACGACCATCTTCTAGTTGGCACTTGAAGGAAACAGGGCCCGTTCTCTCCTGCACAGTTGCAGGAACCCATTTTGGTCCAGCCCCATAGTTGCGAATCATAACTGGATCATTAGGTTTCGCTTCTAGAACTCTCCCTCTTTTAGTGTCGTGGTACAACTTCTGTTTTTCCTGATGGCGTAAAACTCGTTGTTGTAACGTTTCGTTTGGACGTAACAAATCGAAAACTGAACGAATTCCCGGGCCAATCAGAAGTTTAGAGGGAGACACCCCCGTCGTGGTGTGGTGTTATTCGATATTTAAACAAAAATTTATCCAACACCACTTGCATTTCCTCCCCACGAGAATGACGCAAGGCCGACTTGAAAGTACGGACCATGTTTTCCGCGAGACCGTTAGTAGACGGGTGGAAAACACTAGACCGGACATGTCTAATGCCATTTAGGTGGACGAAGGAACGAAATTCCTCACTGGTAAAACACGTACCATTGTCGGAAACCAGGACTACGGGTAAACCCCATCGAGCGAAAACCGAACGGAGTAAGCGAATAGTAACACCCGAAGTCGTGGAAGTGGTTGGAAGAATTTCCACCCACTTAGAGTAGGCGTCCACAATGACTAGGAAATAAGTATTATTTATAGGACCTGCATAGTCAACATGGATCCTATGCCACGGTATAGTAGGCCATTCCCAAGGATGAAGTGGACTTTTCCTTGGGAGATCTCTGTTCTCTAGGCAGCTTTGACAGGAACGAACCAATGATTCGAGTTCTCCATCTAAACCAGGCCACCAGAAATAAGCTCTCGCCAGCTCTTTCATTTTTGTTGCGCCCATGTGTTCAGCGTGAAGTTCCTTCACTAAATTCGACCTGCCTTTATTTGGAATAATCACTCTGTGGACCCATAAGAGACAGCCATTTTGAATCGAGAGGCCAGACTGACGTTGATAAAAAGGCTGTAATTCACTCTCAACCTTAGTAGGCCAACCAACTGAGCAGAAATGGATGACCCTAGACAGAATAGGGTCTGATTTTGTCCACTGCTCTATTTGTACTGCAGATACTGGAGTGGATTCCAAAAACTCCACCAAGTGAACCCATTCTGTAGGTATAGGTACACAATCATTTGGATTTTCTAAGGGCAACCTACTTAGCGCATCAGCCGTACCTAGAAGTTTACCTGACCGATGTACTAAGTCAAATTTATAGGCTTGTAGAATCAGTGCCCATCGTTGAATCCTACCTGAGGCCAAAACTGGAATATTTTTATTAGGTGAAAATAAATCTAAAAGAGGCTTATGGTCAGTAATTAGTTTAAATTCATGACCCCATAGATAGAAATGAAATTTTTTTACTGCAAATACTAAGGCTAATGCTTCACGTTCCACTTGTGCATATCGTCTTTCCGTCTCGGTTAGTGTTCTAGAAGCAAAACAGATAGGCCTATCTACACCATCAATGTGGTGAGATAACACTGCCCAATTCCATAAGAACTGCTGTCTGCTGAAACTACCAGAGGAAGTTTAGGATCATAATGTACTAGGAGAGTGGACTTTAGTAGTACGTCCTTTGAAGCCTCAAATGCCTCCTTTTGAGTTTTCTCCCATCTCCACTGTTCCCCAGATCGTAATAGCTTATTTAGGGGTTCAAGGAAAGTCGATGCATTAGGCAAAAATTTCCTATAAAAGTTTAGGAGACCTAAATAAGCTTGTAACTGTGTGATGTTTTGTGGAGGTGGTGCCTTTTCTATTGCTTCTAGTTTATCCACCGTTGGATGAATGCCTGAGGCATCTATGCGGAACCCTAAATATGAAACCTCATTAGTGACCCATGAACACTTTTCTCTCTTTAGCTTAAGTCCGGCATCCCGGAGTCTTTTTAGAACCGTGGTTAATCTAGTTAGGTGTTCTTTTTAGTCGAACCTGAAATGAGGACATCATCTAGAAAGCAAAGTACCCCTGGAATGTGACCTAGAACTTGGTCCATTGTCCTCTGAAAAATACCCGGAGCCGATGCTATTCCATAGCATAGTCTATTGTACTTATATAGGCCTCGGTGCGTATTTATGATAGTTAATTCTTTAGAGTTTTCATCTAAACTTAGTTGAGCATAGGCTTGGGACATATCGAGTTTTGTGAAATATTTACCCCCAGCAAGAGAGCTAAATAATTCATCAGGCTTAGGTATAGGATAGCAATCTAGAAGGACGGCTCTATTTGCTGTTAAACGGTAATCCCCACATAACCGCACGGACTTGTCCGGTTTTAGTACAGGAACTACTGGGGCAGCCCACTTAGCGTGTGTGACTGGTTCAATAATTTTATCTTTTAGCAGCCTGTCAATTTCTAAATCTACCTTCTCCCGCAGTGCATGCGCAATTGAACGAGCCTTACAAAATTTCGGAGTTACATTAGGATCTACTTCTATGCAGACCTGATGGCCTTTTAGGTTGCCTACTTCAGGCCCAAAAACAGAAGAAAACTCCTTTAACAATGAGTCTAGGTCAGATGGATATGAGAGTGTATGCACATCTGCCTGACCCCTTGGGAAGATTTTGTCAATTGGCATTTTCAAAGCATCAATCCAATCACGGCCTAGTAGAGTAGGCCCTTGCTCATCCACCACTAAAAGGGTTAAGGGATGAGACAAAGTTTTCTGGTTGAGTGTAACTGTGACGTATGCTTCTCCACAAATAGGTATTTGTATGTCCCCGTACTTCTTCAAAATCGTTTTAGATGCATGTAGTTTAGGTGTTTTTGAAAATCTTATCAAAAACTACCTTGGACATGACCGTCCGGGCAGCACCCGTATCCAATTCTAGAGGAACTGTAATTCCATTTAGGCCTACCTCTACAATATATGGGCCTGTATTTTTCCCACTTTGCTGCTCATAAAATAGGTACTCCACCCCAATGTTCGAAGTATTTCCCTTTTGAGGATTTATACTAGAAATGTTAAAATTAGAATTTTCACCCTTCGTTTTCTTTGAAAAACACACTTTAGCTATGTGGCGGCCTATTTTACTACAGTTTCGGCAAACTGCTTCTTTAAAAGGGCAATCTTTCTTCCAGTGGTGTTTTCCACACCCTGTACATGGCTTGGAAGGCTTAGTAGATTTAGTAGGCTTAGTCGTATTCGCCTCATACCTTTTATTTGCCTGTCTAGTAGGCTCGTTAGGTCTGCCAGGCCTAGAAGATTTAAAGCTATTTACGTGTTGGGCTTTACTACTATGATTGCCAAAAGCTCTAACATCTTTAGCAGCTGCTTCTCTAGCCGTAGCTATTTCTACAGCCTGACTAAAAGTTAGGTCCTGTATGGCTAATAGGGCTCTCTGGGTAGACTCCTCTTTGAGACCCATTACAGACCTATCTCTTAGCATTTCATCTAATTCGTCCCCAAATTTACACGTACGGCTATGGCTTTTTATTCCTGCAACAAACTCTGCAATGCTTTCATTTCCCGTCTGATGCCTTGAATAAAATTTGAAACGTTCATAGATGAGAACTACTCGGGGTTTGTAGCGATCGGTTAGGGCCTGTACCAATTCATTATAGGTGCAAGTTTCCGGTGCTTTAGGAGAAACTAGGTCCATAACTAAACCAAACGTTTTAGGGCCTATTATAGTTAAAAAGGTAGGTACTTTTTTAGCATCCGGAATGGAATTTGCCTCGAAAAACAACCTCACCCTAGTGGCATAAGCTTCGAAGTCCTCCCCAGAGTCTTCGTAGGGGCTTATATGGCCAATCACCGACATGCTAGAGCAAAACCGAATTAGGCCAAATCACGTGAAGTAGGTTAGGTTAGGTTTAAATTTGATCTAGTTACTCCCCAGTTAGGGCTGAATAGTGAATTTTATTAGAGTTAGGGCTGAATAGTGAATTGTATTAGAGTTAGGGTTGAGTAGGAATTAGTTTTAGAGTTAGGGCTGAGTAGGAATTAGTTTTTAGGTTAGGGCTGAGTAGGAATTAGTTTTAGAGTTAGGGCTGAGTAGGAATTAGTTTTAGAGTTAGGGCTGAGTAGGAATTAGTTTTAGAGTTAGGGCTGAGTAGGAATTAGTTTTAGAGTTAGGGCGGCGGGACCTACGCTATAGTACGGTAGCTTACCCACACAAACAAACCAAATCGGACGACCCACTAGGCTACATCCAATTTTCCAAACAACCACTTGAACCCAATAAGCCAAATTAACCAAATGAGCCAAATTTAACCCAATGAACAAAATTTAACCAAATGAGCCATATCCCATCCTCGTCGCCAAATGTGATAGCGTGGGGTAGACACCCAGTTAGGTTACTTAGGTTCTAGCAAACAATCAAAAGCACTTACCGGTGCGTTGAATTAGGTATTCCTTGAAGCCTACCGTTTTATTCCTGTGTCCCACAAACAGCCTACCTAACTCTCTCTTACATTACCAATTTAGAAGCTATAGACATTACCCCTAACTATACTTAAGTACTAAGAAAAGGAGAGTGTTTCATTTCAATTTAATCAACTTAATTTCAAGATCAGAGGATATGGACAAGTTTCTGAAGCCGGAAAGATTTGATGTCGAGCCCTCATCTTCAAGTTCGTCTCGTCTCTGAAGTCACTGGTTCAAGACATTCCAGAACTTTCTGGCCGCGTTACCTTCTGATCTTCTGACTCAAAAGCTAAGTTTGCTTGTAAACCATGTATCTTCTTTAGTCTATGAGTACATATTGATTGTACTACCTATGAAGATGCTATAAAGTTGCTCAATGAACTTTATATAAAACCAAAAAATGAAACGTTTGCTCGTCACCTATTAGCCACCCGTCGTCAAGAGATGGGAGAGAGTTTGGACCATTACATGAATGCATTAAAGCATCTGAGTAAAGACTGTAACTTTCAATCGGTCTTTGCAGATCAATACAGAGATGAATATATAAGAGATGCTTTTATAAACGGTTTTGAATACTCCTTTCATTAGGCAACAATTGCTTGAAAACAAATCTCTCAGTTTGCAGATCGATTTTGATCAAGCTCGTAGCCTTGAGTTGGCTCAGATTCAGTCTGATACTTATATACGTTCTAATGCTCCTCTAAATTCAGTTAGTTGTGAAACTGAAACAATTATAATAGAAAAACATGAGGCTAAACAAGGTGCTAATGAAACTCTTTCCGAGAAGTCTTCTACTGCTGCAGCAAGGTCTCGTAGATGTTTCTTTTGTGGGAGTAATGTGCATCCGCGAGCTAAATGTCCTGCAAGAGAGAGTTTATGTCATAAATGTGGTATTAAAGGCCATTTTTCCAGAGTTTGTCGCTCAAATTCAAAAGCTTCTGCTTCTGTTAATACTTTATCTTCTCTATCAGGCTCTATTTCTCATTCTTCGAAAGAGGCAATTGTTACTATTTTAGCTATGGTTTGTCTTTGAAAGCGCTAGTGGATACAGGTAGTACCGAAAATTTTATTGATATAAATATTGTAAAAGAAAACAAAACTCTTTCCGAGAAGTCTTCTACTGCTGCAGCAAGGTCTCGTAGATGTTTCTTTTGTGGGAGTAATGTGCATCCGCGAGCTAAATGTCCTGCAAGAGAGAGTTTATGTCATAAATGTGGTATTAAAGGCATTTTTCCAGAGTTTTCGCTCTAATTCAAAACCTTTTGAGTTTCTCCCATCTCCACTGTTCCCCAGATCGTAATAGCTTATTTAGGGGTTCAAGGAAAGTCGATGCATTAGGCAAAAATTTCCTATAAAAGTTTAGGAGACCTAAATAAGCTTGTAACTGTGTGATGTTTTGTGGAGGTGGTGCCTTTTCTATTGCTTCTAGTTTATCCACCGTTGGATGAATGCCTGAGGCATCTATGCGGAACCCTAAATATGAAACCTCATTAGTGACCCATGAACACTTTTCTCTCTTTAGCTTAAGTCCGGCATCCCGGAGTCTTTTTAGAACCGTGGTTAATCTAGTTAGGTGTTCTTTTTTAGTCGAACCTGAAATGAGGACATCATCTAGAAAGCAAAGTACCCCTGGAATGTGACCTAGAACTTGGTCCATTGTCCTCTGAAAAATACCCGGAGCCGATGCTATTCCATAGCATAGTCCTATTGTACTTATATAGGCCTCGGTGCGTATTTATGATAGTTAATTCTTTAGAGTTTTCATCTAAACTTAGTTGAGCATAGGCTTGGGACATATCGAGTTTTGTGAAATATTTACCCCCAGCAAGAGAGCTAAATAATTCATCAGGCTTAGGTATAGGATAGCAATCTAGAAGGACGGCTCTATTTGCTGTTAAACGGTAATCCCCACATAACCGCACGGACTTGTCCGGTTTTAGTACAGGAACTACTGGGGCAGCCCACTTAGCGTGTGTGACTGGTTCAATAATTTTATATTTTAGCAGCCTGTCAATTTCTAAATCTACCTTCTCCCGCAGTGCATGCGCAATTGAACGAGCCTTACAAAATTTCGGAGTTACATTAGGATCTACTTCTATGCAGACCTGATGGCCTTTTAGGTTGCCTACTTCATACCCAAAAACAGAAGAAAACTCCTTTAACAATGAGTCTAGGTCAGATGGATATGAGAGTGTATGCACATCTGCCTGACCCCTTGGGAAGATTTTGTCAATTGGCATTTTCAAAGCATCAATCCAATCACGGCCTAGTAGAGTAGGCCCTTGCTCATCCACCACTAAAAGGGTTAAGGGATGAGACAAAGTTTTCTGGTTGAGTGTAACTGTGACGTATGCTTCTCCACAAATAGGTATTTGTATGTCCCCGTACTTCTTCAAAATCGTTTTAGATGCATGTAGTTTAGGTGTTTTTGAAAATCTTATCAAAAACTACCTTGGACATGACCGTCCGGGCAGCACCCGTATCCAATTCTAGAGGAACTGTAATTCCATTTAGGCCTACCTCTACAATATATGGGCCTGTATTTTTCCCACTTTGCTGCTCATAAAATAGGTACTCCACCCCAATGTTCGAAGTATTTCCCTTTTGAGGATTTATACTAGAAATGTTAAAATTAGAATTTTCACCCTTCGTTTTCTTTGAAAAACACACTTTAGCTATGTGGCGGCCTATTTTACTACAGTTTCGGCAAACTGCTTCTTTAAAAGGGCAATCTTTCTTCCAGTGGTGTTTTCCACACCCTGTACATGGCTTGGAAGGCTTAGTAGAATTAGTAGGCTTAGTCGTATTCGCCTCATACCTTTTATTTGCCTGTCTAGTAGGCTCGTTAGGTCTGCCAGGCCTAGAAGATTTAAAGCTATTTACGTGTTGGCTTTACTACTATGATTGCCAAAAGCTCTAACATCTTTAGCAGCTGCTTCTCTAGCCGTAGCTATTTCTACAGCCTGACTAAAAGTTAGGTCCTGTATGGCTAATAGGGCTCTCTGGGTAGACTCCTCTTTGAGACCCATTACAGACCTATCTCTTAGCATTTCATCTAATTCGTCCCCAAATTTACACGTACGGCTATGGCTTTTTATTCCTGCAACAAACTCTGCAATGCTTTCATTTCCCGTCTGATGCCTTGAATAAAATTTGAAACGTTCATAGATGAGAACTACTCGGGGTTTGTAGCGATCGGTTAGGGCCTGTACCAATTCATTATAGGTGCAAGTTTCCGGTGCTTTAGGAGAAACTAGGTCCATAACTAAACCAAACGTTTTAGGGCCTATTATAGTTAAAAAGGTAGGTACTTTCTTAGCATCCGGAATGGAATTTGCCTCGAAAAACAACCTCACCCTAGTGGCATAAGCTTCGAAGTCCTCCCCAGAGTCTTCGTAGGGGCTTATATGGCCAATCACCGACATGCTAGAGCAAAACCGAATTAGGCCAAATCACGTGAAGTAGGTTAGGTTAGGTTTAAATTTGATCTAGTTACTCCCCAGTTAGGGCTGAATAGTGAATTTTATTAGAGTTAGGGCTGAATAGTGAATTGTATTAGAGTTAGGGTTGAGTAGGAATTAGTTTTAGAGTTAGGGCTGAGTAGGAATTAGTTTTAGAGTTAGGGCTGAGTAGGAATTAGTTTTAGAGTTAGGGCTGAGTAGGAATTAGTTTTAGAGTTAGGGCTGAGTAGGAATTAGTTTTAGAGTTAGGGCTGAGTAGGAATTAGTTTTAGAGTTAGGGCGGCGGGACCTACGCTATAGTACGGTAGCTTACCCACACAAACAAACCAAATCGGACGACCCACTAGGCTACATCCAATTTTCCAAACAACCACTTGAACCCAATAAGCCAAATTAACCAAATGAGCCAAATTTAACCAATGAACAAAATTTAACCAAATGAGCCATATCCCATCCTCGTCGCCAAATGTGATAGCGTGGGGTAGACACCCAGTTAGGTTACTTAGGTTCTAGCAAACAATCAAAAGCACTTACCGGTGCGTTGAATTAGGTATTCCTTGAAGCCTACCGTTTTATTCCTGTGTCCCACAAACAGCCTACCTAACTCTCTCTTACATTACCAATTTAGAAGCTATAGACATACCCCTAACTATACTTAAGTACTAAGAAAAGGAGAGTGTTTCATTTCAATTTAATCAACTTAATTTCAAGATCAGAGGATATGGACAAGTTTCTGAAGCCGGAAAGATTTGATGTCGAGCCCTCATCTTCAAGTTCGTCTCGTCTCTGAAGTCACTGGTTCAAGACATTCCAGAACTTTCTGCCGCGTTACCTTCTGATCTTCTGACTCAAAAGCTAAGTTTGCTTGTAAACCATGTATCTTCTTTAGTCTATGAGTACATAGTTGATTGTACTACCTATGAAGATGCTATAAAGTTGCTCAATGAACTTTATATAAAACCAAAAAATGAAACGTTTGCTCGTCACCTATTAGCCACCCGTCGTCAAGAGATGGGAGAGAGTTTGGACCATTACATGAATGCATTAAAGCATCTGAGTAAAGACTGTAACTTTCAATCGGTCTTTGCAGATCAATACAGAGATGAATATATAAGAGATGCTTTTATAAACGGTTTGAATACTCCTTTCATTAGGCAAAATTGCTTGAAAACAAATCTCTCAGTTTGCAGATCGATTTTGATCAAGCTCGTAGCCTTGAGTTGGCTCAGATTCAGTCTGATACTTATATACGTTCTAATGCTCCTCTAAATTCAGTTAGTTGTGAAACTGAAACAATTATAATAGAAAAAACATGAGGCTAAACAAGGTGCTAATGAAACTCTTTCCGAGAAGTCTTCTACTGCTGCAGCAAGGTCTCGTAGATGTTTCTTTTGTGGGAGTAATGTGCATCCGCGAGCTAAATGTCCTGCAAGAGAGAGTTTAGTCATAAATGTGTATTAAAGGCCATTTTTCCAGAGTTTGTCGCTCAAATTCAAAAGCTTCTGCTTCTGTTAATACTTTATCTTCTCTATCAGGCTCTATTTCTCATTCTTCGAAAGAGGCAATTGTTACTATTTAGCTATGGTTTGTCTTTGAAAGCGCTAGTGGATACAGGTAGTACCGAAAATTTATTGATATAAATATTGTAAAAGAAAACAAAACTCTTTCCGAGAAGTCTTCTACTGCTGCAGCAAGGTCTCGTAGATGTTTCTTTTGTGGGAGTAATGTGCATCCGCGAGCTAAATGTCCTGAAGAGAGAGTTTATGTCATAAATGTGGTATTAAAGGCCATTTTTCCAGAGTTTTCGCTCTAATTCAAAACCTTTGAGTTTCTCCCATCTCCACTGTTCCCCAGATCGTAATAGCTTATTTAGGGGTTCAAGGAAAGTCGATGCATTAGGCAAAAATTTCCTATAAAAGTTTAGGAGACCTAAATAAGCTTGTAACTGTGTGATGTTTGTGGGGTGGTGCCTTTTCTATTGCTTCTAGTTTATCCACCGTGGATGAATGCCTGAGCATCTATGCGGAACCCTAAATATGAAACCTCATTAGGACCCATGAACACTTTTCTATCTTTAGCTTAAGTCCGGCACCCGGAGTCTTTTTAGAACCGTGTTAATTAGTTAGGTGTTCTTTTTAGTCGAAACCTGAAATGAGGACATCATCTAGAAAGCAAAGTACCCTGGAAGTGACCTAGAACTTGGTCCATTGTCTCCTGAAAAAATACCCGGAGCGATGCTATTCCATAGCATAGTCTATTGTACTTATATAGGCCTCGGTGCGTATTATGATAGTAATTCTTTAGAGTTTTATCTAAACTTTAGTTGAGCATAGGCTTGGACATATCGAGTTTGTGAAATATTTACCCCCAGCAAGAGAGCTAAATAATTCATCAGGCTTAGGTATAGGATAGCAATCTAGAAGGACGGCTCTATTTGCTGTTAAAACGTAATCCCAACATAACCGCCGGACTTGTCCGGTTTTAGTACAGGAACTACTGGGGCAGCCCACTTAGCGTGTGTGACTGGTTCAATAATTTTTATCTTTAGCAGCCTGTCAATTTCTAAATCTACTTCTCCCGCAGTGCATGCGCAATTGAACGAGCCTTACAAAATTTCGGAGTTACATTAGGATCTACTTCTATGCAGACTGATGGCCTTTTAGGTTGCCTACTTCATACCCAAAAAAGAAGAAGAAACTCCTTAACAATGAGTCTAGTCAGATGGATATGAGAGTGTATGCACATCTGCCTGACCCACTTGGGAAGATTTTGTCAATTGGCATTTTCAAAGCATCAATCCAATCACGGCCTAGTAGAGTAGGCCCTTGCTCATCCACCACTAAAAGGGTTTAAGGGATGAGACAAAGTTTTCTGGTTGAGTGTAACGTGACGTATGCTTCTCCACAAATAGGTATTTGTATGTCCCCGTACTTCTCAAAATCGTTTTAGATGCATGTAGTTAGGTGTTTTTGAAATCTTATCAAAAACTACTTGGAATGACCGTCGGGCAGCACCCGTATCCAATTCTAGAGGAACTGTAATTCCATTTAGGCCTACCTCTACAATATATGGGCCTGTATTTTTCCCACTTTGCTGCTCATAAACTAGTACTCCACCCCAATGTTCGAAGTATTTCCCTTTTGAGGATTTATACTAGAAATGTTAAAATTAGAATTTCACCCTTCGTTTTCTTTGAAAAACACACTTTAGCTATGTGGCGGCCTATTTTACTACAGTTTCGGCAAAACTGCTTCTTTAAAAGGGCAATCTTTCTTCCAGTGGTGTTTTCCACACCCTGTACATGGCTTGGAAGGCTTAGTAGAATTAGTAGGCTTAGTCGTATTCGCCTCATACCTTTTATTTGCTGTCTAGTAGGCTCGTTAGGTCTGCAGGCCAGAAGATTTAAAGCTATTTAGTGTTGGGCTTTACTACTATGATTGCCAAAAGCTCTAACATCTTTAGCAGCTGCTTCTCTAGCCGTAGCTATTTTACAGCCTGACTAAAAGTTAGGTCCTGTATGGCTAATAGGGCTCTCTGGGTAGACTCCTCTTTGAGACCCATTACAGACCTATCTCTTAGCATTTCATCTAATTCGTCCCCAATTTACACGTACGGCTATGGCTTTTTATTCCTGCAACAAACTCTGCAATGCTTTCATTCCCGTCTGATGCCTTGAATAAAATTTGAAACGTTCATAGATGAGAACTACTCGGGGTTGTAGCGAATCGGTTAGGGCCTGTACAATTCATTATAGGTGCAAGTTTCCGGTGCTTTAGGAGAAACTAGGTCCATAACTAAACCAAACGTTTTAGGCCTATTATAGTTAAAAAGGTAGGTACTTTCTTAGCATCCGGATGGAATTTGCCTCGAAAAAACACCTCACCCTAGTGCATAAGCTTCGAAGTCCTCCCCAGGTCTTCGTAGGGGCTTATATGGCCAATCACCGACATGCTAGAGCAAAACCGAATTAGGCCAAATCACGTGAAGTAGGTTAGGTTAGGTTTAAATTTGATTAGTTACTCCCCAGTTAGGGCTGAATAGTGAATTTTATTAGAGTTAGGGCTGAATAGTGAATTGTATTAGAGTTAGGGGTTGAGTAGGAATTAGTTTTAGAGTTAGGCTGAGTAGGAATTAGTTTTAGAGTTAGAGCTGAGTAGGAATTAGTTTTAGAGTTAGGGCTGAGTAGGAATTAGTTTTAGATGTTAGGGCTGAGTAGGAATTAGTTTTAGAGTTAGGGCTGAGTAGGAATTAGTTTAGAGTTAGGGCGGCGGGACCTACGCTATAGTACGGTAGCTACCCACACAAACAAACCAAATCGGACGACCCACTAGGATACATCCAATTTTCCAAACAACCACTTGAACCCAATAAGCCAAATTAACCAAATGAGCCAAATTTAACCCAATGAACAAAATTTAACCAAATGAGCCATATCCCATCCTCGTCGCCAAATGTGATAGCGTGGGGTAGACACCCAGTTAGGTTACTTAGGTTCTAGCAAACAATCAAAAGCACTTACCGGTGCGTGAATTAGGTATTCCTTGAAGCCTACCGTTTTATCCTGTGTCCCACAAACAGCCTACCTAACTCTCTCTTACATTACCAATTTAGAAGCTATAGACATTACCCCTAACTATACTTAAGTACTAAGAAAAGGAGAGTGTTTCATTTCAATTTAATCAACTTAATTTCAAGATCAGAGGATATGGACAAGTTTCTGAAGCCGGAAAGATTTGATGTCGAGCCCTCATCTTCAAGTTCGTCTCGTCTCTGAAGTCACTGGTTCAAGACATTCCAGAACTTTCTGGCCGCGTTACCTTCTGATCTTCTGACTCAAAGCTAAGTTTGCTTGTAAACCATGTATCTTCTTTAGTCTATGAGTACATAGTTGATTGTACTACCTATGAAGATGCTATAAAGTTGCTCAATGAACTTTATATAAAACCAAAAAATGAAACGTTTGCTCGTCACCTATTAGCCACCCCGTCGTCAAGAGATGGGAGAGAGTTTGGACCATTACATGAATGCATTAAAGCATCTGAGTAAAGACTGTAACTTTCAATCGGTCTTTGCAGATCAATACAGAGATGAATTATAAGAGATGCTTTATAAACGGTTTGAATACTCCTTTCATTAGGCAACAATTGCTTGAAAACAAATCTCTCAGTTTGCAGATCGATTTTGATCAAGCTCGTAGCCTTGAGTTGGCTCAGATTCAGTCTGATACTTATATACGTTCTAATGCTCCTCTAAATTCAGTTAGTTGTGAAACTGAAACAATTATAATAGAAAAACATGAGGCTAAACAAGGTGCTAATGAAACTCTTTCCGAGAAGTCTTCTACTGCTGCAGCAAGGTCTCGTAGATGTTTCTTTTGTGGGAGTAATGTGCATCCGCGAGCTAAATGTCCTGCAAGAGAGAGTTTATGTCATAAATGTGGTATTAAAGGCCATTTTTCCAGAGTTTGTCGCTCAAATTCAAAAGCTTCTGCTTCTGTTAATACTTTATCTTCTCTATCAGGCTCTATTTCTCATTCTTCGAAAGAGGCAATTGTTACTATTTTAGCTATGGTTTGTCTTTGAAAGCGCTAGTGGATACAGGTAGTACCGAAAATTTTATTGATATAAATATTGTAAAAGAAAACAAAACTCTTTCCGAGAAGTCTTCTACTGCTGCAGCAAGGTCTCGTAGATGTTTCTTTTGTGGAGTAATGTGCATCCGCGAGCTAAATGTCCTGCAAGAGAGAGTTTATGTCATAAATGTGGTATTAAAGGCCATTTTTCCAGAGTTTTCGCTCTAATTCAAAACCTTTTGAGTTTCTCCCATCTCCACTGTTCCCCAGATCGTAATAGCTTATTTAGGGGTTCAAGGAAAGTCGATGCATTAGGCAAAAATTTCCTATAAAAGTTTAGGAGACCTAAATAAGCTTGTAACTGTGTGATGTTTTGTGGAGGTGGTGCCTTTTCTATTGCTTCTAGTTTATCCACCGTTGGATGAATGCCTGAGGCATCTATGCGGAACCCTAAATATGAAACCTCATTAGTGACCCATGAACACTTTTCTCTCTTTAGCTTAAGTCCGGCATCCCGGAGTCTTTTTAGAACCGTGGTTAATCTAGTTAGGTGTTCTTTTTTAGTCGAACCTGAAATGAGGACATCATCTAGAAAGCAAAGTACCCCTGGAATGTGACCTAGAACTTGGTCCATTGTCCTCTGAAAAATACCCGGAGCCGATGCTATTCCATAGCATAGTCTATTGTACTTATATAGGCCTCGGTGCGTATTTATGATAGTTAATTCTTTAGAGTTTTCATCTAAACTTAGTTGAGCATAGGCTTGGGACATATCGAGTTTTGTGAAATATTTACCCCCAGCAAGAGAGCTAAATAATTCATCAGGCTTAGGTATAGGATAGCAATCTAGAAGGACGGCTCTATTTGCTGTTAAACGGTAATCCCCACATAACCGCACGGACTTGTCCGGTTTTAGTACAGGAACTACTGGGGCAGCCCACTTAGCGTGTGTGACTGGTTCAATAATTTTATCTTTTAGCAGCCTGTCAATTTCTAAATCTACCTTCTCCCGCAGTGCATGCGCAATTGAACGAGCCTTACAAAATTTCGGAGTTACATTAGGATCTACTTCTATGCAGACCTGATGGCCTTTTAGGTTGCCTACTTCATCCCAAAAACAGAAGAAAACTCCTTTAACAATGAGTCTAGGTCAGATGGATATGAGAGTGTATGCACATCTGCCTGACCCCTTGGGAAGATTTTGTCAATTGGCATTTTCAAAGCATCAATCCAATCACGGCCTAGTAGAGTAGGCCCTTGCTCATCCACCACTAAAAGGGTTAAGGGATGAGACAAAGTTTTCTGGTTGAGTGTAACTGTGACGTATGCTTCTCCACAAATAGGTATTTGTATGTCCCCGTACTTCTTCAAAATCGTTTTAGATGCATGTAGTTTAGGTGTTTTTGAAAATCTTATCAAAAACTACCTTGGACATGACCGTCCGGGCAGCACCCGTATCCAATTCTAGAGGAACTGTAATTCCATTTAGGCCTACCTCTACAATATATGGGCCTGTATTTTTCCCACTTTGCTGCTCATAAAATAGGTACTCCACCCCAATGTTCGAAGTATTTCCCTTTTGAGGATTTATACTAGAAATGTTAAAATTAGAATTTTCACCCTTCGTTTTCTTTGAAAAACACACTTTAGCTATGTGGCGGCCTATTTTACTACAGTTTCGGCAAACTGCTTCTTTAAAAGGGCAATCTTTCTTCCAGTGGTGTTTTCCACACCCTGTACATGGCTTGGAAGGCTTAGTAGATTTAGTAGGCTTAGTCGTATTCGCCTCATACCTTTTATTTGCCTGTCTAGTAGGCTCGTTAGGTCTGCCAGGCCTAGAAGATTTAAAGCTATTTACGTGTTGGGCTTTACTACTATGATTGCCAAAAGCTCTAACATCTTTAGCAGCTGCTTCTCTAGCCGTAGCTATTTCTACAGCCTGACTAAAAGTTAGGTCCTGTATGGCTAATAGGGCTCTCTGGGTAGACTCCTCTTTGAGACCCATTACAGACCTATCTCTTAGCATTTCATCTAATTCGTCCCCAAATTTACACGTACGGCTATGGCTTTTTATTCCTGCAACAAACTCTGCAATGCTTTCATTTCCCGTCTGATGCCTTGAATAAAATTTGAAACGTTCATAGATGAGAACTACTCGGGGTTTGTAGCGATCGGTTAGGGCCTGTACCAATTCATTATAGGTGCAAGTTTCCGGTGCTTTAGGAGAAACTAGGTCCATAACTAAACCAAACGTTTTAGGGCCTATTATAGTTAAAAAGGTAGGTACTTTTTAGCATCCGGAATGGAATTTGCCTCGAAAAACAACCTCACCCTAGTGGCATAAGCTTCGAAGTCCTCCCCAGAGTCTTCGTAGGGGCTTATATGGCCAATCACCGACATGCTAGAGCAAAACCGAATTAGGCCAAATCACGTGAAGTAGGTTAGGTTAGGTTTAAATTTGATCTAGTTACTCCCCAGTTAGGGCTGAATAGTGAATTTTATTAGAGTTAGGGCTGAATAGTGAATTGTATTAGAGTTAGGGTTGAGTAGGAATTAGTTTTAGAGTTAGGGCTGAGTAGGAATTAGTTTTAGAGTTAGGGCTGAGTAGGAATTAGTTTTAGAGTTAGGGCTGAGTAGGAATTAGTTTTAGAGTTAGGGCTGAGTAGGAATTAGTTTTAGAGTTAGGGCTGAGTAGGAATTAGTTTTAGAGTTAGGGCGGCGGGACCTACGCTATAGTACGGTAGCTTACCCACACAAACAAACCAAATCGGACGACCCACTAGGCTACATCCAATTTTCCAAACAACCACTTGAACCCAATAAGCCAAATTAACCAAATGAGCCAAATTTAACCCAATGAACAAAATTTAACCAAATGAGCCATATCCCATCCTCGTCGCCAAATGTGATAGCGTGGGGTAGACACCCAGTTAGGTTACTTAGGTTCTAGCAAACAATCAAAAGCACTTACCGGTGCGTTGAATTAGGTATTCCTTGAAGCCTACCGTTTTATTCCTGTGTCCCACAAACAGCCTACCTAACTCTCTCTTACATTACCAATTTAGAAGCTATAGACATTACCCCTAACTATACTTAAGTACTAAGAAAAGGAGAGTGTTTCATTTCAATTTAATCAACTTAATTTCAAGATCAGAGGATATGGACAAGTTTCTGAAGCCGGAAAGATTTGATGTCGAGCCCTCATCTTCAAGTTCGTCTCGTCTCTGAAGTCACTGGTTCAAGACATTCCAGAACTTTCTGGCCGCGTTACCTTCTGATCTTCTGACTCAAAAGCTAAGTTTGCTTGTAAACCATGTATCTTCTTTAGTCTATGAGTACATAGTTGATTGTACTACCTATGAAGATGCTATAAAGTTGCTCAATGAACTTTATATAAAACCAAAAAATGAAACGTTTGCTCGTCACCTATTAGCCACCCGTCGTCAAGAGATGGGAGAGAGTTTGGACCATTACATGAATGCATTAAAGCATCTGAGTAAAGACTGTAACTTTCAATCGGTCTTTGCAGATCAATACAGAGATGAATATATAAGAGATGCTTTTATAAACGGTTTGAATACTCCTTTCATTAGGCAACAATTGCTTGAAAACAAATCTCTCAGTTTGCAGATCGATTTTGATCAAGCTCGTAGCCTTGAGTTGGCTCAGATTCAGTCTGATACTTATATACGTTCTAATGCTCCTCTAAATTCAGTTAGTTGTGAAACTGAAACAATTATAATAGAAAAACATGAGGCTAAACAAGGTGCTAATGAAACTCTTTCCGAGAAGTCTTCTACTGCTGCAGCAAGGTCTCGTAGATGTTTCTTTTGTGGGAGTAATGTGCATCCGCGAGCTAAATGTCCTGCAAGAGAGAGTTTATGTCATAAATGTGGTATTAAAGGCCATTTTTCCAGAGTTTGTCGCTCAAATTCAAAAGCTTCTGCTTCTGTTAATACTTTATCTTCTCTATCAGGCTCTATTTCTCATTCTTCGAAAGAGGCAATTGTTACTATTTTAGCTATGGTTTGTCTTTGAAAGCGCTAGTGGATACAGGTAGTACCGAAAATTTTATTGATATAAATATTGTAAAAGAAAACAAAACTCTTTCCGAGAAGTCTTCTACTGCTGCAGCAAGGTCTCGTAGATGTTTCTTTTGTGGGAGTAATGTGCATCCGCGAGCTAAATGTCCTGCAAGAGAGAGTTTATGTCATAAATGTGGTATTAAAGGCTATTTTTCCAGAGTTTTCGCTCTAATTCAAAACCTTTTGAGTTTCTCCCATCTCCACTGTTCCCCAGATCGTAATAGCTTATTTAGGGGTTCAAGGAAAGTCGATGCATTAGGCAAAAATTTCCTATAAAAGTTTAGGAGACCTAAATAAGCTTGTAACTGTGTGATGTTTTGTGGAGGTGGTGCCTTTTCTATTGCTTCTAGTTTATCCACCGTTGGATGAATGCCTGAGGCATCTATGCGGAACCCTAAATATGAAACCTCATTAGTGACCCATGAACACTTTTCTCTCTTTAGCTTAAGTCCGGCATCCCGGAGTCTTTTTAGAACCGTGGTTAATCTAGTTAGGTGTTCTTTTTTAGTCGAACCTGAAATGAGGACATCATCTAGAAAGCAAAGTACCCCTGGAATGTGACCTAGAACTTGGTCCATTGTCCTCTGAAAAATACCCGGAGCCGATGCTATTCCATAGCATAGCCTATTGTACTTATATAGGCCTCGGTGCGTATTTATGATAGTTAATTCTTTAGAGTTTTCATCTAAACTTAGTTGAGCATAGGCTTGGGACATATCGAGTTTTGTGAAATATTTACCCCCAGCAAGAGAGCTAAATAATTCATCAGGCTTGGGTATAGGATAGCAATCTAGAAGGACGGCTCTATTTGCTGTTAAACGGTAATCCCCACATAACCGCACGGACTTGTCCGGTTTTAGTACAGGAACTACTGGGACAGCCCACTTAGCGTGTGTGACTGGTTCAATAATTTTATCTTTTAGCAGCCTGTCAATTTCTAAATCTACCTTCTCCCGCAGTGCATGCGCAATTGAACGAGCCTTACAAAATTTCGGAGTTACATTAGGATCTACTTCTATGCAGACCTGATGGCCTTTTAGGTTGCCTACTTCAGGCCCAAAAACAGAAGAAAACTCCTTTAACAATGAGTCTAGGTCAGATGGATATGAGAGTGTATGCACATCTGCCTGACCCCTTGGGAAGATTTTGTCAATTGGCATTTTCAAAGCATCAATCCAATCACGGCCTAGTAGAGTAGGCCCTTGCTCATCCACCACTAAAATGGTTAAGGGATGAGACAAAGTTTTCTGGTTGAGTGTAACTGTGACGTATGCTTCTCCACAAATAGGTATTTGTATGTCCCCGTACTTCTTCAAAATCGTTTTAGATGCATGTAGTTTAGGTGTGTTTTTGAAAATCTTATCAAAAACTACCTTGGACATGACCGTCCGGGCAGCACCCGTATCCAATTCTAGAGGAACTGTAATTCCATTTAGGCCTACCTCTACAATATATGGGCCTGTATTTTTCCCACTTTGCTGCTCATAAAATAGGTACTCCACCCCAATGTTCGAAGTATTTCCCTTTTGAGGATTTATACTAGAAATGTTAAAATTAGAATTTTCACCCTTTGTTTTCTTTGAAAAACACACTTTAGCTATGTGGCGGCCTATTTTACTACAGTTTCGGCAAACTGCTTCTTTAAAAGGGCAATCTTTCTTCCAGTGGTGTTTTCCACACCCTGTACATGGCTTGGAAGGCTTAGTAGATTTAGTAGGCTTAGTCGTATTCGCCTCATACCTTTTATTTGCCTGTCTAGTAGGCTCGTTAGGTCTGCCAGGCCTAGAAGATTTAAAGCTATTTACGTGTTGGGCTTTACTACTATGATTGCCAAAAGCTCTAACATCTTTAGCAGCTGCTTCTCTAGCCGTAGCTATTTCTACAGCCTGACTAAAAGTTAGGTCCTGTATGGCTAATAGGGCTCTCTGGGTAGACTCCTCTTTGAGACCCATTACAAACCTATCTCTTAGCATTTCATCTAATTTGTCCCCAAATTTACACGTACGGCTATGGCTTTTTATTCCTGCAACAAACTGCAATGCTTTCATTTCCCGTCTGATGCCTTGAATAAAATTTGAAACGTTCATAGATGAGAACTACTCGGGGTTGTAGTGATCGGTTAGGGCCTGTACCAATTCATTATAGGTGCAAGTTTCCGGTGCTTTAGGAGAAACTAGGTCCATAACTAAACCAAACGTTTTAGGGCCTATTATAGTTAAAAAGGTAGGTACTTTCTTACCATCCGGAATGGAATTTGCCTCGAAAAACAACCTCACCCTAGTGGCATAAGCTTCGAAGTCCTCCCCAGAGTCTTCGTAGGGGCTTATATGGCCAATCACCGACATGCTAGAGCAAAACCGAATTAGGCCAAATCACGTGAAGTAGGTTAGGTTAGGTTTAAATTTGATCTAGTTACTCCCCAGTTAGGGCTGAATAGTGAATTTTATTAGAGTTAGGGCTGAATAAACAAATCTCTCAGTTTGCAGATCGATTTTGATCAAGCTCGCAGCCTTGAGTTGGCTCAGATTCAGTCTGATACTTATATACGTTCTAATGCTCCTCTAAATTCAGTTAGTTGTGAAACTGAAACAATTATAATAGAAAAACATGAGGCTAAACAAGGTGCTAATGAAACTCTTTCCGAGAAGTCTTCTACTGCTGCAGCAAGGTCTCGTAGATGTTTCTTTTGTGGGAGTAATGTGCATCCGCGAGCTAAATGTCCTGCAAGAGAGAGTTTATGTCATAAATGTGGTATTAAAGGCCATTTTTCCAGAGTTTGTCGCTCTAATTCAAAAGCTTCTGCTTCTGTTAATACTTTATCTTCTCTATCAGGCTCTATTTCTCATTCTTCGAAAGAGGCAATTCTTACTATTTTAGCTATGGTTTGTCTTTGAAAGCGCTAGTGGATACAGGTAGTACCGAAAATTTTATTGATATAAATATTGTAAAAGAAAACAAATGGAAGGTATATCCTTGTAAAAGTCCAATGTCAATGGCTAATACTTCTCATGTAACTAAAGTTGATGGGTTTTGTTGTATAGATTTAACATTCAAGGATCGTACCTATAAAAATGTTAAGTTATCACTTCTGCCTAATCTATGTACTAATGTTATTCTTGGCCATGATTTTTTGTCTAGACATGAATCAGTTGAGATACCTTTTGGGGAAGAGAACCTTCCTTAACTGTGTGTAACCTTGCAGCAGCCGAGGTGGAACCTCCGTCTTTATTTCATAATTTAAGTCCTGAATAAAACCCATTTCTATTAAGTCACGCCGATATTGTCAGGCAGATATGAGTTTTATTTCGTCCGAAGTAGATCGCCTTCTTAAGGAAGGCATTATCGAACCCAGTCGAAGTCCTTGGCGGGCACAAGTTTTAGTGGTAGCCAATGAATCTCATAAAAAACGCCTAGTTGTCGATTATTCTCAAACAGTAAATAGATACACGCAGTTGGACGCTTATCCTCTGCCTAATATAAATGAAATGGTGGACGAAATTGCACAATATAGTATCTTTAGTAAAATAGATCTTAAGAGCTCCTATCATTGATCCATCTATCAAGGAGGAGGATAGGCCATACACTGCTTTCGAAGCCTGTGGCCAGCTGTTTCATTTCAATAGAATCCCGTTTGGTGTAACAAACGGCGTAGCCTGTTTTCAGAGAGTAATCGATGACATAATTCGTAGAGAGTTTAAAGGATACTTTCATTTATGTGAATGATATCACTATATGTGGACACGATTAGAAGGAGCATGATGATAATTTGACAAAGTTTTTAAATGTTGTAAAAAAGAATAATCTTCATATTAATGAAAATAAGAGTTCTACATCTAAGTCATCTATAGATTTACTAGGTTATAGAATAAGTAATGGTTCTTTAAAGCCTGATCCTGAGAGGTTAAAACCACTGCTCGAAATGCCTCCTCCTAATAATGCTAAAGACATGCGCCGAGTAATGGGTATGTTTGCTCACTATTCTAAATGGATCTGAAAATTTTCCGAGAAAGTACGACCTTTGGTTGAAAATAAAACATATCCTCTCCCTCTTAACGTAATTAATGCTTTCGAAAATCTTAAAAGTGATATTGCTAATTCTGTTGTTGTTGCCATTGATGATAATATTCCTTTTGTAGTAGAGACTGATGCGTCTGATTACGCAGTAGCTGCTCAACTTTGTCAAGCTGGACGTCCAGTCGCCTTTTTTGCCCGTACTCTGTCGCCCTCTGAAAGGAAACATTCCTCTATAGAAAAACTCTGAAAACAGGCTACGCCGTTTGTTACACCAAACGGGATTCTATTGAAATGAAACAGCTGGCCACAGGCTTCGAAAGCAGTGTATGGCCTATCCTCCTCCTTGATAGGGATCAAATGATAGGAGCTCTTAAGATCTATTTTACTAAAGATACTATATTGTGCAATTTCGTCCACCATTTCATTTATATTAGGTAGAGGATAAGCGTCCAACTGCGTGTATCTATTTACTGTTTGAGAATAATCGACAACTAGGCGTTTTTTATGAGATTCATTGGCTACCACTAAAACTTGTGCCCGCCAAGGACTTCGACTGGGTTCGATAATGCCTTCCTTAAGAAGGCGATCTACTTCGGACGAAATAAAACTCATATCTGCCTGACAATATCGGCGTGACTTAATAGAAATGGGTTTTATTCAGGACTTAAATTATGAAATAAAGACGGAGGTTCCACCTCGGCTGCTGCAAGGTTACACACAGTTAAGGAAGGTTCTCTTCCCCAAAAGGTATCTCAACTGATTCATGTCTAGACAAAAAATCATGGCCAAGAATAACATTAGTACATAGATTAGGCAGAAGTGATAACTTAACATTTTTATAGGTACGATCCTTGAATGTTAAATCTATACAACAAAACCCATCAACTTTAGTTACATGAGAAGTATTAGCCATTGACATTGGACTTTTACAAGGATATACCTTCCATTTGTTTTCTTTTACAATATTTATATCAATAAAATTTTCGGTACTACCTGTATCCACTAGCGCTTTCAAAGACAAACCATAGCTAAAATAGTAACAATTGCCTCTTTCGAAGAATGAGAAATAGAGCCTGATAGAGAAGATAAAGTATTAACAGAAGCAGAAGCTTTTGAATTAGAGCGACAAACTCTGGAAAAATGGCCTTTAATACCACATTTATGACATAAACTCTCTCTTGCAGGACATTTAGCTCGCGGATGCACATTACTCCCACAAAAGAAACATCTACGAGACCTTGCTGCAGCAGTAGAAGACTTCTCGGAAAGAGTTTCATTAGCACCTTGTTTAGCCTCATGTTTTTCTATTATAATTGTTTCAGTTTCACAACTAACTGAATTTAGAGGAGCATTAGAACGTATATAAGTATCAGACTGAATCTGAGCCAACTCAAGGCTACGAGCTTGATCAAAATCGATCTGCAAACTGAGAGATTTGTTTTCAAGCAATTGTTGCCTAATGAAAGGAGTATTCAAACCGTTTATAAAAGCATCTCTTATATATTCATCTCTGTATTGATCTGCAAAGACCGATTGAAAGTTACAGTCTTTACTCAGATGCTTTAATGCATTCATGTAATGGTCCAAACTCTCTCCCATCTCTTGACGACAGGTGGCTAATAGGTGACGAGCAAACGTTTCATTTTTTGGTTTTATATAAAGTTCATTGAGCAACTTTATAGCATCTTCATAGGTAGTACAATCAATTATGTACTCATAGACTAAAGAAGATACATGGTTTACAAGCAAACTTAGCTTTTGAGTCTGAAGATCAGAAGGTAACGCGGCCAGAAAGTTCTGAAATGTCTTGAACCAGTGACTCCAGAGACGAGACGAACTTGAAGATGAGGGCTCGACATCAAATCTTTCCGGCTTCAGAAACTTGTCCATATCCTCTGATCTTGAAATTAAGTTGATTAAATTGAAATGAAACACTCTCCTTTTCTTAGGCTTTAATCAACTTAACTGAACAACATTCCTGTTAATATAAATAACAATAATATAGTTATGGTACGCAAAATATATATATATATATATATATATATATATATATATATATATATATATATACACTCAATGACGCAAGTTATAATAATAATATAGATAGAGTAAACATAGGGCATCTATATGAATTGTTTATACTACAGATTAGGATTAATTACATCAAAGAAAATATCATTACCTTCATATAATAAAGTATCTTACATCTCATCAGCTTAATTCAGACATCATCAGATTCATCAGTTTAATCGAATTGAATATAAACACAAATGATTTTACTTAGGTATAACATTCTAATAAAGTCATCATAAACCTGCAAAATAATATTACAGATAGGCTCAGAGACCTTGACCTTTATTCCATAGAGAGGAGGTTTGAGAGATACATCCTGATCTACACCTGGAAAATTCTAGAAGGGCTTTTAGTTGCCCCCAATACCGAACCAATTCTGGTCATCTCGACAAGAACTGGCAGAATGTGTCGAAAACATCACCTCCCACCAAACAGTCTGAGAAGGATTCAAACCAGGGCCGGATTAAGACCTTTAGAGGCCCTAAGCACTCAAAAGATTTTGGTGCCCCATATATATGTAATTCAAAATATAAACAAAAATAAACCATAAAATAAAATTTTATTTTTTGAAATGAAACAAAACTTACAGTAAGATGGAAAATAATGTTTATTTTTGTATACTTCCACTTCATTTATATTTGAAAAGTTTTCTCCTACTTTTTTTAATTGCAAAGTCTTTGATCAGATCCTCAAAACTAATCTTACGTAACACATCTGCTTCTATACTTAGTAGAGATAAGGCATCCAGCCTGCCTTGTTGCATAGTTGTTCTGTTGGTATTTTTAATATACTTCAACTGAGAAAATGAACGCTCAGCTGAGCAATTTGTGACCATTAATGTTAAAAATATACGAAAGGCAATTTCTACATTTGGGAAGGCACACTCAATATTGTCTTCTACAATTATTTTATAAAGTTCAGCATGACTGAATCTTGTTTTTACATTTTTTTTGCACTGAACTTATGGCACACATATGAGTGAAACTGCTGAAGCTCAGCAGAGAAATTAGTGTTCAAGTCCTCTGGGTAAGCATCAATCATCTTTTTACAACCCTGAGAATACCTTTCAATTTCAGTAGATGATGAAGTGGTGACATTATGTGGCACATCACTTAGAAAAGAAAATCTCCCTGCTATTTCTTTGTATATCTCTCCTCTTCTTCTCATCTCAGTTTCAAGTTTGTCAACAATTGTGTAAAAGGTGGTGATAAGAAATTTATCTCTGGCATTCAGATATACTTCTGGTGCATCTCCGTCATTGGGTACCTTCTTTCTGATACGTTTGCGAGTTTGAGCTGCCTTGTAATCAACATCTGGTAGCATTTCCTTTGTAGCTGCTTCATATCTTTCAAATTCATCTCGTGAAGTGCACAGTTGGTCAGCTAATGATCCATACAGATCTGCACATGTTTTTAAGTTCACATCCTTATTCTGTAGAACTTTGCTTACTCTCTGAAAATTTTGCAAAATCTCATCCCAAAAATTCAACATAAAAACGAATTCTAGCTCTTGCATCTTATTTGCAATATTATTTGCTTCTCTTCTAGTGTCTCCCTTTTGTGACTGGTCTTCAGCTATACATTCTAACGCTTCTAAAATTTTAAGGAAAGATTTCAAAATTGCTGCTGTTGCCATAGCATGTGCCTCCCATCTGGTATCAGAGAGGGATTTTAAGACACTTTCATTTCCAATACAACCTTTAAGAATTTCCCACCTGCTGGTTGAGGCTAAAAAAAAGTATAGAGCAACTGCACTGTAGAGAAGAAATTAACCGCCTCCTGACAGCAGTCAACAGCACTTCGGCCTACCAGATTTAGTGAATGGGCTGCACAGGGCACATATATAGCAAACTTGTTTGTTTCTAAAAAATTTTGCTGCATCCCCTTATAACGCCCAGACATGTTGGCAGCGTTGTCGTAAGATTGACCCCTACATTTTGAAAAGTTTAGCTTACAAACTTCACGTAAGTACTGCAACACCTGATTTGCCATTTCCTCACCAGTATGGCTTTTCATTTTCAGAAAGGTTAAAAAGCGTTCAATAGGCTGTCCATCTTTTAAGTACCTAAGTACAACACTTAACTGATCGATATGTGATAGATCTGGTGTTGAATCAACTGACAAACTAAAATAACCAGAAGATTTTACTTCGTCAACAATGAGTGCGTGGACCTTTTGAGCCATTAGTTGAATGAGTTCCTCACAGGTGGTTTTGGACAGGTAAGAAGGATTTCCTTTGCCAGAATTTCCATATTTCAAAATGTGACCTGCTAAAAATGGATCAAACCGGCTTATGAGCTCAAGCAGCCCTAAAAAATTCCCATTCTGCAATGATCCAAATCTTTCTTCTGTTCCTCGAAAAGACAAGCCACGTTCAGCTAACGTACAAATAACAGCTATGACACGCCTCAAGACATGTTCCCAGTAATCACACTCTTCCTGAATTTGTTTTTCCAACTGTTGTCCCAACCCCGCACCTTGTCTGCGAGTTAAGTATGTTAGCATAGAGTCTCGGTGAGTAGTGCTTTTTTCATGATGATCAATTACAATAGTATTTCGCCAGTCACTGAACCCTTCTCTTATAACAAAATGTGAGACATTTTTAGGAGCAAACAGTTTACAAACATAACAGTAAACTGATCCTGTTGATGGTGAATACAATAACCACTCTCTCTTGTATTTCTCACCATTGGCTTTTGTCCCAACGAAAAGTTTTTGTGAACAGTATCTTGCTGGTTTGCCACTACTGAAATGCCGGTAAGACTTGTCAAATGGCCCATTGTGGTGTTGACAGTCACTGGGTCCACAAGCAATCCAATAAGCCACATCATCAGCAGAGAAATCAAGCCACAACCCTGGATCTTTTGCTATATTTACTTCATCTTCTGCAGACTGATTTATTTCACCACCATCACCATGGTCCACTAAACTTTCATTTTCAGCAATTATTTCAACCCCAGAATGTCTTGTAAAGCAACTTGAATCAACATTTGCAGTAGAGGTATCAAGAGAATTTACAGGCAAAGTGAGATCAGTAGTGAGACATGTGGTAGATGAAACTGCTTGTGACACCTCGGTGATTCCAACGTCATCATATTTTGATTTTGAAGTGATCAAAGTGGTATTTGTGTCCACTTCTGATGACGGAGATTGGTTTTGATTCAGAATCGGTATATCATGTTGACGTTGTGGTCATGGAACTTGTGTGAAGAAATCAGTCAGCTTTGCAGTCTTGGACTCTAAATCCAAAGTCTTCTCTTGTTTCTCTTTTGATAGTTTTCGCTTTTGTGCACCACTTAACTGAACACGTTTCATCTTGGTTCTTGGGGTCTGTAAAATACAGAAATAAAAAGAATATTTTATTTGTATATTATGTGGCAATCAACACAGTTACACATATCACAATCTTGGCTTTGTTCTTTTATTCTCAGAAAGACAAAATGGGAACCGTACACAACCAAAGTGGCAATTTAAATATAAGTGGCAATTAAATATAACTCAACCGAAATATCAACTCGAAATGTTGAATACAAATCAAATCGAAAGAAGGAACCAAAAGAAGGAACCGAAAGAAGGAACCGAAACCTATAAAATAAAAATACTTAACATTAGAATTAATAATACGCAATCTATAAAAATATCAATATTAACATTTCACTATTAACGAGCCACATTTTATATTTACATTTATTTATTCATTTAAAACACAATATTTAATTATAGGAAATATGAACATTTGCTTAGGGCCTAAAATTGTCCTAACTACGTTTGATGTTATATATACATTACAAATTATTCACTCTGGTTATTACAATCTAAATTCTTTTATACTGTTATGACAATAGATAAATAAATTATAAAATAAAGATACGTGTATGATAAAATATTGTTATATATACAAATAAAGTACGCTTCATAGACTTACCCTAGAGAAGAAGAGAGAGCAACAGATAAACTTCTTCAACGCTAATTAACTTAGGTCAGTATATCTTATTATTATAATGGCCGTGATAAACATCACTTGATACAACAGCAATATAGAGAGTTTATAGTTTCTTTTATTTTAATATTAATTTATATTACAATTCTATAAACCTAAATCTTTCTGTAAAACAATACCAAATGATTATGTAAAATATATATTTAATATTATATGCACAAATCACACGTTCAGAATAACTTCCTATAGCACACGAAAATATTTAATCTATATGTATTTTAATATGGCGCTCAAAGATTTGATATAAACAAAATAATAACGCAAAGCGTAAAGTGTGTGATTACAACGAAATATATTTATTCTCTCAAAAGGGTTGTTGTTCACTACAAATTCAAACAATGAAAAAAATAAATACTATATATGAATATATATAATTCAGTTTTCAACAGCTTATAGGCTATAAGCCGCGATTATAATAGTATAATAAATCCATGGTAAATCCGACAATGGAAAATTTCTGTGGTGCCCCCCTTCCCTTGATGCCCTAAGCACGGGCTTATTTTGCTTAATGGTTAATCCGGCCCTGATTCAAACCCTTCAATATAATAACATCTCTAGGCAGGGTTCTCGCCTGTTTAACTCCTTGACTCAGTACCTTAGAGATATAAGTGCAGTCCCAGTAGATACTTTTAAAAAACATTTGGACATGTTTTTAGCCAACATACCATCCAACCAACCCACAGTGCCAGGGTATTCCTCCGCCAGACCAGCCCTCACAAATTTGATAGTGGACCAAATCGTATGGCAGGAGCAAAAGAAAAGAAGGGTGGTGACTACGTTGTGGCCCCACCTCAGGAGGCACTGAGCGGACTTCATGGGAGCAGCACACCCTTGAGGCAGAAGCGCTTCAAGGTAAATTCAAAGTAAATTCAATTTCTCACAAAGTCAGTCCACAGAACTATTTCAAACACAAAACGTCTTCATACTGCAATTGTTTGCAGAATCACTTTCAAGAAGTCTTTTGTTTCCTTAAAATAATATACTTTTCTCGTGGATCATGTCCATGAGGGTGGGTAGATTGAAGGTACACACACTAATATCTTGGAGTTCATCCTTCAGTTTTGCTCTTGGGGAGTCATATTTCCGGGACTTCAATAGGTAGTGATCTGTGGTACCATCAGTTCCACTGCACCATTTACAGCAAGGCGAGTCCTCCTGGCTCAGTCTATATAGGTGGGAAGGGAGTGCAGTGTGATCAATACGAAGACAGGTAATAGCTACATCTAAGGTTCAAAAAGAAGATCGGGCCCGTCATCATGTAGGTTTGCCAGGTCTGCGGTTTTGGGCCGGAGTCTCCGGAAATTGAGCTTTGTCTCCGGTCTCTGGTCAGAAGAGGCGAATCTCCGGATTTTTACTGATCTTCCTATATATATATATATGTTGTTGGTTTATCCTATAATCTAATTATTTTATCAGACTGATGGTAATTAGTATGCAGTGACAGTGACATATTAGGTAGCTAGTTGGATAAAGATTCGGTACAACACATCCACCCGAAAGTAGGTTTTTCTGGTGTATTTCATGCTGTTTCAGTTGAATCTGACCTTTATTTTTGGCGTAAATGCACCATTATGGAGATACTCCCCCCCCCCCTCCCTGGGCTTTGAGGAAGAGGGAAATTGTGGGTTAAAAAGGCCAGAATCAATTGAAACAGCATGAAATACACCAGAAAAAACTATTTTCGACAGTAATATTCACAGTAAAAGTAACCTCACCTAACATGGTACTACTTACCTTTGCGGGTCCCGACAATGACCCAACCTTACCTTTCCGGGTATAATCGCTTATGGCGTTGGATACCACAAAGGTTAATTGAATACCCGGTTAGGTCAACTGTATGCCATTGACAATTGGTTAGGTTAAGTCGTGATATTTTCGTTAAAACAGTTGACCTAACCGGGCATGGGTTGATGAATTCGGGACCCGGAAAGGTAAGTAGTACCCCTAACCTAACCTACGCCTAGATGACGTCCCACTCGGACGGGGAGCTTCCACCACAGACAGCCATTCTAAAGCGATTGTCAAATTCAAATTTTAGCCGCCGGACCTGCGCGGGAGTATCACATGACAATGGGGACAGCCACTGATTAGCTAATGATAATAACATGACTACATACGTCACGGGATGAGATGGTTTGACCAGTGAATAATTGCGCCAAAATTTAATAATTTCGAAAATAAATATCTTGATAAATAGGAATTTCCGCCAAACTTAGTATAGAATAAAGTATTGTTTTTTTCGCTCTATCTCGCTGTATAAATATCAATATTGAGTTTGGTGGATGTGTTCTACCGAATCTTAACCGTTAGTTGAATGGACTAAGTGTATGCATATTTATAATACATGTGTAAATGATATGGTATATTATATCTGAGTATATTTTATATTCAAAACATCGTCAGGAGGCGGTGATGCTAGGAAATATTCAAACAAAAAACTAGAAATTTCTCTGAAATTATTCTTCATCAGGTACAGAGATTAGTTATTCTTTTATTAGAAAACAGTTGCTATTTTTCGTACACACATCTAATTGTTCTATTCTAGTAGGTAAAACACTTATTATTACATAGCTCTTATGAAATGATGGCTGTTGTTTTTTTAACCATTTGTAAGTTGTCAAATAATGATGAGCTTCGTAGGTAAAATCTCCGGATTTGGAAACCATCTGATCTGGCAACCCTAGGCCCATAAGGCAGGGGGAGCTGATTTGGCAAAACTCGAAGGAAATTGAGTTTGTTTTGACGAAAAGAACGCAACAACTTGAGTTGACTTGATTTCAAGTCTACTGGACGAAAAGAAAACTGCTTAAGACTGAGGGTGATAAAAATAAACAAAATGACTCCTGCATACCAGCTTGTAGATTGAATACTTGTTTGTTTTATCTCTTTCATTTGCTTCGTCCAAATGACGGCACTGAGACGGGCAGTAACGACACCAACCAGGGAAAATAAGTTTCCTTTAACGAGAACTGGATGAACCGAATTCATTACGATTACGTGCTCGTCACTACACCCTTCTCCCCATTTCTTAGATCGGCTTTGGATAGTCCATGCCTGGCATGCAGGTTGAGTATTTTAAATATTTTATTCAGTCCTAGGAAAAGCCTCCGCGATGAAGAGGTGATCCAACTAAATACAAGTTCGAAAAGAAAAATGAAAGAGGTTTGTGAAGAGATAGTTTTATTATGTTTCCAAAAATACCTCAGTTCCTCTTCTAACTGGATGATATCCTGTCATGCAAACCATTAATTAATTAAAGGATATTTGTATGAGATGAACTCCAAACATATTACAATTATTGTTACAGTTATACACCTTTAATGTTTAAAAAAATATTTACGAATATAATTATATTTAAAATGGCAATATAGAGAGCAATAACTAATATAATTTTATAAAATGTGAAAAACTAAATAACTCTTAGATTTTATTTCTATATTTCAATTTTAGTTGAGTATTTTAATTTTATTTATACATTGTTCATTTTAGGGCACCTTTATATTAATAGTATTTTACAATTTTCCTTAATGGTTTTTACAAGCTCTCAGGTCTTACAGAGCTAAACGAGTGGTGAGTAATTTGTAATTTATTAAAGCCATTTTCTTTCCATCCAACTAACTTGAAGTCAAGTTAACTCAAGTTGTCGCGTTCTTTTCGTCAAAACAGACTAATCCTCATTTAAGCTTTTCCGAAGCCAGCTCCGGAGGTAGCTAGAGAAAACTAGAGTAAATTTTTTGTAAACAGATAACTTGTCTACAGAATCAAAGGTGTTTTAAGAATTCGTTGCATTACTTAGACCCATATATAAAGAGAATACATTTTATTGATATTAGAAAGTTATGCTAGATTAAATGTACGCATTTATAAGCTTTAAGTAAAGAACTGGCCTTCAGTCATTGCAATTTTGGGCTTGTATTGACCTTGGCTAACGTTACTGTAGCGAGCTCAAACCTAGGCCACAGTCTGGGCATTATTCAGTCTTACTGTGGGCTGGATTCTTGATACAAAACAAAAACAAACAAACACTTTATTTCAGACTCAACATGTACAAACATTATACAAGAGGTCCATAGAAGATTAAGAGATAGTTGTCTGGAGCACTGACTAAGTAGGCCAGTGAATCACTGTGCATAATGAACATACAGTTGCCTACGCCAATTCTTCCAGATTTGAGAGTTCTAAAATATATCGCAGATCACTCCACTAACCATAGCTTCAATTATCTTATTGACTCACCAAGCCTCGTGATAAATCTAAATACAAAATTGCAAATGACACTGGCACAGTTAGGGACCTTATTGACTACAAACAGCATACTGACACCAGAAGGAGCACCATTTATAAATCTTGGAGTTCTTAATAAACTCCTAAAAATATTATTATATAATGTTATAATGTTATGTTATAATGTTTCACACCAACAAAGACCCTAGGATCCACTCATGGCTGGTCTACCTAACTGTGTTCGTAATTGTGTATTGTGCATGTCCTCCGTGGTGGCGGAGGGGACCTACAATTTTACGTGGGTTCCGAACCACAAGGCCTTAATTTTGCAACCTTAAACTATACCCAATCTGTCAACATATGCGTCTAATCGATTTTTAAGCATGTTTATAGACGTGCTACTAATTACTTCTTCCGGCAAACTATTCCTGCTATTTACTATTCTATGCGTAAAAAAGTTTCTGGCAACTGCTGTCTCGAACCTTCTACTTGTCAACTTACATCCGTTATTTCTAGTCCTATTATATTGAGATATTTCGAAAAAGTTATCTCTATCTACGTTATCGAACCCATTCACAATTTTGAAAACCTGGATTAGATCACCCCTTAGCCTCCTAGTCTCGAGTGTAGTCAATTTTAACTCCTTAAGCCTATCCTTGTACGACTTCGACCTAAGCGACGGAATCATCTTAGTTGCTCGTCTTTGAACTCTTTCGATTTTGTCTATATCTTTGTGCATATGCGGATTCTAAAATTGGATCGCGTACTCCAAATGAGGTCTAACTAATGATTTATAAAGAGGAACAATAATATAGCGCGATTTGTACTCAAAATTCCGAGATATAAAACCTAACACTTTGTTCGCTTTATTGACCGCTGCTGTACTTTGTTTCACTACTTTTAAATTACCAGTGACTATAACTCCTAAATCTTTTTCCTGCTCTACGCTTGTTAACTCCTTCCCTGACATACTATACGCAAAATTACCGTTACGCGAACCTATATGTAAAATTTTGCACTTATCGACGTTAAATCTCATTTGCCATGTGTGATAGCGTGGGGTAGACACCCCAGTTAGGTTACTTAGGTTCCAGCAAACAATCAAAAGCACTTACCGGTGCGTTGAATTAGGTATTCATTGAAGCCTACCGTTTTATTCCTGTGTCCCACAAACAGCCTACCTAACTCTCTCTTACATTACCAATTTAGAAGCTATAGACATTACACCTAACTATACTTAAGTACGGACAACTTTCTACCCGATTTGTCACCTTAGAAACCACCTAATTATACTCAGCACCAAAGATTAGGTCAGATAGGAAAAACATGTCTAGGCCAGCCCAAAGCAATACGAACAGCCCCGTTGGTTCGTTTATGACTTGCTCTTGCCATTCAGCTTAGATTTAGTGATAATTACCCTTTAGTGACTTTTAGACTATATACATATATATATACATACACGTCACCTCACTCCTCCCCTACAAGTTTAGTCTGTCAGGGGGATGAGGGACCCTAGACGACCTGCGGAGCGGGGTTGATGTAATAGGATTAGGTGCAACCTGTATAGGCGGGCGAGTTGAATCATTTTCCGGAGGATCAGTTCTCTCTTCCGGAAGACTCTGGTCCTTCTGCACTTCACGTTCCCATATCTGATCCTGATGGCGTTTAATAGAACGACGATCTTCTAGTTGGCACTTGAAGGAAACAGGGCCCGTTCTCTCCTGCACAGTTGCAGGAACCCATTTTGGTCCAGCCCCATAGTTGCGAATCATAACTGGATCATTAGGTTGTGCTTCTAGAACTCTCCCTCTTTTAGTGTCGTGGTACAACTTCTGTTTTTCCTGATGGGGTAAAACTCGTTGTTGTAACGTTTCGTTTGGACGTAACAAATCGAAAACTGAACGAATTCCCCGGCCAATCAGAAGTTTAGAGGGAGACACCCGTCGTGGTGTGAGGTGTTATTCGATATTTAAACAAAAATTTATCCAACACCACTTGCATTTCCTCCCCACGAGAATGACGCAAGGCCGACTTGAAAGTACGGACCATGTTTTCCGCGAGACCATTAGTAGACGGGTGGAAAACATTAGACCGGACATGTCTAATGCCATTTAGGTGGACGAAGGAACGAAATTCCTCACTGGTAAAACACGTACCATTGTCGGAAACCAGGACTACGGGTAAACCCCATCGAGCGAAAACCGAACGGAGTAAGCGAATAGTAACACCCGAAGTCGTGGAAGTGGTTGGAAGAATTTCCACCACTTAGAGTAGGCGTCCACAATGACTAGGAAATAATTATTATTTATAGGACCTGCATAGTCAACATGGATCCTATGCCACGGTATAGTAGGCCATTCCCAAGGATGAAGTGGACTTTTCCTTGGGAGATCTCTTCTCTAGGCAGCTTTGACAGGAACGAACCAATGATTCGAGTTCTCCATCTAAACCAGGCCACCAGAAATAAGCTCTCGCCAGCTCTTTCATTTTTGTTGCGCCCATGTGTTCAGCGTGAAGTTCCTTCACTAAATTCGACCTGCCTTTATTTGGAATAATCACTCTGTGGACCCATAAGAGACAGCCATTTTGAATCGAGAGGCCAGACTGACGTTGATAAAAAGGCTGTAATTCACTCTCAACCTTAGTAGGCCAACCAACTGAGCAGAAATGGATGACCCTAGACAGAATAGGGTCTGATTTTGTCCACTGCTCTATTTGTACCGCAGATACTGGAGTGGATTCCAAAAACTCCACCAAGTGAACCCATTCTGTAGGTATAGGTACACAATCATTTGGATTTTCTAAGGGCAACCTACTTAGCGCATCAGCCGTACCTAGAAGTTTACCTGACCGATGTACTAAGCCAAATTTATAGGCTTGTAGAATCAGTGCCCATCGTTGAATCCTACCTGAGGCCATAACTGGAATATTTTTATTAGGTGAAAATAAACCTAAAAGAGGCTTATGGTCAGTAATTAGTTTAAATTCATGACCCGATAGATAGAAATGAATTTTTTTTACTGCAAATACTAAGGCTAATGCTTCACGTTCCACTTGTGCATATCGTCTTTCCGTCTCAGTTAGTGTTCTAGAAGCGAAACAGATAGGCCTATCTACACCATCAATGTGGTGAGATAACACTGCCCGAATTCCATAAGAACTGCTGTCTGCTGAAACTACGAGAGGAAGTTTAGGATCATAATGCAGTAGGAGAGTGGACTTTAGTAGTACGTCCTTGGAAGCCTCAAATGCTTCTTTTTGAGTTTTCTCCCATCTCCACTGTTCCCCAGATCGTAATAGCTTATTTAGGGGTTCAAGGAAAGTCGATGCATTAGGCAAAAATTTCCTATAAAAGTTTAGGAGACCTAAATAAGCTTGTAACTGTGTGATGTTTTGTGGAGGTGGTGCCTTTTCTATTGCTTCTAGTTTATCCACTGTTGGATGAATGCCTGATGCATCTATGCGGAACCCTAAATATGAAACCTCGTTAGTGACCCATGAACACTTTTCTCTCTTTAGCTTAAGTCCGGCATCCCGGAGTCTTTTTAGAACCGTGGTTAATCTAGTTACGTGTTCTTTTTTAGACGAACCTGAAATGAGGACATCATCTAGAAAGCAAAGTACCCCTGGAATGTGACCTAGAACTTGGTCCATTGTCCTCTGAAAAATACCCGGAGCCGATGCTATTCCATAGCATAGCCTATTGTACTTATATAGGCCTCGGTGCGTATTTATGATAGTTAATTCTTTAGAGTTTTCATCTAAACTTAGTTGAGCATAGGCTTGGGACATATCGAGTTTTGTGAAATATTTACCCCCAGCAAGAGAGCTTAATAATTCATCAGGCTTGGGTATAGGATAGCAATCTAGAAGGACGGCTCTATTTGCTGTTAAACGGTAATCCTCACATAACCGCACAGACTTGTCCGGTTTTAGTACAGGAACTACTGGGGCAGCCCACTTAGCGTGTGTGACTGGTTCGATAATTTTATCTTTCAGCAGCCTGTCAATTTCTAAATCTACCTTCTCCCGCAGTGCATGCGCAATTGAACGAGCCTTACAAAATTTCGGAGTTACATTAGGATCTACTTCTATGCAGACCTGATGGCCTTTTAGGTTGCCTACTTCAGGCCCAAAAACAGAAGAAAACTCCTTTAACAATGAGTCTATGTCAGATGGATATGAGAGTGTATGCTGTAGCTGGTTCCTTCTTGGTGCTACTTGTAGTTGCCGGGAAGAATGAAGGATACGAGAGGCAAGCTATCGCTTTGTTCGGTATCTCTTTTAGGGGCCTCTCGTGTCCTTTTCTTTCCCTGTCGTTTGGGGGGTTGGCGTCTTGAAGGAAAAGCCGGTCGTTTTCAGAGTTTATTGAGTTCTTGGTTGGCTGAGGTTATTTTACAGAAGATTTTGTTATTTTATATACAGCTGAATTAATTAAATATATATATATAAATTTATGTACAATACTTATTTATAAAGATTATATATGATTCTTAAAATTACACAATGATAAAATATATACAATTTGGTACGCGCAAAATTGGTTTGTCAGTAACTAATATAAAAATAATATAAATGCGGAAAATTAACTGCGCGGCCCCACACTACTGCCCACCCCGAGAAGCGGAGCACATATATCAAAAGTAGAAATATTCGGGTCTTGATTTGAATCGGATCCTTCGTCCAGCTCGCGTTGATCCTCGGTCGGCCTCGTTTCCGGTTGTTGCGTTGTCCTGCGCGCCCTTCCTGAGGTCTGTATTTGCTACCTCCGAGGTGCGTCCTCCATCGTCCTTTTTCCTTTCGTGCTTTTTCTCCGATCCGATGTCTTCCGATTGTGCGCCCGGTACCTGTGTGGGACCTGAAACTATATACGCCGGTTTTAAACGATTAATTGAAATGGCTTCTGATGATCCGTTAGTTTTTTCTATTACGAAGTACTTATCGTGGCGTTCGAGAACGCGGAAAGGTCCTTGATATGGTGCCTCGAATGGTTTTCGAACGCGGTCGATGCGTACCCATACGTGGCTTGATTTGTGGAGTTCCGATGGACTGAATGATTTGGGGGCTGAGTGAATGTTTCCTTGAGAGAGTTGGGCGAAATCGATTTGTCATTTTCTTGGCTAATTCGGAGATGAATTTTGAATTGGATTTTGACGACGAATTGGCGATCATTGGCCTCGGGCATAATAGGGTGGTTCCGGTGACGTTGGTGAACGGTGAATAACCCGATTCGTTGGGGAGACTGCGTAAACCAAGGAGAACTATGGGTAAAGCGGGGAGCCAATCTTGTTTTCGAGCGATGATTGCTGTCTTGATGGTGCGATGAGATCTTTCAATTACTCCGTTGGTCTGAGGGCGATACGACAAAGTTCTTAGTCGGTGAAATCCGATGAGAGCTGAGAGTTCCCTAAAGAGTTCGGATTCGAATTGGGATCCGCGGTCCGTTATGACTTGCAGTGGTACACCAAATCTTGAAATCCATACATCGAGAAATGCGTGTGCTATTGATGTGGCTGTAGTATCAATCAGAGGATATGCTTCTATCCATCTTGTGGCACGATCGATGCAGGTTAGGAGATATCTATATGGGGAAGGATATGTTTGACCGGGCAAAGTGGTTGGCGGTAAGGACCGACGATGTCGATATGTACCGTTTCAAATCTTGAACTTGGTAAATCGAAGGGGGTTATTTCTGATTTTGTATGGCGAGAAATTTTTGAGGATTGACATGATTCACAATTTCGGGACCAAGTTCGAATATCCTTATTCATTGAGGGCCAAAAGTATCTTGATTTAATGATACGAAGTGATTGCTTGATGCCTGGATGAGAAATATTATGAAATTGATTGAAGATGGAAGATCGATGCTGCTTGAAACAAAAGGACGGGGATATGGCGTGGATGTATCGCAATATAAAGTTGTATTTTCTGGAAACGGGAACGGCTTGAGACGTGGGAGAAATTCTTGCGTTTCTTGATCTTTTTGTTGAGATTCCGCGATTGCTGATAAATCGAAAGCGTCGATATATACTGCGTTTACGTTGCGTGAAAGGCAGTCCGCTACGACGTTTTCGGATCCACAGATATGTATTACATCGCATACGTATTCCGTGATGGCAGACCAATGACGTTGTTGTCGGTCTGTCTTGGCTCGTAAGGGACTCTTGTAGGCAGAAACCATCGGTTTGTGATCCGTGAAGAGTATTACTTGACGACCTTCTAAAAATTGACGGAAATGCAGGACGGCTAGGTATGCTGCGAGTAATTCTCTATCGTATGCGGCGTACGCTTGCTGAGTTGTAGTTAATTTCTTGGAAAAGAAGGCGATGGGAACTGGTGTGCTGTCGATTATTTGATGAAGAACTGCTCCAGCTGCTATTTGTGAGCAGTCCATAACTAAATGAAGGATTGAGCTTGATGGAAGAGGATGACAAAGCGTAACGGCGTTCCGTAGTGCATCTTTGACATCTTGAAAGGCTTGAATTGCTTCGTCGTTCCACTGTAGACTTTTGCTTTTGACTTGAGTTCTGACGATTTCACTTAAAGGTGAGACTAAATCGGTGTAACGGGGTATCATATGGCGATAGAATCCCGTCATTCCTAGGAATCTTCAGAGGCTTTGGTAATCTTGCGGTTGGGGAATATCTTGAATTTCGGAGACTTTGTTTACAGGAGGACGAATGCCTGCTGGGGAAACTTCATGACCCAGAAATTCAATTTTGGATTGCTGAAATATGCATTTTTCTAAGGAAATTCTTAAATTGTGTTCTTGAAGGATCTTGAATACGCGTTCTAAGTCTTTCAAATGGTCAACTGCGTTATTTGAATGGACTAAAATATCGTCGAGATACACAAATACGCAGTCAACTCCTCTGAAAATTGTATCCATGAAGCGTTGAAATGTTGCAGGGGCGTTTCTTAAACCAAATAGCATGTATAAATACTGAAATAAACCAAATGGAGTTGTTATATCCGTTTTCTCGATATCTTCTGGGTGGACTGGAATTTGGTGATATGCTCTGACTAGATCGATTTTGCTAAAGCATGATTTTCCGTGCAGAGATGTTGACAGACTTCTTATATGAGGGAGTGGATATCTGTCCGGTTTCGTGACAGCGTTTAGGCTTCTATAATCACCACACGCCCGCCATTCGCCTGGTATCTTCTTCGGAACGAGGTGTAACGGTGAGCCCATGGTGATTTTGAGGGTTCTATAATTCCATCTTGAAGTAAGTTGTTGAAAGTAGCCTTAGCTGAGGATAATTTATCGGGTGGAAGACGTCGAGGGCTTGCAAACACTGGTGGTGCGCTGCCAGTGTCGATGGTATGCTTGACAGTGTTGGTGGAAACTTTCTGCGGTTGAGCTGGTTTCAGTAGTGAGGAGTACTTGTCAAGCAGGTTCCTGATTTCTTGAGGTAATTTGTCGGTAGGATTAATATTGATGAGGTGAAGGTCTTTGGATTGCACAGGTTTAGTAGTGGCTTGAAGAGTTGTTGCTCTATCCTTCAAAATGCCATGCTTGCAGTCCACAAGGATGTCATAATGGGATAGAAAATCGGCGCCGAGAAGTGGACTGGAGACTTGGGCGACGACGAATGGCCACCTGAATATTCTTCGTAATTTAGGAATTGATATGTCCAGTGTTACTTCTCCGAATATTTCGAGCGGCTGACCGTTTGCGGTGGAAATCTTTACTGCGGTTGGGTGGAGTTGACAATCATTGACACAAGTTGGTGGTAAAATTGAGATGCTCGCTCCTGTGTCAATGATAAAATTGACCTTCAGACTGGCGATGCGAGCTGCGACTGAGATCAGCGGCAGGCCGGACGTCGCGTTAATCACAGCCTGCTTATCTAGTTTTCCGACGTTTCTCTTGATGGTGAGGAAGATCTTGAATTTGGGCGTGACGAGGGGAGCAGCTTGGCGTCATCTTTATTTGGCCACTTGCACCATGGCCTGCAGGTCCTTGCTTGGGGGCCATAATAAAGGTGCGCGCGGCACACCACCGGCCGCTGATTCTCGCTGAAGGGTTTTAGGCCGATGGGGATATTCGTTCTTGGGCTTGTATTGGCTCGAGTTGACGTTGGCGCCGCGTAGCAGCTTTGTTGAGCGAACGGTATTAACTCATCGGCTAGTTTGCCGAGTTGAGTTAGCGTCAGCTCCTTTTGTGCTGCTACGACGGGCGCTATTGAGGATGGGAGCGCCTGGATGAATTTATGCTTCACCAAATCATCGCTGACGCCCACCTTCAGTGCCGTTTGGTGGATATCTTGAAGGAATTGGGAGGGCTTTCCAGTGAGAGGAGTGTTGGAGATGAGTCATTCGAAGAGTTCTGGCTTCGTCTTTTCGTAATGACTCACGATTTCTTCTTTTAAATCGGTGTACGACTTGTTGGAGAGAGTTGCTGCTGAAATTCGTGAGACGACTTCGGGGGGTAACGAGGCTAGAACATGGAAAAATTTGGTCTCTTCGGATGTTATTCTGGAAATGTGGAATTGTGCCTCCATGATGGAGAACCATCCTGCGGCCGACGCTTCAGAGAACGTGGGTGGCTTGATGGTGACATGGTGCCAGTGTTGCCATTTCTACAGATTTATCTGTGCATCTACAGATTTTATGCTTTGTTTCAGATTTTCAGATTTTTCCCCCAAAATGGGCGAAATCTACAGATTTCTAAAATTTATGATTTTTTTTATGCTTCTTTTCAGATTTTCCTTCAAAATATGCAAAATTTGCCGATTTCTAAGATTGAGGTTTTTTTTTACTAACCACTACGGACTACACTGGATATTACAGTAATATTACTGAGTTTCTCCATGAGAACCAACAAATTATTTTCGTGCGCCACCTGTCAGTAGAGAGTGGCAACATAACATAAACACGCCACACTCAGCTGACTGTGCATCGGTTCTTACTTAGTCATCAACAAAACACACTGCTAAAGAAAGCAAGGGGTGGAATCTACAGTACAGATAAATAGCCCTGTTGTTGTTAATGATAATGTTCATTCCATAATTCCAGTACAGCATAAAATTATGTATTTTATTGAATTCCTTTTTCCATTTTGTATATATGCATCCTTATTTTGTTGCTGTATACTTGTTCTTTCTATTTGCTGCTTTTTGTCTAGATCATTCTTAAACTGGCCTATAGACGTAGCTTGAATAGTATTCTGGTTTAAAATATTCAGTTTATCTACCTTTCATTCACTAAATTTCGTGTTTAATTGACCATTTTTGTATTTCTGTTTGGAATTATGAATATTATTGTATATGTTACTTACAAAAATAAACTTTAAAATCAAATGGTAGTTTACAGATTTTGTCTACAGACATTTTTATTGAAACTACAGATTTCTACAGATATTTTGACACCAATCTTCAGATTTTCATTATTTTCGGATGGCAACGCTGCATGGTGCACCCCTGATTCAACAGATTCCATCTTGCGGGAATGTAATTCGGGTCTGCTGCTGCTTTGGTTCCGACCGGCTACTACGGGTGGGCGGCGAAGAGGCGTGGCTTCGGTTTGTTCCGCCCGGCGACTGAAGGATGCTGCTTCCGCTGGCTGCTTCGGGTCACTCCGGGGTCACCAATTGTAGCTGGTTCCTCCTTGGTGCTACTTGTAGTTGCCGGGAAGAATGAAGGATACGAGAGGCAAGCTATCGCTTTGTTGGGTATCTCTTTCAGGGGCCTCTCGTGTCCTCTTCTCTCCCTGTCGTTTGGGGGTTGGCGTCTTGAAGGAAAAGCCGGTCGTTTTCAGAGTTTATTGAGTTCTTGGTTGGCTGAGGTTATTTTACAGAAGATTTTATTTTATATACAGCTGAATTAATTAAATATATATATATAAATTTATGTACAATACTTATTTATAAAGATTATATATGATTCTTAAAATTACACAATGATAAAATATATACAATTTGGTACGCGCAAAATTGGTTTGTCGGTAACTAATATAAAAATAATATAAATGCGGAAAATTAACTGCGCGGCCCCACAATGCACATCTGCCTGACCCCTTGGCAAGATTTTGTCAATCGGCATTTTCAAAGCATCAATCCAATCACGGCCTAGTAGAGTAGGCCCTTGCTCATCCACCACTAAAAGGGTTAAGGGATGAGACAAAGTTTTCTGGTTGAGTGTAACTGTGACATATGCTTCTCCACAAATAGGTATTTGTATGTCTCCATATTTTTTCAAGATAGTTTTAGAGGCATGTAGTTTAGGTGCATTTTGGAAAGTTCCCTCAAAAACCTTCCTGGACATGACAGTCCGGGCAGCACCTGTATCCAGTTCTAGAGGAACTGTAATTCCATTTAGGCCTACCTCTACAATATATGGGCCTGTATTATTCCCACTTTGTTGCTCATAAAATAGGTACTCCACTCCAATGTTCGAAGTATTTCCCCTTTCAGGATTTACACTAGAGAGGTTAAAATTAGAATTTTCACCCTTCGTTTTCTTTGAAAAACACACTTTAGCTATGTGGCCTATTTTACTACAGTTTCGGCAAATTGCTTCTTTAAAAGAGCAATCCTTCTTCCAATGGTGTTTTCCACACCCTGTACATGGCTTGGAAGGCTTAGTAGAATTAGTAGGCTTAGTCGTATTCGCCTCATACCTTTTATTTGCCTGTCTAGTAGGCTCATTAGGTCTGCCAGGCCTAGAAGATTTAAAGCTATTTACGTGTTGGGCTTTATTACTATGATTGCCAAAAGCTCTAACATCTTTAGCAGCTGCTTCTCTAGCCGTAGCTATTTCTACAGCCTGACTAAAAGTTAGGTCCTGTATGGCTAATAGGGCTCTCTGGGTAGACTCCTCTTTGAGACCCATTACAAACCTATCTCTTAGCATTTCATCTAATTTGTCCCCAAATTTACACGTACGGCTATGGCTTTTTATTCCTGCAACAAACTCTGCAATGCTTTCATTTCCCGTCTGATGCCTTGAATAAAATTTGAAACGTTCATAGATGAGAACTACTCGGGGTTTGTAGTGATCGGTTAGGGCCTGTACCAATTCATTATAGGTGCAAGTTTCCGGTGCTTTAGGAGAAAAGGTCCATAACTAAACCAAACGTTTTAGGGCCTATTATAGTTAAAAAGGTAGGTACTTTCTTACCATCCGGAATGGAATTTGCCTCGAAAAACAACCTCACCCTAGTGGCATAAGCTTCGAAGTCCTCCCCAGAGTCTTCGTAGGGGCTTATATGGCCAATCACCGACATGCTAGAGCAAAACCGAATTAGGCCAAATCACGTGAAGTAGGTTAGATTAGGTTAGGTTTAAATTTGGTCTAGTTACTCCCCAGTTAGGGCTGAATAGTGAATTGTATTATAGTTAGGGCTGAGTAGGAATTAGTTTTAGAGTTAGGGCTGAGTAGGAATTAGTTTTAGAGTTAGGGCTGAGTAGGAATTAGTTTTAGAGTTAGACCTGCGGGACCTACGCTATAGTACGGTAGCTTACCCACACAAACAAACCAATCGGACGACCCACTAGGCCACTAGGCTACATCCAATTTTCCAAACAACCACTTGAACCCAATAAGCCAAATTAAACCAATGAGCCAAATTTTACCCAATGAACAAAATTTAACCAAATGAGCCAAATCCCATCCTCGTCGCCAAATGTGATAGCGTGGGGTAGACACCCCAGTTAGGTTACTTAGGTTCTAGCAAACAATCAAAAGCACTTACCGGTGCGTTCAATTAGGTATTCATTGAAGCCTACCGTTTTATTCCTGTGTCCCACAAACAGCCTACCTAACTCTCTCTTACATTACCAATTTAGAAGCTATAGACATTACCCCTAACTATACTTAAGTACGAACAACTTTCTACCCGATTTGTCACCTTAGAAACATCACCTAATTATACTCAGCACCAAAGATTAGGTCAGATAGGAAAAAACATGTCTAGGCCAGCCCAAAGCAATACGAACAGCCCCGTTGGTTCGTTTATGACTTGCTCTTGCCATTCAGCTTAGATTTAGTGATATTTACCCTTTAGTGACTTTTAGACTATATACATATATATATACATACACGTCACCTCACCATGTGACTGACCAATCAACGATTTTATTCAGCACTTCCTGGATTTTACCTCTATCTTCGTCATTAATCGCCCTACCACCCAGCTTCGTGTCATCCGCAAATTTTGAAACTGTACTGACTAGGCCGAGATCTAAATCGTTAATATATATAAGAAAAAGCAAGGGGCCCAACACAGAACCCTGAGGAACGCCACTCGCTACATTAGCCCAACACGACTCCGCTCCATCAACCACCACCCTCTGTTTCCTACCTCGCAACCACTCTTCTATCCAATTTATTACTACACCCCTGATTCCATGAACCTTAGTTTTTTCAATGAGTCTTTTGTGCGATACGGTGTCAAGCGCTTTTTGAAAATCTAAATACACTACATCAACCGCACGATGACTATCGTAAACGTCAACCACGCTTTGAAAGAATTCTAAAAGATTAGTTAAGCAAGATTTGTTTCGCCTAAAACCGTGCTGCGTATTTCTAATCAAGTTATGCAATTCTAAGTGCTCGACTACACGATCCCTAATTTTTTATTCCAGTAGCTTACCTACAACAGACGTTAAACTGATTGGCCTATAATTTCCCGCCGCACCTTTATCGCCTTTCTTAAAGATAGGTGTTACGTTTGCTAACTTGAAATTATCTGGCACGCACCCCTCAGAAATAGACGCATTAAAAATCTTTGTCAGCGGCACAACAATACTATCTTTTAATTCTTTTAGTTGTATGGGATATATGGAATCCGGCCCGGTGACATACGCATTTTCATTTTATCAATATAGTGCATTACTTTCCCTTCACTAACCACAATATTGTCCAAAATATTACCATTATCAAAAGGTATTATGTCTATGACCGTAGGGATATTCGTTAATCGTTACATCTTCTATAGTAAAAACCGACGTAAAAAATTCGTTTAGCAAGGTAGCCATTTCCTTGTTTTCTGAAACTAGCTCTCCGTTAACATTTTTCAACGGCCCCAAGACACTTTTTACTGGATTTCCATTGTTGACATATTTAAAGAATCGCTTGGGGTTTTCTTTACCGTCACGAGCTATGGAGATTTCAAATTCGCGCTTGGACTTTTTTATTACACTTTTCGTTTCACGTCTTACAGATATGCAGTTGTTTCGTAACCACGAACTGTCTTTATCGCAATTGTGTAGCCTATAAGCCCTATCTTTACTCTTTATAATGTCTCCTACTCTAGAAGTATACCACAAGGGCTTGTTGTTTACTTTCGCACGCTTAATTTTGTACGGTACACATTCCTCATTTATAGTCCTAAATACTGTTTCAAACGATTCCCACATTAGTTTTGCGTTGGAGATCTCCATTACGTTTTCCCAATTGACGTGACAATTCATTTCGAAATTTACAAAAGTCTGCGTGCTGGAAGTTAGGAATTTTAGTCGAATTAGCTGGCTTCGAGTGACTTACTGAAAGGACAAACTCTACCATATTGTGATCGCTATTGCTTAACGGTTCTATTACTTGAAGATCAGTGATTAGCCTATCGTCCGTAGTTATTATTAAATCTAAAATACTATCCAACCTCGTAGGTTCCCCAACCGTTTGAATAAGAAAGCTATCCTCGAGAAAATTAACTAAACGATTACCTTCCGCGTCTCCCTGCATTGTATCGTAATTTACGTTGGCGCAATTAAAGTCACCCATAACTAAGGCCTGCTCACTACCTACTATTCTCTTTAGTTCACGATATAACGCTTCGTCCGTATCAGCTGTTTAATTAGGGGGCCTATATATAACTACAACAGCAGGCTTGAAATCGTTCAATTTAAGTTCTGCTATAGTCGAATCTATCGGTTCTGGAATTGTGTGCTTTACTTCTATAACGTTCGCAATATTATCTTTGAGATACAACATAACACCGCCTCCTCGCCTACCTATTCTGTTTTTAACAAAAAAGTCTATAACCTCTAATTTGATACTCCCCTACAAAGTCACGTGTTTCAGTGCTGAGCCACGATTCATTTATCGCAATTAAATCATTGTCTTTACAAGCAATTAAAGAAAAAAAATCGTTTATTTTATTTCGTAGGCTACGAGCATTTAAGGATAGAACCTTCAAATTGTTTGTAATTGCGACATCTTCGCGAGCGCAGGGGAAATTTGTGGAAATTACGCCGGGACCGTTCGAGTTACGGCAGTCTGAAAAGAAGAGACAGTATTATCAAATAGTCTTCCTAAACGCGCAGCTCCAACGTCATTAAGATGAAGTCCATCTCCGAGGAACAAGTCCCTCCTGCCGTAGAAACTGTTCCAAAAATTCGCAAAATGCACTCCTTCCTGTTGGTAAAGAGACTTTAGGTTATTGTTGATATAGGTCGCCTTGTTGTAAAAATCGATACGTTGGATAATTCGAGGAAGTATACCTGTTAAAACAATCTTATTAGTGTTTTCCTTTAGTCGCTCTAGTAAGTCCCTCTACCCAGTGGCGGTCCTAGCTTACATGACGCCCTGGGCGAACCTCACCTTCAGCGACCCCCCCCCTGTTCGCCAACACACACACACATTCGAATCCCCCCAAAATAAAGGACAGACATAACTCTTTCACAAAATAACTTTTTATTGGACTAATTGTTGGAACTTCAGAACCAAAACAAAGACTCAAATTTCTGAATTTTACAAATCCTTCATCACGTAAATAGAATAACTCACTTAAGAGAATGTAATTATGATACTATGAACAGGAAAAATACGAATTAAATTGCACAACTGCCATAAATAAACTATTTTTATTTATTTCTTTATTTATTTATTCTTATTTTTATTTTTATTTTTTTTTGCAGGCGCTCATGCCGCCCCTCCACAAATGCCGCCCTGTGCGGCTGCCCATATTGCCCATATGAGGAACCGCCACTGCCTCTACCTAGCCAACAGCTCTTCCGATCTAGAATTTAAAACGTTATTAGTACCGACATGAAGAACATACGTTGTGTCCTCAGAGGTTCCGTCTGTAAAATGGTCACACTATTAGTTATATCCTCCACCCTTGCACCAGGGTAGCAGTAACGGCGCCTACGACGAGAGTTTCTCCCATAGAATTCCTCAAGCTGCCCTCGAACAATGTAATCGCCAAGATTCGTATTTCCGGTTCATTAGCATCTTCGAAACCTAAAACAGAAAACTTATTGTTTGTTATTACTGGTAGACAAGTCGTAGGTTTTCTCAATGGGGCCTCATTACGCACTCGAACGAAGGGTTGGGAACTAAGGGAAGAGAGAGGGCTATTAGTACTATTTATATTATTAGTAGAAACTGAGGTAGGAGGGGTCGTAACTGGAGTCTCAAGGGATTCTAATTTTGCCGTCAGGAGCATCACGCTTTCTTCAAGCCTCACTTTGGCCTCCCTCTCACGTTTTAACTCGTTCCTCAGGACTTCCATGCTTGAGCACCACCTGCAAACTAACTGTTCATTATTATTAGCCATTGTAAACGCGTAAGCGGCAAATTTCCCTTCACAGCAACTGCAAGTACTTGACGGCGGTGCCATGCTTTTAATTAATTAAAAAACAAAAAACAAAAGACGAGCGTTTGGAAATTAATAAATTACAACGTAGGTCTACCGCGTGCTTATTGTGCCGTCACCTGCGCAAACCCGCACAAATTTTCTTGAAACGCACAAACAGTTTCTTGTAACACAAATTTATACTAAAGAATATATACTTAATTAAACTACCGACGAAGATCTGTAAAAGAAAAAGTATTAATAAAACTTATTTCTCCGCTATTCGACCGACTTTTTTCTTTCCGTTTTTCCTTTTTCTTACGGTGAGTGACCACACTCTACTTGATCCCCCGAAGGAAGGGAAAATGAATCTTATGGAACCTCATTTCTTGATAGATTTGAAAAACAAAAAAGGCAAACAAGGGAATTTCAACCTTAAGAAACCTCGTTTAGTAATAGATTCGGGAAACAAACAAGGCAAGCCACGTGCACTAGCCTTGGTTTAATCAAATAATATAGTAATGAATAAAGTTAATAAATGAAATATATTCGTTAATGAATGATTAGTAACACGAAGTAATTTAGTTAAGAATGCACCAAACACTATTTTTTTAAAAGACACTTTAACGAAAACCACTTATTCAATTGGTAACACTGGACACTTGATAAAACACGTCTGTTCACAAGGAAAGACTGATATATGCAACATATAATTTCCTCAAATTATACATCCTGTAGTTCCACCACAAATGAGCTGTATACATTGGAGTACAAAGAGTTTTGAACAAAATCAACTTAGCATCTAATGTACACATATGAAATTTTCTAACCAAACTATTTCCCTGAGCATATAATTGTCTACATTGACTTAGAATATCACAGTCATCTGGAAGACTATCAGTTAGAAGTTTGGAGTAAGGACTCTGCTGCTCTGTATTGAGTTTTCAGATGAATGACGATTATAAACCATTCTCAAATTCATGAGCTTGCCATTTAAATTCACACAAGATTCCCAGCTATTTACAAAGTTCCCATTTTTTTATGAGGTGACTTGTTAATAATATTAGACTATGATAAAATGTTATCAACCAGAGTTGTCAGATTGGCCTTTTTAAAGCCAAATTCCATAAATTTTGCTTTTTTTTTCAACTTGCTTGGCTTTATAATATCAATTTGGCCTTTTTAGCTTTTTATTGGCTTTTTTCAACTTGCTTGGTTTTATAGTATCAGTTTGATTTTTGGGCTTTTCCCAGGATCTTTTTTTATTTTTGCCTTTATAATATCAGTTATACTGTTTAGCCTCTTTTAGCACTTGTTTTTTTCCTTGTACCAAACGTGTATACTGAATCTAGTCTTGTCCGTGGCGTTACATTCGAGATTCATACACGTTTGATACTTGTTCAAACGGAACGGATGCCGGGACGCGGGGCGCGGGCGGGAAAGCAGTCAACACTTAGCATCGGTGCGGATCGGTACTGTGCGTCGTGCGTGTGTAGGCGGTAAAACTTGGCTATCATTCGAGTGAACCAGTTTAGTTAAAGTTCTAGTTTATGTAAATTTTGGTTTTGTTCTACAACCATGTCATCAAAGAAGTGGAAGCTATCGTACGACAGCAGCCGTAAATACAATAGTAAGTGGGAAGAAACGTTTGTTTGGGTGAAAAAGTCTGTTGATGGCTCAGATTCAGCTTATTGCAAACTTTGTCATTGCAATATTGCTCCACGAATGAGTAACCTCTCAAATCACGAAAAGTATATGGTGTCGAGGCTACTTGTTCTAATGTGGAGGACGCTGCTGAAGAGGATCTGGAGCTTTTCATGTAATGTGAGTATGTGATCTATACTTAAAATTATTTGGCTTTTTTTTGGCTTTTTTTCGTGCATAGTTTGGCTTATCACTTAGGTTTGCATCTGGCAACCCTGTTATCAACCAACCAATCAACTTGTATTTTGATGGATCAGCTAATGATGTAATCAAAATAGAGGCTTTGATGTGTTGTCCTGTTTGATGCATAGGCATATAGCATCAACCACAGGTCGCGTAGATTTTCATTAAATCTAACCTAATCTATCATCATGGATTTTACAAGTAAGGTCTTCAATTACCTATGACAAATAATGGTATTTTTTTTACTATTATACCGGTCTCCGGTAGAAAGTTTTAAAAGCTGGTTTTCAATGTGCTGAATTTAAAAATGATACTCATTTTTGTCGCAAATGATTTGTTAAAGAGTTATTGACGCTTAAACTCTAACGGGAAATGGGTAAAAGAATGGGTAATTGTTATTTTTCAGCCCATGAAACCTAGGTTTTTCTCATGGTTTTTGATGTGATTCATGCGAATCTGACCTTCATTTCCGTCTGAAATGACCAGTTTTTAAGATGTACCCATCCCCTACCCCATCAATATTGGGTAACCTTTACCTTACCTTAAATTTACCTTAAAGCGCTTCTGCCTCAAGGGTGCGCTGCTCCCACGAAGTCCGCTCAGCGCCCCCTGAGGCGGGGCCATGACGGGGTCGCCACCCTTCTTTTCTCTTGCTCCTGCCATATGATTTAATCCCCTATTGAATTTGTGGGGGCTGGTCTGGCAGAGGAATACCCTGACACTGTGGGTTGGTTGGGTATGTTGGCTAAAAACATGTCCAAGTGTTTTTTAAAAGTATCTACTGGGACTGCACTTATAGATCTAAGGTACTGAGGCAAGGAGTTAAACAGGTGAGAACCCTGCCTAGAGATACTATTATATTGAAGGGTTTGAATCCTCCTCAGACTGTTTGGTGGGAGGTGATATTTTTTACATATTCTGCCAGTTCTTGTTAAGGTGGGTACAATTGGTTCAGTATTGGGGGTAACTAAAAGCCCTTCTAGAATTTTCCAGGTGTAGATTAGGATGTATCTCTCAAACCTTCTCTCTATGGAATAAAGGTTGAGGCCTCTGAGCCTATCCCAGTAGTTTTTGTTTTTACTCACCTGTTGCCTATCAGGTTGTTTAATATACGAGGTAAAGGTTCTTTGTAGGCCCTCAATTTTTTGCAATTCAGTTTGTGGGGAAACCATAATTGAGAGCAGTAGTCAATGCGTGGAAGGACAAGTGATTTCCACAGGGTAAGTATGGTCATACTGTCCCTAGTTCTGAATGTCCTCAGTATATATCCTATTAGTTATTTGCCTGTGGGGAATTGGTTTTTTCAGGGGTGAAAAACTCATTTCCAATGAAAATGAAGGTAAGAATGTCATGAAATATCAAAAACCATGAGAAAAACCTAGGATTCATGGAAAACCTAACCTAATCTAACTAACCTAAAAATACCTAACCTAACATGAATATGTTATTACATTATCATTTGTATAATTTAGGTCTCGGGGGTACAGGCCCCGTAAAGATCATGCATGACAAATTGATCGATATTGATCGGTATTTTAGTATTGGAAATTCAAAAATAAAAAATATAAAACCTTATACCGATCAATTTGTGATGCATGATCTTTACGGGGGCTCTGCCCCTGTATCCAGAGACCTAAATTATACAAATTGGACACTATTTAAAGGGAGAACACTATGCGAGCGAAGAAAATTGAGGCTTGCTTTGTTATTTTCAAAACAAAGTGTGAAAATGCGAGCTGGAAAGGGTAGGGCACTGGTTACACTAGACAGCCATGTTGATTCTGAATTTGAACTAAAAATAGGAAATGAAGTATGAAGCAGATTGGTCCATGATTTGCTGGATTAGGTCACATGACGAAATAGAGGCCTGTGATTGGCTACCTCAAAAATGTTTACATAGGTAGTTCGTCATTAGATGGTGCCACCACCTGTTATGGTGGCGATAGAATGCCCTTTTAAAAAATTTTTGGTGCTACTATAGCGTGATTCCTACCAGTGACTTCGATACTATAGGGTGATTCCTACGCATTTTGGTTTGAAACTACAGTACTGTAGTGTGATTCCTATCCAAGGTATAAATGAAAATATAATGAATATAAAATACTATTTATTATTCTATTTTATTTATTTAAAAAATAGTTTCAGTGCTACTATAGTATGTGGTCTACCTACGATTGGTTAGGTTTAGTCACGATATTTTTGTTAAAACTAACGAAAATATCATGACTAAACCTAACCAATCATCAAGGGCGATGGACATTGGAATGTAAACAAGCAATTAGTAAACAAGGTAAGAAGCTATAATTAAAAGGTAGACCGCCGAATTGAGGTAGGAATCATGCTATAGTAGCACATAACTATCTCGTAAACTAAACATTTGCGATGGAAGTGTTATTGATAAATGTTTTGTACCTATTGAGACATTAATGTAGAACTTCTCAAAATTGTTAGGAAATATTCTGGGCTGAATAGTAACTAATACCAAAAAATGGAGTTTCTACTGATTTTAATTTGAATCAGTTTTGGATAATGTTAGGGGTTAGGTTGTTTTAGGTTAGGTTTGCTTAGGTTATTTTAGGTTCGGCCAATTTTGAAGGTGAAATTTGTGTTTTTCCTGTGGTTTTTGATATTTTGTATTAATCTGATTTTCAAAATCTTTGGAAACCACTCTTTTTTTGTGATTCTCCTTACCTAAAAACTCCTGGTTCCCACTGGGAGTCCCCCAGGTAAAAAAGGGTAGAAAATTTTAAAAGTTTTAAGCTTCAATAACTCTTTTAACAAATCATTTGCGATGGAAATGAGTATCATTTTTTAATTCAGTACATTGAAAAACATTGAAAACCAGCTTTTAAAACTTTCTGCCAGAGACTGGTGTAATAGTAAATATTTACCTAAATAATTTCAGTTTATAGAGAGAAAAACTGTTGGTCAATGCCAGATTCCTTAATCTACAAAATTCTTGCACGATGCTCCTGTGTTAAGAAAAATTATATTACATTTTATTTGGAAAACATGAAGCCACTCAGGCCTGTCAAGGTTATCCAAGTCGTGAGCTATATTTTATAATAATAAAATAAATTTCTTGGTATTTTTTTACAAGAGTACATTACAGGCTTTTGAGGAATTTTGGAATTTTAGGTTAGGTTATATGGTGCTTTCCTGTTAATGGGAATACCCAATCACCCACCACCAAACTGTTTATTATGTATTTTTGTTAATATAATGGAAAATGCCCGGTTAGGTTAATTGAATGCCTGGTTAGGTCAACTGTACGTCTTTGATAATTGGTTAGGTTAAGTTGATATTTTTGTTAGTTTAAGTAAAAATGATGAGAGCAAAAATATATCATAAACAGTTTAGTAGTCCCGATAATACGTAAGTACTAAATTTATTAATCATTTAAATGAAATTAGTTAATATGTAAGCGATAATCAGTTAGTAGGTTAGTAGGGGTCTTTGTCATCCAAAATTGCAGAAAAAACATCGCTGCTTTTGGTACGTTGTCACTACATGAATTCTGCAAGATACAAGTCCAGATGATGGCAGGTGGTGGGGTATTCCCATTAACAGGAAAGCACTAGTTATATATTAAAACTATGTTTTTCCAATTTTTTTGTTGTTTGAATGAAATTAACCTTCCTTCAAAAACCATCAGAAGAACATAGTTTCAATTTACAAAGCCTATAATATACACTTGTAAAAATTTACCAATTCTTTACCAAATTTAAATTATGAAATTCTCATAATATGAAAAATTGTCACTCCTAATATTGAAATATTTTGTGTTTAGATTTTCACTAGGCTTGGTGAGTCAGTCAATAAGATAATAAAACCATGGTTCTTACTTAGTATTCTTACCTGGTAGGGCTATCAATAATGGCCCAGTACTGGGTAATTATGGCACATGTGCCAACTCTTGAAGGAGACAATTCAAGGGGAAAAATGTTGATGAGAACAGTTGGAATTTTACAAGTGCATTTCAGTGTGTTTAATGAACAAAAAAAAGAAAAATAGAAAAACAATGGTAATAGCGCTCAACAGGTGTTAAACTGGCAAACCACACAGCTGAAAATCATAAAATTGCTGCCCTATGGCATCAGCCAATAGGGTCGGTCATTCCAGCTCAATTGGTACAGGGCTGGTTGGGTGACCATCTCCGATTTTCTTCAAATTTTCAGGGTTGATTCATACACCATTCAATAGCTTAAATCTAAAAGTTTAGCTTCCTCAGTCAAAAACTTTTAATTTTATGGTCGCTTAAATGGACCCCACCTTCGACAAAAAATGCCTATATTGGGCTTGATTGGCCAATGCCTTCATTTTGAGAGGCCTTGAAAAGTGTTTTTTAATAGGAGTAGAAGCTTCAAATTTGTCATGCCAATACAACTTCAGGTGGGCTTTTCAATTTTGCAAGCAAACAGGCTGGGGAACAAATAGTTTCTAAGTTACAAGGGCTTAAATATGGCTCCATTTTTGAAGCTTGCATCAATTCCTCCCACTTTTACGACTCTACCATTTTCAAAAGTTTTAGTGCTACATCAATCACAGCTGTTTCAATACTCGTAATAGTCTCTATGGGTTGTAAATTTATGAGTGAAATAAAAAAATAATCAAAAAAGGATTTATTTCTATTTTTAAAAATTTCCAAAAGTTGATATTTTCACAAAATTTACATCAACTTTGGGGCTTAATATAAAGGTGTCCGAAATTAGTCAGGGAGTTGATACTTCTAGTAAAGAAAGATACATATGTGTAAAAAAACATATTAAGGAATAGATCTTAACTCAACTCCTTCATATAGTTTTGGTGATTCAAAGAAAAGTGCTTTTTGTAAAAAATCTCAAATTTGTGAATTTTTAAATTTTTATTTATGACTTTGAATTGTAATTTTACTTCCATTTTATTACTTAAGTTGATTTACAATTGTAATAATATGTAAATAAGTCTAAAACATACAAGAAATTTAATATGTCTATCAAAACAACCAGCGACTCAAAGGGCTCTGGGTAGCTCATTTTGCTTTGTATATTCTTATAAATGTAAAACATGATGGTTAATCATTAATGTCCAGGCCTATTTTATAGATCATGATCTTTTATTTTCAGAAAATTTAACTAGAGCAATTAACTTAATTTTACTGCCTGTAATAATGGCTTATTCTAATCAAGAATCAAAGTGCAGCTTTGGTATGTACTTGGATGATCCATGTCATGAACACAGACTCACCAGGAAGGTGGGTATGTATACCTTACATGAGCTGACAGATGAAACAAGGAAACTGCTATTGTGGAGAACAAAAGCAACTGTAATCAACCCAAATAGTGCTACTGTATGCTACCACCATGAAAAAATGTTTGGAATGCATTACCAACAAATGCAACGTAGCTGCCAAGATCCATGGAGAAATCATCGAAAGAAGATAACAAGTAAGTAAATATAGGTACTAATAATATTTATATTTCATAAAGAAGTTTATATTGTAAATTGTAACCTAAATTAGCTATTTAATTTTAATAGGGTAGGCTATATACTGTGCTACTGAATGCATATGTTTTGAATATTTTATACGAATAGCCTATAACCAAATGTTGAGGTTTTAAAATTATTTTCCAATGTGTTTAGAGTTTACATTACCCTACTTTATTTGCAGAATCACTACAAATTATTGACAAAGACATAGCAACTAGACTGAATCTGATACCAGGACAGAAACTTTGCTCAACATGCTTCTCTAGAGCCAAGACGATTGAAGATGAAAAAGACTCAGGTAGTGATGAATATGTTCCAGAAGAAATAGTTAAGGAGACATTTGACGAAACGTTAGGTTCACTAGAATGACTGCTCACCCATTAAGTATGTAAGAGCAAGAGATCGAAAGTTTTACGCGAAAAGGAAACTAAAGCAAATTGAAACATCAACAAAATCAAAGCTGTCAAAAGTACTTCATATGAAGCCTAGCATTTTGGATGAGGAAGCGGAGAAACCTATAGAGAGTGAGGAAGAAAAGTGTTATCAGCATATGATAGAGGAACTGAAAGAAAAGTGTAAAACTAGTACCAGACAAGAAAAGATACAAATTCTAACACTCCTTCCAATTGGTAAAACCTGGTCCAGAGAAAGAATTATGAAAGAATTTGAAGTGTCAGCCAGAATGGTTAATGCTGTGAGGGCCTTAAAGAGAAAAGAAGGTATCCTTCCTATAATGAGAAATAAAAAGAGTAGCAAGGGTATAAGCGATGAAATAAAGGAAAGAGTGATAGAATTTTTCCAAAACAATGAATATACTAGAGAATGCCCTGGTAAAAAAGACTACAAATCAATAAAAACACCACAAGGGAAGGTTCACAAGCAGAAAATACTGTTGTTGACAAATATCAGAGAATTATATACGCTTTACAAAAATAAATATCCAAATGACAAAATCTCCAAATCAAAGTTTTTTGAACTGAGACCAAAATGGTGTATGGGTGTGGGGAGTAAAGGATCACACAATGTATGCATTTGTGAAATACACCAGAACTTTAAACTTTTATGTGAATCACTCCCCGTCAAAGTAGAATTAAGAGAGTTACTAGGGAAAATAGTCTGCAACACTGAAACCAGAAACTGCATGATTAATAACTGCAAAACATGTCCTGGTTTAAATGAATTACGGGATTGGCTTCTTACCATTTTTGAAAACAATGATTATGACATGGATGATGAGGTTTCCTTTAAGCAGTGGCTTCATACAGACCATACCCAACTGGTCACAATGACAAAAAGTGTTTCGAATGTAGTAGAAGACATATGTGAAAGTGCAAAAAAGTTGAAAGTACACCATTTCATAGCAAAAGCCCAATCAAAATATTTGTCCGACTGTAAAGAAAACCTCAATGATTCTACAGCATTAGTGCTTGTTGACTTCTCTGAAAACTATAGTTTTATAATTCAGGATGCCGTACAAGGGCATCACTGGGACAATACCCAGGCTACCTTGCATCCGGTAGTCTGCTATCAAAAAGTTGATGGTGAACTAAAAGTTACAAATTTTTGTGTAATATCAGATTCACTTACACACAACACAACTGCAGTTCATTCTTTTTTATGTGAAGCCTTGAAATTACTTAAAAGTCAGAATCCTAAACTAAAACATATTTGTTACTTTAGCGATGGCGCAGCAAGTCAATATAAAAACTATAAAAACATCATTAATTCAGTGTTACATGAAAAAGATTTCCAACTAACATGTGAATGGAACTTTTTGCCACCTCTCACGGAAAGAGCCCCTGTGATGGTGTTGGTGGCACCGTCAAAAGGTTAGTTGCCCGGGCAAGTCTACAAGCAACAAGTAAAGGTCACATCACCAATCCAAAAGAGATGTTCGATTGGTGCAAATCTAATATTAATGGTATACAATTTCTGTACATTGATTCAGCTAAAATTGAGGAAAATGCTAATTTATTTGAGTTAGAAAAAAGGTATTCCTTAATTAAGACAATCCCAGGAACCCGTTCATATCACTGCTTTAGACCTTCATCAACAGGCATTAAACTGTACAAAATTTCTAGTGATGAAAATTTCTTTAACGTACAACTTTCCTTCCTCAATGCTACACAAGAAAATGTGGCTTACCAATATAAACCTGGTACATATGTGGCCTGTTTCTATGAAGGTGACTGGTTTGTTGGAAACATAGTTGAAGTGTGTGATACTGAGAAGGATCTATTAGTAAATTTCATGAAAAAGAATCCTTTTAAATGGCCTGAACAAGAGGACGTTTGCTGGATTCCATTCCAACATGTTTTGTGTTCAATTGAACCACCTACAGTTGCTGGGAAAATGGGGAGACAGTACAAGTTATCAAATGATTGTTTATCTAAAATTGAGGAGTATTTTAAAAAAAGCCTAAGTAACTACAGACCTGTATCAAGCTGAATAATAAATTGCCAATTTATGGCTGTGAGGCCATGGAGTGTTGAAGACAATCAGACTTAAAGCCTGAGTACAATAATAAATTCCTGAGTCAGTGTCTAAACATAAGAGTTATTAGCTATATATAAGTTTACATACGAATTTACATAAAACAACACACATTAAAAAAAGAATATGAACTTATAGCCAATAATTCACATGCTTAAAAACTCAGGAATTCATTATTGTATATAGCTAAGTACTGTACACTTGTATTAAGGGAAGTAATACAACAAAGCTACTTAAATTTAAGGTTTTGTACTGAAAATGGTGGTTACTGCTAGTTTATCTGTACTAACTGCATAATTTAAATTACTAGGAAGTGCTTAAAGAGCAGTAGAACACGGTTCTACATGATTTACTTAGGTAGATCCAAGTATTGAGCCTACAAGCTGGTCCATCTGTTGTGTTAACTGCAAATGTAGTAATAATCTAGGTATATATTGTCTTTTTTATGAGTAAAACTTATTTAGATAATTTAACATTTGTGAATTAACTTACCAAGTAATAAAATGGAAGTAAAATTACAATTCAATGTTGTAAAAAGAAATTTAAACATTTCAAAATTTTGAAAAAAATTCAGAATTTTTCACAAAAAGTACTTTTCTTTGAATAGCCAAAACTATATGAAGGAGTTGAGTTGAGATCTATTCCTTAATATATGTTTTTGTACACATGTATCTTTCTTTACTAGAAGTATCAACTCCCTGACTAATTTCGGACACCTTTATATTAAGCCCCAAAGTTGATGTTAATTTTGCAAATTTTGTGAAAATATCAACTTTTGGAAATTTTTAAAAATAGAAATAAATCCTTTTTTGGTTATTTTTTTATTTCACTCATAAATTTACAACCCATAGAGACTATTAGGAGTATTAAAACAGCTGTGATTGATGTAGAACTAAAACTTTTGAAAATGGTAGTCGTAAAAGTGGGAGGAATTGATGCAAGCTTCAAAATGGAGCCATGTTTAAGCCCTTGTAACTCAGAAACTGTTTGTTCCACAGCCTTTTAGCTTGCAAAATTGAAAAGCCCACCAGAAGTTATATTGGCATGACAAATTTGAAGCTTCTGCTCCTATTAGAAGACACTTTTCAAGGCCTCTCAAAATGAAGGCGTTGGCTGATCAAGCCCAACATGGGCATTTTTTGTCAAAGGTGGGGGGCCATTTAAGCAACCATAAAATTAAAAGTTTTTGACTAAGGAAGCTAAAATTTTAGATTAAACTATTGAATGGTGTATGAATCAACCCTGAAAATTTGAAGAAAATCGGAGATGGTCACCTGACCAACTTTCTGAAATCTGTACCAGTTGAGCTGGAATGACTCAATAAGCGTTTAAATGCATACAGGGACAGCTCTAGAACAACTACTGCAGGTAATGCATTCTAGTGGTTCACAATCCTGAGTGAAAAGAACCTCTTTCTGATCTTAGTTGATGGTCTAACATGGAAAATCTTGAATTGATGACCTCTTGTATGAGGGAGAGCGGGTGGACAAAACAAATCCCCTTGGGAAATAGCAGTTAAACTATGAAAAATCTTCTAACACTTATGAGATCTGCTCTCAGAAGCCTTCCTTTAATTGAATATAGATCCAATTCCCCAAGTTGAACAGCATAATCCACAAGCTCCAAACCTTGAATAGATTTAGTCCAGTGATGCTGGACTGATTCCAGGAGTTTGAGATCCTGCACATACCCAGTATTCCAAATAGGAGAGGAATATTCTAAGATTGGTCTGATATGAGTTTTGTAAATTGAAAGCATAAATGAGGGGTCTCTACAAATTGTTCCCCTCAACAAGTTAGAAGCCACTCTGGCTGCCTTAGCTGCCACCGAATGAGCTTGAAAATGAAATTTCAAAGTCTTATCAATGGCAATTCCAAGTTCAGTACACAACTCAGCAAATTGAATTGGAACATCATCAATGTAATAACACTGGTATGCATATGAAATTTTTTTGTCTGCTGTGAGGGTTTTTTCAACTCATATTATATAATTTGACCATGCTGAATTCGAAAATGACATTGGTTTTCCTCGATCAGGTTTTTTCTCTATTGGCCATTTACTATAAGTCCAATTTTATCCCCAAATTTATTGATTTTTTAGCTTAAAGTTAAACACTATAGATACGAGTAATATTATAAGAACACTCGTGAAAAATGAAAACATTGTGTGAATAAATACTTTTATTCATACAATGAATATGGAAAAAAGTTTGAGAAAGGAATGAAGTTTTTTTTGCCTTTCCCTCTGTGTTTTTCTTCGGGCACGTCTCGCTTCAAACACCAGCAATAGTCCGCCAGCATATTGATATCCCAGTTTCCCTGGTACCTCTCTTCCATTATTTTGATATCTTGGTGAAATCGTTCACCCTGTTCCTCACTATAATCCCCGCAATTTTCAGGAAAATAGTCCAAGTGGGACCACAAAAAGTGGATTTTTATGGACATGCGCGACCCATGAGCTTTGAAAGCTTCCATCAAGTTTTTGTCAATGGACTCGTATTCTGGACTTCTACGCTTGCCAAGAAAATCAGTGACAACTGATTTGAATGCCTGCCAGGCATTCTTAGTTGGAGTCATTGCATTTTCAAACTGAGTATCCTTGATCAAAGTTCGAATTTGAGGACCATCAAAAACCCCAGCATTTAGTTTAGTATCAGATATGAGGAAATTTACTCTCGAGATATCGGAATGCTGAACCCTCCTTATTCGTTGATTTGATGAAATTTTTATCAAGCCCAGCTTAATATGAAGTGGTGGGAGCAAAATTTTTGTTGGTGGTACAAGGGGCACTGAAACGACATTGTGACCCAGGTTCAAAATTCTCTCTGGATGCCCATTCACGCTGTGCATAGTGCTTCTCATCCGCTTGGCTATCCCATTTGCGGAGGAAACATGGGTATTTCGTGTATCCGCCTTGCATTCCCAATACAAATGCCACAATCTGAAAAAAAAAAATGAAAATATTTAAAGAATTTAGAGAATTTGTTCTATCAGATAAAAAAATCTATGCATTGGACTGTATCACTTCTGTGGGGAAGTTAAGTGTTCTTATACGCTCTCAAATAACCTTTGGAAAAACAACATAGTCAATAGCAATAGTTTACTTATGATATTAGTATTACCTTCAAATCTCCACAGATCCTCCAGTTATGTTGGTCGTATACGAGAGCATCCAGTAAAATTTTCATGTTATTGTAGTTCTCAGTAAGTTGTACGGAATGTGCTACAGGGACTGATGCAACCCTATTCCCAATGTTGAGAAGTACTACTTTCAAACTTTGTTTACACGAGTCTATAAATAGCCTCCATTCTGATGCGTTATATGGCAGGCCCAAGGATTCGATTAGCCCCTCAACATTGCAGCAGTACACTAAGGAAGAGGTATTTTCATGCACTGCAAAAAACTTGCGGAATTCTTCCTCTCGTTTCCTATACCAGGAGAATGTTGTTCCTGGAGCCAGCAAGTTCTCCTCTCGAAGTCGTGAGCCCAAGATCTCGGCAGCTAATTTGGAAAGTCCTAAATCCCTGGTAAGATCATTAAGTTTGGCCTGGTTGAGAGGCATCGGCTCATTTGAAGCAGTATTTTGAGGTATATACGACTGGGACTGGTCATTGGCATTGGTCATTGATTCATCATCAGAATCATCGAAGTCCAGGGTTTGAGGTGGGTTGGGTATTGGAATTCCAGGACCATGGGGTACACAGAAACATGGATATAAAACTTGCATATGAAATAGAAGAAGCATTCAGACAGTGGCGGCTCGTGAGGGAATGCTGCGGTCTGTAAGATATGAAATAGGTCGATGGAGTCTGTATATTTTCTTTTTTTCATTCATATTGTCCCTGAAGGGACAATATGAATGAAAAAGAAAGAAAATATACAATCATTGTAAATGTAACTTGTATAATAATATGTATGTGTAAATGTATTTTCTAAAATGATATGTAAATGTATGATTACCATTATGGTGAATATTATGTCAAGTTTCATACGAGGATTTCAAAATATTTAAGAAAAATAAATTTATAAGCCCACCTTGGAGGTTTGTCATGCAGAAATAGCAATCTGTCACGTGATCCTTTCCTTCTCTCCAAATCATGGGAATTCCAAAGGCAAAGATTTCACTCTGCCTTTGCTCCATCTTCTCAAATTTTCAATGCATGTCTTGCAGCACATATGAGGGGCAAAATTTTTGTCCTGGTCCCCTGGCTTAATTCCAAAGTATGCTCTATACATTGTCTTCACAAATTTAGTGATTTGGGACTCGTTATTTGGCATGGTAACTGTCCCACATATGTAGTAGAATCTGTTGGGATCATTTTTACACATTCTATTCATTATGAAATATTTTATCTATATGCCTGAAAAGTAAAAAAAAAGATTATACAAGTGAAACAAGTGATGATAGATGTTACTGTTCCAATTCCGCTTTGACAAAATCACAAAAAATTCTATTTTACTTATGAGGCCATAGCCGGATAACCTGAGCTGATTGAGAAAAACGGATTGCAGATTCGAAATCAGCAGGAAAAACTCTCTAAGAATCACTTACAAAAGCCCTTGACGGCAAAATTGATGCATACCAGTGTAATATGTTTGTAAATAGCACTGCCCTCGTAAATTCTGGAATTATAACCACAAACATCAGTGATCATTTTCCTACTTACGCTATATTCAGTAACATTGTTCAGGTTGTGGACAAAATGACTATTGATTACAAAATATTCTCAGAGGTTAACAAAAGGAAATTTATTGGGGCTGTAGAAAATACTCAACTTGACTGTGATGAACCTTTAAATGACCCAGATCATATGTTTCAGTTCTTCTATAACACCTTATTCCATATTTTTAATATTTGCTTTCCTTTAAGGAGAAAAACAGTTTCGCCCAAAAGTGTCGCAAATCCATGGATCACTCCAGGAATTATCACTTCAATAAAGAACAGATAAAGTATTCAAATTGCAATTGCAGAGCAAAATTCCTAAAATACAATATACCAATACAGAAACAAATTAACTAAAATAATCAAAATTGCAAAATATAACTATTATAACAATCAATTTTCCAAACATAAAGGAGACATGAAAAACACTTGGACAACCATAAACAATCTTCTTGGAAAACAAATTAAGAAAAATTCAATAGAGAAATTAAATGTTGATAATAAAGAAATTACTGATGATACTGCTATTGCAGACACTTTAAATGCACATTTTACTTCAATTGATAGCAGATAAGCTTTGCTCACAATTAATAAATAATGATCATTCCCCTCTAGAATATATGCCACCCAGCCCACTAAATTCATTTTCTTTTGTTCCTGCTACCTCTACCGAGGTCCAGAATATTATTGGTAAATTAAAAAATACAAAAAATAACATTCATAACATTCCTGTACCCAGAGCTGGGCAATAAATACATTGAATGTATTTAAATACTAAATACATGGGAGAAATGTATTTAAATACTAAATACTAAATACATTTTACGAATGTATTTAGATACTAAATACAAAATACATCAATTGTATTTAAATACATTTGTAAATACATTTTAACTACATACAAATTTTAACATATGCATTCACTAATTCATGTTTTGATAAATTTCTACTTTAGGGGACACGGTGAATTTCGAAATAAATACACCACTCGATAGATCAGACGATTTTAAAAGCTTTCATCAATGAATTTTCCATTGCAAATTGGATTGATTGCAACGAGTTAGTTACACAGGCCCACTTAAGGCAGAGCTGTTTTGTACGATTATTCGGTCAATTTCAAGATATTTTTTGATGTCTAAAAAAACACTTACCTTCAGATGAGTGTACAGATTCGTTGTAGCATTGCTTGCAGCAGAGACTTCGTGTTTACACAGCAAGCAGGTGCACTTTACCTTATTACCGTCTTTAGATTTAATTTTAAAGTATTTTCCATCAAACAGAGGGTGCACTAAATTGTTATCTGCAGATATATCACTGTTTGATTCACTGGATTTGCTTGTTGAAGCCATGACACGCACATGATAAAGAAATCAACCGCTTTCGACTAAGAGTGGCACACAACTGATTGAACTGACACGTTGAAACATGAACCATGCTGTACTACACTGTCGACGCGTCGTACTGTGCTAGTACAAAAGGTGTATTAAACCAGTAAAAGTATTTACATTTTTATATTTTGAGTATTTAAATACATTGTATTTAAATACTCATTAAAGTATTTAAATACTATATTTAAATACATGAAAAAATGTATTTATAAATACAGTTCTAAATACACAAATGTATTTAAATACGTATTTAAATACAAATGTATTTAAATACTGCCCAGCTCTGCCTGTACCTATATTGAAACTTGTTAAAGATAAGATATCTGTAACTTTGGCTAAAATTATCAATCAAAGTATTCCAAAGGAATATTCCCATCAATGCTGAAAACTGGTTGTATAACACCCCTTTTTAAAGCGGGTGATCCTACACTAGCAACAGATTACAGGCTGGTGTGTTCTTTATCTGTGTTCAGCAAAGTTTTCAAAAAAATTGTGAAAAGTAGAATGCAGCCATATTTAGAATCCTACAATTTATTATCTCCAAATCAATATGGCTTCCGTAATAATAAAACAATGGAAATGGCTATTTTAAATCTTATGGAATATGTAAATATAGCTAAGGAGAACAAAGACATAATGATATCAATATTATGGATTTGAGTAAGGCATTTGATGTAATAGACCATAATATTCTACTTAATAAATTATATTGTTACGGCTTTAGAGTAGCAATCAGTGACTGGTTTAAAAGTTTTGTCCAATAGATATCATTTTGTATCAGTAAATAAGGTTTGTTCAACTAAAGCGCTTGTCATACATGGTGTGCCACAGGGCTCAGTTCTGGGTCCACTGTTATTTTTATAATATATAAATGACCTTCCACATTCACATGATATACTAAACTTCATAATGTTTGCAGATGATACAACACTCTCTCTTTTTCTTGCAAAGATGTTAATACAGCTAAGAATATATTTCATTCAAAATTCATCAGTGTAATGGGATGGTTGACCACCAATAAACTCTTCCTAAATACCAGTAAAACAAATTTCATGATTTTTACTAATAAAAGAGATGTATATCGTGATGAAATTAATGTTAATGAATTTGCCATAAAGGAGTGTACTGTAACAAAATTTCTTGGTGTAATGCTAGATACGAATTTGCAATGGAGTGATCATGTAAATTATATCGCGAAAAAGATTTCAAGGAGCGTTGCTATAATGTTTAAACTTAGAAATGTAGTCCCTAAACAAGTTTTATTGATTCTTTATCAGGGCTGTGGAGTTGGAGTTGTGGAGTCAGTCAATTTTGAGTGGAGTTGGAAGTGCATAGTTGGATGGAGTCGGAGTTGGTGCAAATCCTTCAATTATAACCATAGCAGCCTAGGCCTAGGCCTAGCTCAATTTTATGAATAAAACAGATTTAACTTAATGTTTTAATATATAATATATAATATATAATATAATATAATATATAAATAATATATAAATAATATATAAATATAAATATATAAATATATAGTCAAAGGTGGGCACCCGGGCCTCAAAAAGGACTGATGGTCCCGGTCCTTGCCTCAAACTGGACTGACAGCCCCGTCATGGTCCTTGCCTCAAACTGGAAGATAGGACCTAGGAATGACTCGGTCCTCGGTCCTTATATACAGGGTGTCCCAGAATTAACTATCTATTTCAATGAAATCGGACAAATTTTTTAAAAACACTTTTATTTATGTTTATCATGTTTAATATGTGTTAAAAATTTCATAATTTTATTTTCATAATTTTTTCATTATCTGGTCCAATGAAAGACCGTCTGAAGTCATAGAATGGCAAAGAGACTCTCCAAAAGTTAACGTGTGGCTTGGAATGACCAAATCCAAAATTTATGGCCCATTCTTCTTTGCGGAAGCAACTGTAACAGGTACTGTCTACCTTGATATGCTTCAGCAGTTTCTCGAACCACAGCTTCTTGATGATGGCATTCTTGATAATGTTGTTTCAACAAGAAGCATTGATCTTTTGGTGATAAACCTTTGTTTTTATGAAACCCTATACAAAGAAATCCAGGGGTGTCAAATCCGGAGAACGCGGAGGCCAAGGTCGAGGTCCTCCACGTCCAATCCACCGATTCGGAAGGTGTCTGTTGAGGTATTCTCGAACAATTAGAGCATAATGACATGGTGCTCCATCTTGTTGAAACATTACCAAGAATGCCATCATCAAGCACCTGTGGTTCGAGAAACTGCTGAAGCATATCAAGGTAGACAGTACCTGTTACAGTTGCTTCCGCAAAGAAGAATGGGCCATAAATTTTGGATTTGGTCATTCCAAGCCACACGTTAACTTTTGGAGAGTCTCTCTGCCATTCTATGACTTCAGACGGTCTTTCATTGGACCAGATAATGAAAAAATTATGAAAATAAAATTATGAATTTTTTTTAGAAATTTATACATTTTTAATACATATTAAACATGATAAACATAAATAAAAGTTTTTTTTTTAAATTTGTCCGATTTCATTGAAATAGATAGTTAATTCTGGGACACCCTGTATAATATGTGAAAAATTTGATTAAAATGAAATTAAAGACACTGGAAATCTTTAATTTTATTAACGTAAATTATAATTAATACAATACGGTACATAAATTATGAAAAAAAAGTTAAGTTAAATGCTTGAGTTTCCCTTCAAGAAGACTAGCATTTCAAGACTAGCATCTTCTTTAGAACTTCAAATAATCACTAAACACACTAAAATCACTAAAAAAGACCGTCCAGACCGGACTGTCTGGAATTGCTTAAAAATGGACCGTCGCTCCTCATTTCAGTCCTCACTGAGAAAAGGACTCCTGGAATTTGGTCCTGCCCACCTTTGAATATAGTTGCTTATAATTAATAAGGATTATAATTAATTAACATAATTAATAATAAGGAAATTAAAAAATTTTGTACTAGCAACCCTAAATCTTTTTCAGATTTTTAGATTTCAATTTGATAATTTTGATAAGTATCACTGAAAGAAGATTTAATGGAAGTGATCCTTTTTTTAAGAACAAATTCAGTTTAGGTTAGTACATTTTGTTACGGATGTTTATAATAATACAAAAACATCTTATTAATTTGCTAAACCAATAATAATCTTATTTTGTTTAAGTTTCAATCAGTTTGTATTTTGGGATTTATTGTAATTTTTGAATAAAGAGAAAAAAAGCCATTAAGGCATAGTTACAGCCACTAAGTAACCTGATGAGTCATGTGGTGGTGACAAAATGCCTTGTTTATGAATCTCCATTGGCCTAATAAAGCTAATCTTAATCAATTTGGCCTTAACATTCCATCGGAGTCGGAGTCGTAATTATACAAGTCAGATTTCTGGAGTTGGAGTCAGCAAATTTTATCACCGACTCCACAGCCCTGTTCTTTATCATACTCTTGTTCTTCCTTATATAACATACTGCACCCTTGTTTAGGGAAACTCCGCTACCAATGCATTAAATGCTATCTTTGTCATCCAAAAACAAGCAATAAGGTTATTATCTGATGCTGATTTCCTTGATCACTCTAGTGCATTATTTAAAGAGCTAAACCTACTAAAGCTCAATGATATAACCAAACTGGTACATTTTATTTTTATTTATAAGTGTAAGAATAAAATCATTAATTTGCAATGGGTAAATAGATATTTTGTAACTCATCAGTATCCGACTAGAAATAGATCAAAGCTTGTTGTACCTCAATTTAGATTCTTCATCTCAAAAACCCCATTTTCACTGGATTGAAACTATGGAATGACTTGCATGCCAATATAAAAATATTGTGAATGTAAATTTGCTTAAAACCAAGTTGAAATCCCGATTAATAATGGCATACTAGCAAAAATCTAGGATTAATATCTACTAATATTGTTTAATATTGTAATACATGTTTTAACTATTAATAATACTTATTTACTTATTTATTATTATTAATTAATAACAACTAGCTGCTTATTTTTAATAAGAGCCCAGTAAAGCCTAAAGCTTAAGGGCCAAATTAAATAAAATAAGCTGTCGAGCTTCAAAATTATTCATGTCATTGTAAATTGAAAAAATTTTATTATTATTAATAAAGGTTATCCTCTCTATAACCATGGGTTGCTACATAGTCTGGATGCAGAAGAGACTCCCATTCAACTATTATCCAACCTAATGTTGCTTAATTACACACACACGCGCGCACACACTTTTTACTGTTGACAATTGTAAGTTGCCTTTAGCAAGTGTAGCTACATGCTTTGCAGAAAAAATATTTGAAAATTAATGATTTTTTTTAGAAACTGATTCAGGCCTATCTGAATTATAATATTATGGTTTAAGTAAGACCTACTGAGATATTATAAATTAAATCAAGGGAGACCTTTTATGTGTCTAATGCAAGGTGAATGTTTTTTTCCAGTTTCTTCTGATGTCTTATGTGAACTACTAGAAGTATCCATCAATCTTATTTTATATGCCCGAGAAGTGTATCCCCCTGTGGCATTCAGGAGAAGGAAAAAATACAACATACCAGTACAGGTGGGTAGGACAAGTTGCTGGGAAGCTGAGCTTTAGGGATTATGTGGGGTGTCCCAAAAGTCCCTACTTATTTTTGGAAATAATGATATTTTAAGGAAAATGAAGAATAGTAGCTATAACCAAATATGTGTGTGTATATCAAATTTGAGTATTATAATAGCTTCAGCATGAGCACCATCATTGTCTCTGCGTGTCTCGCATCTGTTGGCTGCATTATCGAAGACATTCACCAGCATCTGTGGAGTTATTTTCCCTGCTGCAGCAGCAGCAGCAAGATGGTTTCACAAATTTTGTGGGTCTCCCACTCTTGTTCTGTACACCTTATACTTTATAAAACCCCATGCAAAGAAGTCTTGAGGCATCGTATCTGGAATCTGGAGATCTTGCTGCCCACAGCCTGTTTCCACTACTACTAATCCAGCAATTTTGAAAATGTTCATTGAGGTAAGTTTGAATGATTGTGTAATGACAAGGAGCCTAGTGGTGCACCAGAGTCCTTGCTGGGCAGGAGTTCCAGCCTTTTAGGAGACCTCCAGCTCTGGCTGGAGCTTACTTTAAACTCTAGCCCTCCAGCTGGAGATTTGCATTGATTGAAGTTTTATTAAATGCTCTTCAGGACAACTCGTATGCCAAGCAATTACCTTTAACCTGACTAGTGTAAGTCTTGGAAATATTGTATCATAATAAAAAAAAATTTAACCCTAATGAATTTGTTAGAAATATTTAGCAGACAATTCTAGACAGGTAGAAAAAATGGAAAATCAAAATAGTCCCCCTTGATAATTCCTAATATAATAGTATCCTTTTACAATCCTGGGAGGCTAATTATGAAGTAAAAATGTTCTTGCAAATGAAATGAAGAGGGCCCTATAGGCTATATATCAAATAAATTTCATATATAGGGCCTACTTCAGACCCAGGATTACATGTATATTAATAATTGATAAATTAAATATTTGAAATTTAAGAAATTACACTGATTACAGTACTAACTACTAATATTCAAAATTTAATATTTTAAAATTCTGGTGAAGAAACAGGAGTTGGTCAGCATGTTCAGCCAGGCAGCTGAACATTCTCTCACTAAATACATTTGAAGGTGAAGGAGACAAATATTTTCTTGAAAATTCAGGCAAATGGGAGTTCAGGTAAAGATTTTTCCTTTCTTTCCACCATAACAGAGGATCATTTGTATCAGTTGTTTTTCATTGGTGCCTGTAGATTTTGATGATCTTTCCATGAGTGGAGTGGAGTGGCAAAATATTTATCCATATCAATTTCTATTTTATTTTAAAGATTTTTTCTTCTTTTCAAACTACTACTCTTTTTAGACTAGACCTGCCTGACCTGGATCTTTTTTGCTCTCATACTGGTAATTTAGCATCACTCTGCCTAGTTACATCCGTAGTTTCTCCTGTTGTTATTTCTAGCTCCTGATTATCTTCCCAGAAGGTGGAATGAGTCTCCTTTTGAATATCTGAGGTTACAGATTCTATATTTGATTGAGAATGCTGGTCATCTGACTCGCCTCTATCTCAATCTGAACTAGAAGTAGCAGTGCTAGTTTCTCGTGATCTTATTAATGACTTCAATTCTTCTTTGAGCAAGAACTTTATTTTGTTATGGTTAATACTAGAAAAAGGAACTAATTTGTATTGGGGATTCAAAACTGTTGCCAGTACATAAGGCTTCTTTTCTTTGATTGAGCCAAAATGTTCTCTAACTGAATTCAAAAGTTCTTCTTTCATGGTTTTAACACCACAATCCTTCCAATTTTTTTATAAATATTTTTGCAAGGCATTCACTGCAGGTATTACAAAAGATAAATCAGCATCATCAAAACTAGCTTTTTTTTGACAACTCTTCAAATGGTTGTAATAGACGAATTATATTTTCTATCAAGTTCCATTGAGTTGCATTCATATATCAAGGTTGTTTTTTGACTGAAGCATAAATAATTATTGCTGTTTTCTGTTCTAAAAGTCTTTGTAGCATATAATATGATAAATTTCACCTTCTTTCTACATCTTGTATAAGCTTGTGCATTGGTAGGTTCTGAGATTTTTGAATTTTGGTTAATTTTGATGTGGCTAGTGATGACTGACTAAAAAATGTCCAACAATTTTTCTGGCTACAGAAATTATATCTCTGATTGCTCTTTGGGCAAATATGCTATCATGTATGACTAGCTGCAGGGTATGAATAAAACAAGGCTCATTGGTCACTCCTGCAGTTCTCATACCCTTTACTATGTTTGCTGCATTATCTGTTATGATAACATGAATATGATCTTTTTCTGTTTCCCAATATCTAAGCATTTCCTCCATTTTGCTTGATATATGTTCAGCTGTATGGGAATCTTTGAAACTGCTTATTTGTAGTGTTACATACTTTCTTTCAAAATCATTGTTAATCCAATGTCCTGATATGCTAATAAAACCCTCATTGTTATACAGGGTGTACGTAAAGTCAGGATCTATTTTTGTGAAGCACTTGGAAATTAATGGAATTCAATCATAAAATGATAGTGATAACATTTATTAAATAATTAAGAGTAGGATTCAATGTGACGCCCATCAGTATCCCTGCACAGCTCAAATCGTTCCGCAGCATTTCTAAACACATTCTGGAGCATTTGCGGGGTTATGTTATCTGCAGCAGTTCGTATACGTGTACGTAAGTTTTCAAGACTCGTAATCTTTGTCTCATAGATGTGCAATTTGATAAAGCCCCATGCAAAGAAATCTAAAGGGGTTAAATCTGGTGATCTCGCTGGCCAAGGTCTGTTGCTTCCACGTCCGATCCAGCGATTTGGAAAATGTCCATTTAGATAATCCTGAACAATTTTGGCATAGTGACAAGGAGCACCATCATGTTGATAGACGACGGGGATAGGATTGTTAGTACTGTCGTCTATCAACATGATGGTGCTCCTTGTCACTATGCCAAAATTGTTCAGGATTATCTAAATGGACGTTTTCCAAATTGCTGGATTGGATGCGGAAGCAACAGACCTTGGCCAGTGAGATCACCAGATTTAACCCCTTTAGATTTCTTTGCATGGGGCTTTATCAAATCGCACGTCTATGAGACAAAGATTATGAGTCTTGAAAACTTACGTATACGAACTGCTGCAGATAACATAACCCCGCAAATGCTCCAGAATGTGTTTAGAAATGCTGCGGAACGATTTGAGCTGTGCAGGGATACTGATGGGCGTCACATTGAATCCTACTCTTAATTATTTAATAAATGTTACCACTATCATTTTATGATTGAATTCCATATAATTTCCAAGTGCTTCACAAAAATAAATCCTGACTTTATGTACACCCTGTATGAGCAATTCCAAATATCTGAAGTCAGAGATAATGCATTAATTTCACTAAGTTGATGTACAATTTTGCTTTTTACCATACTATAAATGCTTGGAATGATTTCTTCTGAAAAGTACCTTCTTGATGGAATGCTGTATTGTGGGGCTAGGTGGTTCATTAATCTTTTGAATCCAACAAATGCAAAGGGTTGATAATTATCCACAGCAATCATTTCACCAATCTTGTAATGAATTTCAGTGCTTCTTTTATCATTAATATCCCAAATTTTTTTTCTTTCAGTCAACTCATAAAGTGTAGGTTGAACATATTTTCCTTTTTTCACAGATGCTGAAGTTAATGGTGCTGAACAGCTAGGTGCATTTTCTACATTTTGAGTTGTATCACCAAGCTTCCTTTTTTGTAACAATTTTTCTTTTTTCTTTATTGCAGTAAAAGCTGTTTGATGTTTCTTTTCATGGTGATCCAGTAATGGTTTTGTGCTATAATAATTGGAGGATTGTTTTTGGATTGCCTCTTGACAAAAAAGTAGTTTTGGCAGTACACAGAAGACATTCTGCTTTACTAACATCATCATCAAATTCTGAAATAATTCCACACTTCAGAGGGCATTACTGTCTATAAGCTATTTTAAAATTGTTTTGGCACATCACTACCTAGCTTAAAAGGTTATTAGCTAGTCTAGAGCTTAGTTAGGCAATTGAAGCTGAAAATAAGAAAAAGAACATTAAATTAGTGGGAGAAAAGCATGTGATTTATAAATTTGGGACATTTGAAAAAAATAGTTTTAGGACTAGTGGGAGTAGCTTACACAAAACATTCTGTATTTTGTCAGTCTTCACAAATTTTGAAATAATTCTTCAATTCAGAAGGCATTAAGGCATTTTGTAATTATTATTTCCACTAACACTTTTATTGAAGTGTGAATTTAATGTCAGTATTGGGCAATTGGGAATTAAAAACAACAAATGATAGGATTTGGCTTTGACTTTGTCTCGAAGAGAGCTTGAGATTATTCAATTTAGCCTGGGCCCTAGTTACGCTATAGGCGTAACCCAGTTAGTAGTTTAAACTTTAAAATGAAAAGAATACTAAATTAATGGGTCAAAAGCATTTAATTAATTAACTTGGTCCAGCCCAGCTTGTTTTAAAACAAGTGATAATGAACCCTGTCATTCAATACTAGAAGGGCAAATGACAAATGCTATACCTATCTTTTATCTGGTACTGTATTTTATCACCCATCACTTAACTCAGAGAATGACTTAGGCCCGTGTCACATGTGCCACAAGCACCATTTTCTATGTCTAAAGGAAAGAAAATTGATTTCTTTCTTTGCAGGAGTAACTTTGATAAACTTTAATCTACACCTAAAGGCACTATCATATATTAATTATCAACCACTGAGGTTATCATACTGCTATTTACTGATGTAATTTTAGCCATGCTACTATTGTGAAGTTAAGATGTTGTATAGTTTTGCATATTATACTTTTTTTAAAATACTTTTATATAATTTGAGAGATTAAAAAATGTTGATTTCTAATACAGGAAATTATAGGTATTACTATTGCATACAGAAAAGATATAAAACAATACTTAGGAGTTAGGCCCCTATTTAGCTACGGTACTTTAGATATACAGTGCCCGCGAAAAGTATCCGATCACCCTGGAAATTTGTATTTTTTACATAAAAAACAATGTTTAAATGTATACTAACCTTATATTAGTATTTTGTCATCTGTCCTTTGGTTTGGATGACTTGTTCTAGACGTTTTGGCATGGATTTAATCAAGTTTTGACAAACTTCCACTGATATTTCCTTGCACCATACCTTTTTGATGGCTTCTTATAATTTTTCGACTGAGCCAGTGTCGTGGCATTCAACCTTATTTTTTATTATTAGCCACATATTTTCTATCGGATTGAGATCTGGACTATTACCAGGCCAATCCAAAATATCAAATTTATTGTCAGTAATCCATTTTGTCACTATTTTGGCCCTGTGACATGGTGCACCATCATGCATGTATGTTTTTGTCCTTTGGATTGCCATTGCCATTGGAAGTTTATCCTGTAGCATTGCTAAATAATACCGTGCACCATTCATAGTTGTGTTCTTTGGAAGAAAATATAGGTTTCCACGCCCATAGTAACCGAAACAACCCCAAACCATCACACTTGGAAGGTGTTTCATTGTCTTTAGGGTGTATTTAGGGTCCATCCTATTTGAGCCAATGGGCCGGCGAACCTTTTTTGGACAACTTCTGAATGTCAAAAATGTCAACTCATCACTAAATAAAACCACCTTCCAGTCATCAACAGTCCAATGAATATATTTTTTACAAATGCGACACGTTTTTTACGCATTTTTTCATTAATGAATGGTTTCTTAGCAGCATGGCGAGATGGTAATCCGAGTTCTTTTTGGAGCCGCTCCTGGATAGTTCGTTCAGAAACACCAGATAACAAATTATTCATATTAAATTTTATTTCTTTCGCAGTTATTGTTGGGTTTTTCAATACTAAATGTTTCATAAGTTTGTCTGTTCGTGAATTTGTTTTTCTCGGTCTGCCAGATCATTTTTTAGGGACTGGCGTGGTTAGGCTGGCATTGTTCTTAGCCCGTGAAACCCATAAATTAACGGTACTTTGGGATATGTTTAATTCCTTAGCTATCTGTCTCTGTGATTTCCCACATGTATGCAAAGCAACAATAGCACCTCGACAATCACTCTTAAGTTGTTTTTAGCACACATTATATATAAATTTTATTTACACCACTTTCTGTAAAAAATAATAAAATATCAATAAATTTACACAAACAGTGAAATCTGACAACTTTGAGACACAGCCACCCGCAACGAAGGCTACCAGAACACTAATTTGAGAATGCGTTGGATAGCTCTCATATCAGCGAGCAACCTCAAAGTTACCAGATGTCGCTAGAACAAATAGAAAGTGAATTATGTGTCTCTGAATATCAAGGGAAAATATTGTATTTTCTTGAGTGATCGGATACTTTTCGCGGGCACTGTATATATATATAGGTGAATATAAATGTAAAGTTCAAAGTTTGGCATTAATCTGTAGTTTCTGGCTGGAGACTCTGGCCTCCAGCCGGAGGAAAAGTTAAGCTGGAGACTGGCCCTCTGGCCTCCAGCCAAAATCTCCCTCCAGTACATCACTAAAGGAGCCCCATCTTGTTGAAACACAACTGTGTTGAGAATGCCATCTGAAAGAAATTGGGCCTCTAAGAATTGCTGAAGCTTGTCAAGATAAACTGGTCCTGTCATTGTACACCTTCTGTAAAGAAAAAGGGCCACAGCAGGGAAAATAACTCCTCAGATTCTGGTGAATGTCTTTTGTAATGCAGCTGATAGATTTCAGACATTGAGACAATGATGGTGCTCATGCCGAAGCTAATACCTGAATTTGATAGATATATATATATATATCGTAAAGAACGACGCTTGTATAGGAGATATTCCGCGCAAGACGAGAAAGAGAAAACAACAAATGAAAAAATGAAGTACCACCTGGGAATCGAACCCGGGATCTTCCGATTGCCGGTCAGACGCGATAACCACTACACCATGGACTTCACTCTTCCAAATGCCGTAATTCCTCTACATACTCGCAGAAACCAATGCCCCAAGGGGGCACCTCCCGCATGCCGTAACATTATATACATTCAACTGCAAAGAACACGCAGTATAAATAACGTAAAGAACGACGCTTGTATAGGAGATATTCCGCGCAAGACGAGAAAGAGAAAACAACAAATGAAAAAATGAAGTACCACCTGGGAATCGAACCCGGGATCTTCCGATTGCCAGTCAGACGCGATAACCACTACACCATGGACTTCACTCTTCCAAATGCCGTAATTCCTCTACATACTCGCAGAAACCAATGCCCCAAGGGGGCACCTCCCGCATGCCGTAACATTATATACATTCAACTGCAAAGAACACGCAGTATAAATAACGTAAAGAACGACGCTTGTATAGGAGATATTCCGCGCAAGACGAGAAAGAGAAAACAACAAATGAAAAAATGAAGTACCACCTGGGAATCGAACCCGGGATCTTCCGATTGCCGGTCAGACGCGATAACCACTACACCATGGACTTCACTCTTCCAAATGCCGTAATTCCTCTACATACTCGCAGAAACCAATGCCCCAAGGGGGCACCTCCCGCATGCCGTAACATTATATACATTCAACTGCAAAGAACACGCCCCTTGGGGCATTGGTTTCTGCGAGTATGTAGAGGAATTACGGCATTTGGAAGAGAGGAAGTCCATGGTGTAGTGGTTATCGCGTCTGACCGGCAATCGGAAGATCCCGGGTTCGATTCCCAGGTGTGGTACTTCATTTTTTCATTTGTTGTTTTCTCTTTCTCGTCTTGCGCGGAATATCTCCTATACAAGCGTCGTTCTTTACGTTATTTATACTGCGTGTTCTTTGCAGTTGAATGTATATAATGTTACGGCATGCGGGAGGTGCCCCCTTGGGGCATGGTTTCTGCGAGTATGTAGAGGAATTACGGCATTTGGAAGAGTGAAGTCCATGGTGTAGTGGTTATCGCGTCTGACCGGCAATCGGAAGATCCCGGGTTCGATTCCCAGGTGGTACTTCATTTTTTCATTTGTTGTTTTCTCTTTCTCGTCTTGCGCGGAATATCTCCTATACAAGCGTCGTTCTTTACGTTATTTATACTGCGTGTTCTTTGCAGTTGAATGTATATAATGTTACGGCATGCGGGAGGTGCCCCTTGGGGCATGGTTCTGCGAGTATGTAGAGGAATTACGGCATTTGGAAGAGTGAAGTCCATGGTGTAGTGGTTATCGCGTCTGACCGGCAATCGGAAGATCCCGGGTTCGATTCCCAGGTGGTACTTCATTTTTTCATTTGTTGTTTTCTCTTTCTCGTCTTGCGCGGAATATCTCCTATACAAGCGTCGTTCTTTACGTTATTTATACTGCGTGTTCTTTGCAGTTGAATGTATATATATATATACACACTGGGCCACAAAAGTATTTATGAATCATAAGTTGTAATATATTTGGAATAAGAATGTATACTAAAAGAATTATTGTTAATATATGTATATAGTTTAGTGATATTTAGGAATTTTAAAAATTCACTAGAAATTTATTGTTGGTAACATCGTTTTTTTTTTAAAAAGGCCATGATACGCGGTTGCAGTCAGTGTGACTTTTGCTTTTGATCTTTTGACATTATTGAATTTTTGCTCTTGAAATTGAAACTTGATAGATTCTAAAATTGCTATTGAGTATTGTTGGAATCATATCTCTTGTTTTTTATTCATTTGTTTTGAATTGTTTGTGTTGAACCTTGCTTAATTTCCATTTAGTCTAGGCTAAGTTAAACTTTGGATAAGCTGGCTTAGGACAACCAGGCTTCATTGTTAAGTTATTGTTGGCTTCATTGCTTAATTGCTGTTTAAGTTTCTAAATTTTATACAAATTAATTGTGGGTGGAATAACATAAATTGTACCTTTTATCCAAGTAAAATTATTTGGAAATCTCAAGATTACAACTCTCATAACATAAAGGAAAAGAAATGGAATATAAGGATAAATCACAATTATATATCAATATATAGGTCTATAGTTTAAATTTAAATCTAATAATACATAATAAGATATTTAATTGTAATAATGATATTTGACAATAAAATAGGCTAATAAAAGAAAAATACCATACTTATTTGTAAAAATTTATTTATAAAAACTTATGAAAATTAGTATCCTGTATGGCCACCCTTTTTCTTTCGGATTAGTTCAAAATGCCGAGGCATTGAGTCAACCAACTTTGTGCATGATTCAGGATTGATTTTATACCACTCTTCTTGAAGAACTCTCCATAAATCTTCTTTATTTTTTGCCTTATCTTCTCTTGTTCTTGCTTTCCTTGCGAGCTTATCCCAAAGATGTTCAATAGGATTTAAATCTGGACTCTGATATGGCCATCCTAGCATTTTAAACCCTTCTTCAAGCTTACTATAGAGCTTTTTTAGTGATTTAGCACTATGCTTAGGATCGCTATCCTGTTTAAATATGAAGTTTGCATAATCTCCATGAAGTTCCTTAGCAGCTGGGATTGCAATATTAGTGAATAGATGTTTGAATACATATTGATCCATGTGTCCATTTTCATTCCCAGTGATCTGGTGTAATTTTCCAACTCCCTTTGATGAGAAGCAGCCCCCACACATTGATTCCCTCGCCTCCTTTTTTCACCATTGGAATAAAGCATTCATTCTTATATTCTTCACCAATTCATCTATTAACAATTTTCCTCCTTTTATCACTACCAAAAATTTTTAATCTGCTTTCATCACTCCATACAATTTTTGACCAGTTCTCGGCATTCCAATCTTCGTGTTGAATAGCAAATTCTAATCATGCTTTCACATTCTTCTTTGACAATAAAGGTTTTTCTTACTCACTCTAGTAAATATTTTATTATCTGTTAACCTCCTCCTTACTGTATCAGCACTAACTTTTGTTTCTCCCACTTTCACTAATTCTTTACTCAAGTCATTTGCTGTCATAAATCTATTCTCCAAAGCCAGAAATTTTAGATGCCTTACACCACAATTTGACAAAACAGACACACACACTTCCAGTTCGGACTAACTTTCAGGTACTTCCTTAGTTTAAAATGTTTCTTATGGTATCTGACTGTACCTTCACTTCAGCATTTTTGCAATACTTGTATTGGAATAATTATCCATTTTGACAAGAGCAGTCAATTCTTGTAAGTCTTGGCTAGATAACTCTCATGTCTTAACCATTCTCTCAAATTGGAAATATATAAGAAAATTTCGTTGAACAGCGTTAAAACGAACCTTCCTCTATCGAGGCTGACAGCACACTAAACTGCATAGTCTGTGCTGCTAATTTAAAAATTAGAGGACTTTTAATTTAGCGATGCCAAATTATCAGAATATTGAAGAAACTCTGAGAATTAATTAAATGACTTTTAAAGTGGCAAAATATTGTATTTAATCTAATAATTACTGTCTTGTACAAATTTATTTGTTCTGCATAACATGAATTACCATAAAAAATATTTTAAAATAAATTTTACTAAATCACAAAAAATAAAATCTGGATGATAATTCTCAATTTGTAAATACTTTTGCGGACCAGTATATATGTATGTATATATTTGGTTATACTATTCTTTTATTTTCCTTAAAATAATATTATTTCTGTATAATAGATAGTGACTTGGGATACCCTGTATAGGCCTATGACTAGGCCAAGTGTTCTTATACATAAGAATAGCTAAGCCATGTGAATTCACTCTAATAGTGTGTTATGTTATGATCACATAGTAACACTGCTTCCCATTAGATGAGTGAGGTTAAGTGACATTAGGGTTGTTCAGTAGTTTGATGGATGACCATCCTCTGAGGTTAGATGATGTAGTTACTCTTAGAAGGTTTAGATCACATGTAAAGCTTTCCTCAATCACATGACCTTTGCATATAATTGTTAGAAATTGAGTACAGTAATATCTAATTAGACGCGAGTATTATGCATTAGACTCAGGACTTAAGGGCTCCAGGTTTGATTCCCACTGTCTCAGGCTGAGTTTGGCTGGCTACCCTCTCTGCTAATGTTAAAACTTGGATGATTCTTGGGGTTCATGTGTGTTCCCCCTTCATTAGGAAAAAGGGCTTTGCATGTTAGCTGGATGTTAAAGAATTAATGGGTTTATTCTAGTTTGAACTCAATGTGTGTATTGTATGATTGAGAAATGACTGTAAAATATTCTCTCTAAAGCCCATTTGAAAAATAAATGTAGGCCTACATATGCCGTACCTCCTCCAAACTTGCAAACTGTGACACTATTTTTGACCTTTAATTAAATAAATGAAACATCTTGGTAAGCACAAGTCACAACTCGCAGACCCTGTTCCTGTCCCCATTTTGCCATACAACAATAATTTAAGTATTTAGGTTCCATTCTGGTCTAGAGATTACTAAGTTATGTAAGCCTGATTGGTTTCAGCTCGAGGAGGATAGGTCTATTGAAAGTACTGTACTTAGAAATATTCACATAGATACTCCTTGCTTTTTTATTTAAAACCTTGATAGATGTTTATACTTTGTCATAGAGGCCCTATACTTTTACTAACTTTTAACTGTTTCTACTACTGGTTGCAGATGTGTATGTATCCTGCCTTAAGTACGTACATCAGCAATTGTGTGGGCTCTGTGAAACGCATTTTGGAGAAAGGAGAAGTAGAAAAACTTATTGTTGGTATTTTGTCCAGCGAAAAAAAAGTTATTGAAAAGTTTATTTTTGAGATAAAGCAAGAACCCATCCGCCCCTATGATATCAAGTAAGATTATATAATTATTTTATACAGTTGTTATAATAAGATGAGCACCCAGACGATTAACCCTTAACCGCCCAAATGGACAAATTTGTAACATGTCAAATAGATGCATTCATAACTTAACTGTACAAAACATTCCGGCGGCAAAGGGTTAAGTGGACCAGTCAGTTACACATCCAAAGCTTGAACATGGTATTCATTGAAAGAGCTTGTCATTTGCAATAGATGCTTAGTGTTGTTATTGTTAATGCTCATGATATATCACCATTTATCTGTGATTGCGTGATTGGCCAGTGAAACTGGTGAAAGTGAAGGACACATAGCTCATAATCTTGGGCTTGTAAATGAAAGTTCATAAGTCACATTTGTTTTCCATCAAATAACAAAAATTAGCCATGGATAAGGATGGCCATCAGTGGTTAGAAAATGAATGTTACTTGCCAGCTGAGGTGGTCTAAGAACAAGGTCTGTAAACATAAAAATAATGGCACTTAGTTTTTTTTAATGTAGGAAGGAGGGGGCAAGGGTAAGCACCAACACAAACGCCCTTCCCCCCCTCCCCTTGTATATAAGGAGGAGAAAGCCAAAATCAAGGTTTATGAGGCCCATTTCATTTATTTTTTTTAATAATTTTGAAAAGATTGTGTAGTGTGTAAAATGCATGAATGTGTAGTGAAGAATAAAGGGCGAAGCGTGTGTTTGAGAGTATGCTGGACTGCTTACAAGGTGAATGAGACATGGAAAAAGATCAGCTAAGGAGGACAGTGATGGGAGAAATGGAGTTCCAGCACTTCCTGACTTCTGCTTAATGTCCCACCTGGAGTACTTCCCTAGTTGATTGGTGTCTACAGTCTCTTACAAGAAGAGTTAAGAGGAACCAAGGGTTTGAATAAAGTGAGCTAGTGTGACATAGCATTTTGGAAGTCTGATCTCTTCTTGAATGATAATCCTTTTGAACAGTTCATGTTTAATGGGCAGATAATTAATTAAAAAAGTCCTATGCCCTGAAACTTCATGTTTCTGACTGATGTTTATCAGTAACAAATATCGAGTTTGACTAGAACCCTTGACTAGAACCCTTGACTAGAACCCTTGACTAGAACCCTTGACTAGAACCCTTGACTAGAACCCTTGACTAGAACCCTTGACTAGAACCCTTGACTAGAACCCTTGACTAGAACCCTTGACTAGAACCCTTGACTAGAACCCTTGACTAGAACCCTTGACTAGAACCCTTGACTAGAACCCTTGACTAGAACCTTGACTAGAACCCTTGACTAGAACCCTTGACTAGAACCCTTGACTAGAACCCTTGACTAGAACCCTTGACTAGAACCCTTGACTAGAACCCTTGACTAGAACCCTTGACTAGAACCCTTGACTAGAACCCTTTTGGATCTTAGTTCAAAACATTGGTATTAGTGTAATGGCATAGTTTAGGGATTTGGAATGTTGGACTTGGTAATAATATTAGATTATGATAAAATGTTTTCGATCAGCTGATGATGTGATCGAAATAGGAGCTTTGATGTGTTGTCTCCTGTATGATGTATACTGTATAAACAAACATATAGTACCAACCACCACTGACCTTGTATCCATGGAAACCTGTCGGTTAAATATATTTCTATTTGTTGGGAATCCATATCTTCCATTGTTCCAGCAGGGACTGTAAATTTTTTCTCCTTCAGTCATGTGAAAGTCTTCATATGTACCTTCTTGAATATGTTTGGAAGGACTTTGATGATCAGTTTTGCAGCTGATGATCTCCCATATCTGTGGCAGATCAGGTGTAAAGGAAACTTTAACCAAACTTTGGCAAACATTCTGAAAGAGATTTGGTATAAAGACTCATTTCCTCCGTGCCAAAATGTGTTCTAGCCCTTCATCAGGCCTGTAAAAGCTAAATTGATAAAAGTTGACTGATTTTTCAATGTTTTGTCTACCTTTCAACTTTAAGTTTAGTGCTTAGATCAGGGGTTCCCAAATAGGGGTATGTGCATCCTGTTTTGGAACTAAATTTCGCATGGAAAAGTAGTCTCAAAAGGTGGTGTAGCAGCGACACCATCTTTTGAGCAATTTTGAGTAGGGGGAGGGGGAAGTGGTATGGGGTACTTGCTGAAACCATTGAGGGATATGCAGCCAAAAAAAAGGTGGGACCCCCTGGCTTAAATAGAAGAGTGCTCATTTTATTTTGGAGGAAAAAACATTTCTGGTATCATTATCGCAAAATGTTTCCTTTGTTTAGAAAGTAAAAACCCTTTTATTACCATACTTAATCTTTCCTCGTATAGTTTAATGAAATTACTGGGAGGGAAAACACTCTAGGGTGCATAAATCTCGGTGCCAATTAAGACTATAGGTACCTTGTTCCAGGCTTTACCATTTAGGGTATTCTTAATTTACCATTTACTAATATTTCTCGTATTGAGATAATGTCCTTATCCGAAACCCTCACACTTCCTTTCCTTTTTTGTCACTTGGCATGGTCTTCAAACTTTCGCCCACTGCAGAACCATGATATATAAGAACTAATAGCAGTGTCCATGGCAACCCAAGAAGAAGTGAAAAGAAAGTAAAATTTTGCTTTAAAATATTTAAAAGAACTTTGGCTCAAGGGGTGGCATTTGGCACTTCTTTAAAAAAAAAAAAAAAAAACCTTGGTTTTATGCATTTTGCGCAAAAGGAAAGTTTCATGAAAAAAAGCACTCATCATTTTTAATCTCTGGAATTTTGCCTAAACACTTTTTTCTCTGTTTCATAACTTAAGTTATGTTGTGACACAATTGTCAGCAGAAAAACTGGTGTTTTCCCTCTGTCACATGACCTTGTAAGATGTTATGACAGAAGTCAAGCAACCCCAAACATTATTATTTTGTAGGAAAGACCCTGAATTGAGTAAATTGGAAGAATCTTTGAGAGCTTTTTGCCTGAAGTTAAGCATCAGTGACTCCCTTCTGCAGCCTTTGCCTCCCGATTGCTCCTTCTGCATTCAAATACAGGTTCCTGAAGACTGCCATAAGGATGTGGAAATGGTACAGGTTTTATTATTTGTCCTTTATCACTTCAGGATATAAAAGTTTGTCAACTAGGGGACTGTTAGATTTGTATCATAAAGTGGGGTCACTCCAAGTAGGGACTTGTGGCCATTTTTTTTTTTTTTTTTTAAATTCCAGTCACAGAAATTAAGGTGGAGCCTTTCTTTCAGTAGAATAGCTTTCCAATTAGTTGAAAAAAAGATGTTTAAGGAGTGGCTTGTTTATAGTAGCTGATTACTATTTAAATAGATCTAACGATCATAAAATATTGTGGTCTACTTTGAACACAAACTCCAGTAATCACTTCTCCATCTTAGTTATGTCTACACCCGATTGCTCGATGATTTCAAACTCAACCCCCGAAGAAGAAGACGATCCAGAATTTCTTCGTCTGGACGCGAGAATATTGTACTATTGTTTTAGGGTTAAAAATAAAAATCAGAGATGGTACACGCATCCTCAGTCAACTCGTGTCCTGACGGAATTCCACGTGGATCGTCTTTCAAAACTGTTCTTCTGAACTTGCTTTTGTTCTTTCCAAATTGTTCCGCTTATGCCTCGGTTATCTATTGAATGTTTTCTCGTTCTTGGGAAGGTGCCAACATTTTTAGTTACTTTATTTTCTACTCTTCGCAACAAGGGGTAATCCTTTAAATTACAGACCAAAATATCCCATTATTGACGAGACATTTCAGCCATTCGTGAGTAGCCATATCATCAAGTACTTCAATAAGAATACTTATTCGTGATCGTTAGTATGGCTTCAGTTATGGTCACTCATCTTTCTTTCCTCACTTACCAGATTTTCCAGATAATATTTGAGGGGTCCCGCGTCTTAAGGTACCTAAGCGCCAAAATTAAAATTCGCCAGAAATCGCTTCCAAAGTTCAGCAATATTCTGGCAATAGTATCTGTTATTGAGCTAGAACGTTCATTTTTGGCTAAATTAGAGTTCTAAGTATGCTAATGAAGATGTTGATGAGTTTTTGGAATATTTTTATATTTTATATACAGGGTGTTTGAAAACTTTCTGTACAAATTGTAATGGGGGATAGGCAACACCAAGACAAACCCTTTTCGTCTATAAGTGTATGTCCGCTGACGCCACCATTCGGCGCGAGAGGGCGCCGCTGCAATTGGCTAAAAGGTGAAGTGGGTTAGACTCGCGCTTGCCGCGGGCATTCTTAAATCGGACGTAGTACGCGTAACATGGAGCGCTTCACGACTGCTGAGATGGCTGACATGCATATGGTGTATGGGGCTGCCAATGGAAACGGAAGAGCTGCTGTGAGGTTGTACCGACAGCGCTTCCCAAACAGACGTGTGCCAAACCACCAAACGTTTGCGCATTTGCATCGGCGACTGCGAGAAACTGGAACATTCCATGCAAACATGCATGACACTGGCGGGGAGAGAAACGTGCGCACTCCTGACATGGAGGAAGAAATCCTACGGCGATTTGAGGACAATCCAAGCGCAAGCACGCGAGGTGTTGCACGTATCCTCGGTGTGAACCACGACCTGGTCTGGAGAGTGTTGCACGAGCAGCAACTTGCCATGGACGATACCCGCCCAAACATTGACGGCGAACCGTTCTTGATAAGCATGCACCCGTGTAGCATGTGGATTTGCGTGCGCCCACACGTGAGAATTGTGCATGTTAAACACACCCTCACGTGTGAAACAGGCCTCATCTGAAGCAGAAACCAGCGTGCGAATTCCACACGAAGAGGGTAATATCGAGGTTGTAATGCCTGGACTCTCTGACGATGAAACGGATGTAACTGCTGTTCGTGCAACACACACCAGACCAGGTCGTGGTTCACACCGAGGATACGTGCAACACCTCGCGTGCTTGCGCTTGGATTGTCCTCAAATCGCCGTAGGATTTCTTCCATGTCAGGAGTGCGCACGTTTCTCTCCGACCAGTGTCATGCATTTTGCATGGAATGTTCCAGTTTCTCGCAGTCGCGATGCAAATGCGCAAACGTTTGGTGGTTTGGCACACGTCTGTTTGGGAAGCGCTGTCGGTACAACCTCACAGCAGCTCTTCCGTTTCCATTGGCAGCCCCCATACACCATATGCATGTCAGCCATCTCAGCAGTCGTGAAGCGCTCCATGTTACGCGTACTACGTCGATTTAAGAATGCCCGCGGCAAGCGCGAGTCTAGCCCACTTCACCTTTTAGCCAATTGCAGCGGCGCCCTCTCGCGCCGAATGGTGACGTCAGCGGACATACACTTATAGACGAAAAGGGTTTGTCTTGGTGTTGCCTATCCCCCATTACAATTTGTACAGAAAGTTTTCAAACACCCTATATATTTTTTTTATTTTTTGATTTTCTTATGCCGAACTTTGCGTGCGATTCCTGGCACAGAATGATTCCATTGATTTTTCATCACTATCACGGTGAGACATTGCTGCACACGTTGATAATAGTTAGAAGCCGGGTGAATAGAATAATCCACGCAATATGAGCACGAACGCAGGACGCCTGCTAACAGCAACGCGAGTCTTAAGGTCACTGGCGGGATGTTTGTGTCGTGTCCCTCTCGGCGCGTGGAGCGTGGCCAATCAGAAAGCAGAGCGGCGTGGCTGCCATGTTTTCATTGGCTCGCACTCTTCCTGCTTTTCCCGCCACCCAGAGACCGAGCGATAGGTGAAAAAAGTAGTTCGCTTCATAAGGTTTTCAACCATACTTCGTGTCGTAAGGTCATTATAACCCAAACCACGCGAGAGAGGAAGGGTGAAAATAGTGATATCCATCAAAAACACGTTTTCGCCTGTGGTGGCGCTTAGGTATCTTAAGACGCGCGACCCCTCTTTTAAGCATGGAGAAACGCATACCATAACACTGCTCGTATCCAAAGCTTTCCACAGTTTGCCATCTATTCCTGCTTTCTAAACTACTCCCTTTTTTAGGGCTTTCTTTTCTTCCTTTTCTCTCATGATCTTGTTTTTGGTTTTCACTTTAGCATTCCTCAGGGATCTGTTCTTGTTACAACGCTTTCTTCAAATTAATGATCTCTGCGTCACTTCTAACTCTATCACACGTTGATTTAACCTTCATAATCCTTCACTGCCGTCTCACCTCTCAACCCAACTAAAATTCTTGAATTCAAGGAAACCACAATACAGTAAAAAAAATGCTAAGTTTTGTCGACTGTAGAAGTGGGAATTTCAAAGTATTGTATGTTTTAATGCCACTAAAACGCATTTAACAATAGAACTTGTACAATTTCTGAATTTTTTAATGATAGACATTCCTCTTTCTCCCAGCATTGAGCTTTTAGGTCTCACTTTCGCCTCAAATCCCTCATGGACTCCATATATCAAATCCATCGCGGAAAAAAGGCCACCAAGAAGCTCGGTCTACTACTATTTAGGGACAGGCACTCTCTTATTGATGAGCTGTTGACCATCATTTATAAAGCCCATGCGCGCTCGGGTGAAATGTCCTCATGTTTCGGGTGGACGTGGAGAGATTGCTCTGAAACAACTGTATACAATTCAGGGTCTATATAAAAGTTGATAATAAATTATTCATAATTTCACAGCTGTGAGTACTTGGCGAGAAGACGTGTCACTTCTCATCTTTTATAGATACTATTCTGGTCAGTTGCTCTTTAGAGCCTCGCTCAGTTCGACAACCTCTTCTCAAGTACTCTCCGTGGCGTGCGAGGAATGTTTGAAGCGGGCGTGTGTCTGACGTACATCTGCCACAGTGCAAAACTTATGCGTATCAACTCTGTTTCATATCCCCGAACTTCCATGCTATGGAACGGCGTAACGAGATCTGATCGACCCGACATAAAATCGACAAGTTATTGTGGGTTAGGTTGGGTTGGGTTGGGTTTTAGAATGTCGATGTTGTGGTGTGATATATATATATATGTGTGTGTGTATATATATAGCATAAATTTGTTAAAAAAATAATGGGCATTTGTTACTATTAATTTATCGTTTATCACGTGACATTTGGCGAACCACCGCGCGCGCGACCGATTTCGTGAAATCCCTGATTACATCCAACATTTAAGTGTACACCACATATTCACGGATCTGTATCAATCGATTCGACATACCCATAACATCGACACTGGTAAAAACTAACTTAGTTTAAGTTAGTTTAACTTAAACTAACCCTCAATATACTTGTCGATAAAATGCCATGCCGATCAGATGTCGTAATCGTACATATTTAGGCCGACCGGCCACAAGATTGTCTCGCGACTGACCCACTCAAGTCGACTGTGATTTTTACATTCACAGAATGGGAGATCCACACACTGCAGTGACCGGGATGCTGCGATTCTGGGGAATTTTGAACATATTTTGAACATGTTAAAGCGGATCTAGTATTTGTCAAGGGGACTTTTTAGTTCCAGAAATAAACTTATTTATCCTTGAGAAACATCTTTGTTACATCAAGGAAATCTTTTCCTTGATGTAACAAAGATGTTACGAGAAGACTCGTGCATGCTCTCTCTCTCTCTCTCTCTCCTTAAAATACTATGATACTTGGTGGACGACGAAAACCAGAAGCAAATTCTTTTGAGCACTTCTCGGAACATCATCATCAATTACGGAAAACAAACCCTATTTCTACATTTGTACCAAATCTAAAGAAAATATCGACCGCATTTTGCAAAATTTTGGTAAAAACATCGTTCAAGTTAAAATTGAAACTATATTTTAGGAAGGTCATTTTATACCCGTGGAACTCTTTATAATAATTTAATATAACGTAATTAAAATTGGATTAAAAGCTTTAAATAGGTAATTGCAATTGAATTTAAAAGTTGTCCAAAGCCGACTTACAATTACTATGAATAGGTCTAGATGCGCGGGTGTGGAAGAAAGTTTGCCGAAAAGGGGGCTCCTTAGCAATTATACATAATTATACTACCATTTTTCAGACCTTTTTTAATTAAGTTTTGGGAGGTGCTACGTCATGGCAACAGCGCTTCCCGTTAGATTAGCGAGGTTAAACGATGTTTAGGTGTGTTTATTAGTTCGATCGGTTACTCTCTGCGTTCAGATGATGTAGCGACCCTTACATAGTTCGGATCTCGCGTAAAGCTGAGGTTCCTAACGTCATGAAGGAATTTAAATAACACTCAAACATAAGATAGGACCCGTAGCACGGTGGCTAACATCGAAGTTAGGGGTTCGAATCCCGATGATACTGGTAATAATAGTTGCAGCAGGAATTAGACCCGTGGGCCGCATTACTGGTTCTGGGAGTAGTTTTAATGATGGATTGATTGATTTATACCCGTTACAGGATTTTCCCTGGATCGAACCCGAGAGAGACCAAGTCGACATCAAGGATTCGCACATCGTCCCACTGAAGACTTTGAAAACCGAGATTTGTGAAATGCAACTTTACGTGGAAGAAAGCGAGAATAAAAAGACATCACTCACTTCTTCATGAGGAAAACCCCTTTTGTCGATAATGAGGGAATACCAAAGGTTTTGAAACGGTCACGTCGTGCGGCAAGTTGTGAATGGCATTTAGTAAGAATAATAATTCCACATCAAGATCGCTTCATAATACCATTGTTGGTTTACGTCGTCGTCGTTGGCCTAGGCAAGCTACGGCTTGGGACCGTAGCGCATCTATCCGGTATAGGTTAACCTGGATGATGTAGCCATAAGCACTGCCGCTAGTTAAGTGCCAACCAGTGATTATCTCACTAGCCGTATTGAGTCCGTTAGGCGAAACTGCGACAGTACCAAAGGTGGAAAATATAACCTTGGATTTCTATTATTTATTTGCAAAATGGACATGGTATTAGATTAAAATAATATTTGAATATAAATAATTAACTGACAATTGTGATATATAATTAATTATGTTTACATACAATAAAATAATATAGTATACATAAAATTAGTATTAATGTGGTTCACAATTGAATTATGATGGGTAACTAATTTAAAATGAATTTATAGCTATTCCGAAATTCAAGACGGTAAAATTAACATTTATCTTGAAACTAAAATAAGAGTATTCACTACACACTCCCCCACCAGAGAGGAAGTTCAAAGAGTTCCGAACGACACAGATTTCCCTGGACCTTTTTGGTAGCTACATGTACCTCACTTAAGGTTGATTCCAAAAACGCAGGCTTAAGACGATCGATAGAAACCTTGTCGACCTTGGAACCGCGCTGGATGAGAAATGATTTGCGCGTACGTCGGAGAACTTCATAGGGCCGTCATATGGACATTGGAGAGGCCGTTTTGGGACAGGTACACGAACGAAAACGTGGGTGCAAGACTGGAGGGCTGGGGAAACAAAGATGTTCTGTTGGCTAGTCAATCGAGGGGGACAGGCTGAAGGGACTGCATGTGAGAGGAAAGTGTTTGAGCGAATTCCGTAGGATCACATGACTTATCCCCTGCAGTGAAGTAGCCACCTGGTAGCCGCAGTGTTGTTCCATAGACTAGTTCAGCCGCTGTAGTCTTCAGATCACTCTTAAATGCAGAGCGAATACCAAGCAACACGAGTGGAAGCTTATCCATCCAATGGGAGTCTTCGTGACACATAAGGGATGACTTCAGCTGGCGATGGAAGCGTTCGACGAGGCCGTTAGCTTGCGGATGATACGCACAGGTATGCGCATGTACTGTACCCAACAAGCTGGTAAACTTCTTCCAAAGCGAAGACTCAAATTGGCGACCTTGGTCAGTGATGACTTTTGTCGGCAATCCAAATCTTGATACCCATCCATGAAGAAAGGCTCTTGCAACAGTGTCCGCTTGGATATCAGGAAGTGGGATGGCTTCAGGCCATCTGGAAAAGCGGTCGAGACAGGTGAGCAGATAACGTTGGCCTTGAATCACTGGAAGAGGGCCAACAATGTCTACATGAATTACCTCAAATCGCTGGGATGGGGGCGGAAATGCGTCAAAGGGGGACCTGGTGTGCCTTTGGACTTTGGCACGCTGGCAGGCAAGGCACGTTTTGGTCCAATGTTTGACATCCTTCCGCATCGAGGGCCAAACAAAGCGAGAGGTAACCAGGTGTTGCGAAGCACGGATACCAGGATGGGAGGGCTTATGAAGATCCGTGAAGACTGCTTGTCTGTGACATGGAGGGACATAAGGGCGAATAGCAGCTGTTGATACGTCGCAATAGAGGGGCACAGACAATCCTGGCATACTCATTTTCTTGAGGGAAAGTGAGTGAGTGGAGTCTTCTCTGAGCAGGTCTTGTAGTTCCGTATCCTTATCTTGATCCTGTGCAATAGCATTCCACAGTGTAGAGCTGAGGGTAACAGAAGTAATCTCTATTCTTGAAAGTGCATCCGCTGGAGTGTTCAAGACACCTTTGATGTGGCGGATATCTGTGGTAAATTGCGAGATATAATCGAGTTGCCTGATGACTCTGGGAGAGTGGTTACAGCTGTTTTTATTGAAGACAGTGACCAAAGGTTTGTGGTCGGTAAAAACACAAAACTCTCGGCCTTCAAGGAAATGTTGAAAATGCTTCACGTTTAAGTAAATAGCAAGAAGTTCACGTCCGAAAGCACTATAACGCGTTTGGGCTGGCTGCAGCTTTTTCGAGTAAAACGCGATGGGATGGTTTTTTTTTTTTGCTTGTTGACCGTTAATGGTTTGTTCCAACACCCCACCGATCGCAACATCTGATGCATCGACCGTCAGAGTTAGGGGGGCATCACTGATAGGAAATGACAGAGACAATGCACTATTGATAGCATTTTTGGCATTGTCGAACGCCTGTAAACTATCGCTACACCATACCAATTTCGTTACCTTGCGTTTGTGTGTGATCATAGCGTGTAGAGGAGCAAGAACACTGGCACAGTTTTTAATGAACTTGTGGTAATAATTTACCAAACCTAGAAACCGACGTAACTCACGCTGATTATTTGGCATAGGGTAATTTTTTATCACTTCACACTTGTCCTGAAGGGGGGTAATTCCGTGCTGCGAAATCGTGTGACCAAGAAATTCCAAGGTTGGCTGTGCAAACACACACTTAGATGCATTAATAGTAACACCGTATTGTTCTAAGCGTTGAAAGAGGAGTGAAAGATGTTCCTTATGTTCCTCTTCCGTTGAGCTGGCCACAAGCAAATCATCGATGTAGGCATAAACAAAGTCTAAGCCTCTGGTGACCTCATCTATAAACCTCTGAAAGGTTTGCGCAGCATTCCGTAGCCCGAACGGCATCTTCACAAATTCGAATAACCCAAATGGTGTACAAACTGCAGTCTTGGGAATATCCGAAGGCTCTACGGGAATGTGGTGGAAAGCCTTAACGAGATCTATTTTACTGAAGATAGATTTGCCGTGGAGAAGAGAAGTAAAGTCTTGGACATTTGGTACCGGATATCGGTCCGGGATGGTTGTCGAATTCAAAAACCGGTAATCCCCACATGGTCTCCAGTCTCCTGACTTCTTCTGGACCAGGTGTAGGGGAGAGGACCAACTGCTTTTGGAAGGTCTTATTATCCCAAGATCTATCATAAGCTGGAATTCCGATTTGGCAGCTTTCAGTTTGTCCGGGGCAAGACGTCTGGGTTTTGCAAACACAGGGGGACCTTTTGTTGTAATGTGATGGGTAATGGTGTGCTTAATGGTATCACCCATCTGCATCGGTTGAAGAATTCCTGGATATCGCTGGAAAAGGCACTGGTACATGGAATTAGGGGGAACGAGGGAAAGTGCAGAGTTCGAGGCGTCCGGAAGGGCAACCTGTTTGGCAAGAACAGAAAGCAGTGTGGCCTGGTCGCATAAGCGTCGCTTGTCAAGATCCACCAGGAGTTTGAAATGCTGGAGGAAGTCAGCGCCGATTATGGGATGCTGCACTTGAGCACAGATGAAAATCCACTTGAAGGATCGGTGAAGGCCCAAGTTTAGTTCACGCGACTGAGTACCGTACGTGGGTATGCGTGAACCGTTAGCAGCGTATAGAGGCGGAGATTCCGAGTGCGTATGACCAGATTTTTGAGGGAATACACTGACTGACGCTCCGGTATCGACCAAGAAATTGACACCAGAGTTCCTGTCCTTTATGAATAACAGGTTGGCAGTGCGAGTACTAGACGCCATTAGGACTCGCTGCTGGGGTTTTCCGACGAAAAATTGCAAGGGGAGATGCACTTCCTAGCCTTCTTTCCAAATTTCGAGTGGTAGAAGCAGATCTTCCCGGAACTCGAACGATGCCTCTTCGTAAATCTTGACCGAGAATGGCTTCTTTGCCGTTGATTTTGTAGCAGAGAACAAACGTGGTTGAGTTGTTGACTTAACTCTTCCACTTTCAACTCCAGTTCCGATTGTGTGTTCACGTTGTTGACCGGAGCTGTGTCAATCTCCACTACTTTGTCGGCAGTTTCTGCTAGTTTATCAACTGGAGTAGCAGGATCCATAGTGGCCAAGACACGCTGAGCTGATGGAGGAAGTTTCTGCAAGAACAACTGTCTAAAGATGTCCTTATCGAAGGTTTGTGCGCGTTCGCCTAGAGCGCACTGCATAGCCCTCAGCATTTGAGTGGGCTTACGGTCTCCAAGTTCTTCTTTTGAGATTAACTGATGTAGTTTCTCACGCTCGGAGACAGTGGTGCGGCACAGGATGGCAGACTTCAGATCGTTGTATGGGTCCTCACTCGTGGAAGTAGACACGATGACGTCACGGACTTCAGAGATGATGCTCGCTGGTAGAGAGGACAAAACATGATCGTATTTCGTCCTGCTAGCGGTGATCCTTCCCAAGTTGAATTGTGATTCCACTTGGTGGAACCAAATAAATGGATCACCCGGCCAGAAGACGGGGAGCTTTACGCTCAAGTGGGAGATGGCACCAGCGTCGTCAGGCATCTTCTCCTATGCTTGCTGACGTACAAGCAAGACGACAAGTTACCAACGAAGGAGTGGAGGTTGAGACGAGCGCAGGCACAGAGCGCACGGGCAGGGGTGAGGGGCAGAGGGCACGAGCGACATTACAGTCTGGTCCTAGTCGCTCGGGTGAAGGGGGTGATGGGCACGAACGACGTTACAGTCTGTCCTAGTCGCTCGGGTGAAGGGGGTGATGGGCACGAACGACATTACAGTCTAGTCCTAGTCGTTCGGGTAAAAGGGGGGAATCCAACTCCGGGTCACCAATTGTTGGTTTACGTCGTCGTCGTTGGCCTAGGCAAGCTACGGCTTGGGACCGTAGCGCATCTATCCGGTATAGGTTAACCTGGATGATGTAGCCATAAGCACTGCCGCTAGTTAAGTGCCAACCAGTGATTATCTCACTAGCCGTATTGAGTCCGTTAGGCGAAACTGCGACAGTACCAAAGGTGGAAAATATAACCCTTGGATTTCTATTATTTATTTGTAAAATGGACATGGTATTAGATTAAAATAAATATTTGAATATAAATAATTAACTGACAATTGTGATATATAATTAATTATGTTTACATACAATAAAATAATATAGTATACATAAAATTAGTATTAATGTGGTTCACAATTGAATTATGAGGGGTAACTAATTTAAAATGAATTTATAGCTATTCCGAAATTCAAGACGGTAAAATTAACATTTATCTTGAAACTAAAATAAGAGTATTCACTACACCATGAAGAACCACACTACCCTCAGTCTCCCTCTAATACGAAGAGAATGATACGTGGAAGTGTTTCAGTGTATAGCTACTGCGAGAGGTTTACATTCTTTTTTATGTGGAAAGGAGAGGGACAAAGGCGAGCGCCCGCAAAGACCCCCCCCCCCCCTCGCCGCTATATAAGGAAGAAAGACAAAATCAAGGTTTATGAGGCCCATTTTATTCATTTTTCCATGTAAATTTTGAAAAGATTGTGTAGTGTGTAAAATGCATGTATGTGTAGTGAAGCATGGAGGAAGAAGTGTGTGTGTATGTGTTTGAGAGTATGCTGGACTGCTCACAGGGTAAATGAGACGCGGAAAAAGATCAGCTAAGGAGGACAGTGACAAGAAACGGGAGTTCCAGCACTACCTGTCTTCTGCCTAGTGCCCCCCCCCCCCCCCCCCGGAGTACTTCCCTGGTCGATTGGTGTCTACAATCTCCTCCAACAATATACATGAAGGTATATTGGTGTCAACACTGATGATGTATGGATGTGAAACGTTTGTTTGGCATAGTTTGCTGTCCATAGTAAGAGCACTTGAGGTGTATAATTTAAAAGTAATGATTGGCGTAAAACTGATTTATCGTTTGAGAAATGGATATTCGGGAAAGGTGTGGAGTGAAGTGAATGCTTGGAGATGAGAATGGGAGGTAGTATCAGCGTGATCATGTTGAGGGAATGATGATAAAAGGATTGTAAAGATGTACAATAGAATACGCAGGTAAAACGCGGTGTTTGATAATGCGGTACGCGGATAACACGGTAGAGAAATATACAATAATTTTCGATTAACGCGGTATTTTTCTAGCTAAACGGGCAAAATCGAGTGTCCAACAACAATGGGCAAACGCGAACCACAAGAGCTTGAGACTGAGCGAGTAATATGTAGTGTGGCATGGTGCTTGTATATATTTTTTTTTATTTACATGTAAAAAATATGTTTAATTACTAAATTTTATTTGCGGGCCAGTTTACGATACACTATATTACTCTAATATTTTAGGTAAAAGTCGTATGTTTTTTGTTTTTTGGCGGGGGGTCTTCGAATTAAATCTATTTTCCCCCCCTAAAGATCCTAAACAATAGAGAACGGGGACCGCGTTATCGCGGAGGTTTCGGAACGTAGCAATCCTACGTTATCAGCGTATTCTACTGCATAATAACGAGTCCGTAGGTGTGAGAAGTAGATGAAGACGGCATAAAAAATGGAAGGATGTAATAAGTAAATGAGGAATAAACGCGATGATACGAGATCCTCCGAGGAAGAAGTGGTTAAGCGACAAAAATAAAAAACATCATAAAACGGTTAAACGTTGTACCAAATTTGAAAGCGACATAAATTTTGAACGAGTCCTTTAAGTTTGGGTGTGGATGGGTGGTGTTTTTATTGTTATTTCGAAACATTTGGTTTCTTAGCAGTGTGTTGGTGGTGGTGTTTTTATTGTTATTTCGAAACATTTTGAGTTTTGATATGTAAGGAGTTAAAATAATTTTTTTTTTTTTAAATTAATGATAAGTTTTGATATTTAAACAAAATATATTAACAAGTACACGCTCCCACTGGAATTCCTGTGCATCGGAAGGTTGGATATTCGACGCGGACTTTTTTCCGAAATTGTACCCATTTTTAACAAATATATCAGCGGTTTGTAAATTGTAGTATGCGACATTTTTATCCTTAAGCCCATATCAGACGGCCGATTGTTGCTGTTTATTTCACCGCTGAATCGTATCCGGATTCGATCCAATTACCCATTAATCGACAGTAATCCGGATTTGTAAACATCGAATATTAAACGCTTTTCAGCGACATTTTGAAATTTGTCATACCCAGATTGTTGTCGATTAATATGTAGACAACAATCAGTTTTAATCGGGTTACGTTTCAACGGTAAAAAACGACAGTAATTGACCGTGTGATAAGGGCTTTCAGCACAACAAACTAGGGCTGACTATATCTGATCCACATGACATAAAATCGAAATAATAATGTAGATTAGATTGACTTGGGTGAGGTTACACTAGGTTAGGTTAGGCTAGCGAGGGTTATTTTTCAGCAAAAGTTAGGGTGTTTATTTTTGTAGTGTTGATGTGATGTCTTGGCAACCAAATGAGTATTGGTCCCAATAAGCAATGTTCTCCAGTGTTTTTCCTATTAATTTGTATCGTATATTTTTAAATGAATCTTGACTAATGAAAATTGCCTTGTAGTTAGGGTAAAGTTGCCATTGGTCGCGCATTGGACCTAATCGGTCCTAATTTGACTTGGAAAAAAATCCACAAAATACCGTTACAGTGAAGGAAATAGAGTTCATGTGAAACATTACTTCTAGTAATGGGTAAAATTGATGTGAAACATTACTTTTACTAACTTCGTTACTAGAAGTTGTTTTTCATCAATTTTATTTCCTTCACTGTTTTTTTTTTTTTTTTTAGCGCGACATTAGGACCGATGCACGACACATTGGCAACTTTACCCAATATACCATTGATATTTAGAACAATTTGATATGTAGTAGGTTTTTTTTGTACAGAAATTTCCATTAAATTTGTTTCATGTTCATTTTCGTGTTGAATGTGTGGTGGTGTGTGTGCCCCCATACTACGAGTAATAGGCTACACCATACATAATCTACAATCGTTTTGCCTGAATAAATAATAAGAGTAATTCTTAAAAATTATATAAAATGATAAATTATAATTCCGCGGTTCTTGTTTTATTTAATTATTTACATATAAGATAGCTTAATTATGCATTCGTGTGAAGTAATGATGATGTACAGGTCTTCTGCTCTGAAAAAATTTGAGCGTGTGGTAGGGTAAGTTTTGGTTTGCTGTAGTTGGTACAGAAGAAAAGTGTGGGAACTTTTGAATTAGATACTGTAATCATATACTATATGGCCGCTGGGTAAACTCGGTGGTTACGGTGGCGGACTCTGAACAGTGATACTCTGGTTCGCTCTCGCCTGCTAGGTCCCGCGTTGGGTTGAATTGGCCGTTTACTCTATTAAAACTCTTCTAATAGTGGCCTTTGGAGCACACTAACCCCAACATCATGGGAAAATTAACTTCCTGGCATTTTTTTTTTTCACTTTTTTAATAAAACTTTTTATAGTTATCGAAATTAAACTTTTACCCTGTACAAGACTAATATATCTACTTTATTTTTTAATTATTTTTTATGCTTTTAACTGCGTATCGAAATAATTTTATCTGGGTGACAATTTGTTTTTATGAACGTGATATCTATCAACATTAATGTAAGAATGGAAGGAAATTTTTTTTTTTTTTTGAGGTAAAAGAGTGAACATGAGAGGCAAACGTGTCTTCTGAACCCAAAATTTCGAAAGTCAAAATTTGATGAAAATTATTTCGAAGTAGTCAAGGTTGAATGAATTTTTTTTATCGCCGTTTTTCCATTATTTGACACTCTTAGTTTCAGACCATGTGTGATAAATGTGACATTTTGTATTAAAAATATTCCTTTTATGCGCTTTCAATTTCCTATGCTAATTGGGTATTATTATATACAGGGTATCCCATAAGTCCGGTCTCATAGGAAAGTTTATTTTAAGTTAAATTTACGAAAGTAACGCATTATAGAACTAAAATGTTGAAATTGATATCTTGTTTTGGGACATTTTCTTTTGTTATAATGTTTCAGACCAACAAAGACCCTAGGATCCACTCAAGGCTGGTCTACCTAACTGTGTTCGTAATCTTGTATTGTGTATGTCCTGCGTGGTGGCGGAGGGGATCCGAACCACAAGAACATAAGAAATTTATGTAAAAACTGCCGGTAAATTGGCAACGACCAATTTTTACGAAACTAAATTATCAATTTAAAACTAATTAATTATCGATTTAAAACTAAAGATACAATCTCTGGATCCAGAGGATCAAGTCATAATAGACTACTATCCACAAATATGTTACACTCTCTATCTATTTATAACGGACATGCAAATATATCGGATCCAAAGAATCCAGTCAATTTCATTACGGTATCCATCAAGTCACGGTCCATATCGATTGCGGACCAAGTCAAAATTTACAACCATATACATTACAATATATACACTTAGGAGGAAAAGTGTAGGTGTGGCTGTAAAGACTGTACAGTAATGTAGAAATGTGCGTGCACCCATTTAAAGGTGTTTGTGGGGCAAGTGAAGAGCATGAGTTTTTCAATACCTCACAGTACTATGGGGGGCACCGCTCGGCAGAGGAATCTCTCTAAATAGGGTGTGTAAGGACAGAGAGTATTCCCTAACCCAAGACGCTGCCTCCCTATATCCCACAACACTTGTGTTGAGCTGTGGGATCTATCCCCACAAAGCCTTAATTTTACTACCTTAAACTATACCCTTTCTATCAACATATGCGTCTAATCGATTTTTAAACATGTTTATAGACGTGCTACTAATTACTTCTACCGGCAAACTATTCCAGCTATTTACTATTCTATGCGTAAAGTTTTTGGCAACTGCTGTCTCGAACCTTCTACTTGTCAACTTACACCCGTTATTTCTAGTCCTATTATATTGAGATATTTCGAAAAAGCTATATCTACGTTATCGAACCCATTCATAATTTTGAAAACCTGGATTAGATCACCCCTTAACCTCCTAGTCTCGAGTGTTGTCAATTTTAACTCCTTAAGCCTATCTTCGTACGACTTTGACCTAAGCGACGGAATCATCTTAGTTGCTCGTCTTTGAACTCTGTCGATTTTGTCTATATCTTTGCGCATATACGGATTCCAAAATTGGACCGCGTACTCCAAATGGGGTCTAACTAATGATTTATAAAGAGGAACTATAATATCGCGCGATTTGTACTCAAAATTTCGAGCTATAAAACCTAACACTTTGTTCGCCTTATTGACCGCTGCTGTACTTTGTTTCGCTACTTTTAAATCACCGGTGACTATAACTCCTAAATCTTTTTCCTGCTCTACGCTTGTTAAATCTTTCCCTGACATACTATACGCAAAATTACCGTTACGCGAACCTATATGCAAAATTTTGCACTTATCAACGTTAAATCTCATTTGCCATGTGACTGACCAATCAACGATTTTATTCAGATCATCTTGGATTTTACCTCTATCTTCGTCATTAATCGCCCTACCACCCAGCTTCGTGTCATCAGCAAACTTTGAAACTGTACTGACTAGGCCGACATCTAAATCGTTAATATATTGTTATTTTATTTATTTGTTGGGTTCAAACTCCCAGCTGAGCTGTGAACGGCCAAATTCTAAAGGGCCAGTGCTACCTACAGCCCAAGTTAAGCTAAAATTAAAACTTAGGATTTGAGATCCTATTAGGTCCTACCTCAGGGTTGCTGACTCGATGCGGGCCTACCTTAGACCTTTGTTACATGAATTTAATATAAACAAAAGGGGTACTATTTATGGTCTTCTTTCTCAACCTTGCAACAACAACGCAACCTGGACTATTGCACGATGCAACAATCTTGTATCTAAACAACCAAACTGAATTGCAAGAGACCTCTCTAACAGACCACACCCTGTACGTACGACATCCCACAAACGAGTAGAAAAGACGCGCAGCGCCCCAAAATGATGCCACCAGCGTCCCAAACACTGATGCCACAAGAGCCCAAAAATGCTAGCTCTAAATTAAGTGAATTTTTCACTAACCTTACAATTATGAGATGGATATATATACTGTACACCTTAACTTAATATATACAAGCAATGCTGCATCAATCAGCTTAGTCATCATATCGCCTTGGGACAACAATGGTTCTTCCTCTTCTAGATTTTCTAACACTCCCCACCGAAGAGGCATTGTTGTCGTTACCTTCTGCAAGGTTAGCCAAGCCTTCTCCATGAGGCTGTAACTCAAATGTTTCATCTTGACTCTCTGTGTTTTTGCTGATTTCTAAAGCATAGAGTTTTTGTATAGGTCTCTCTAACTTTCCTCCTGAAGTCTTTACCAGTGCAGACCTAACTAAATTGTCTTTGCCAACAAACAACTCTTCAATTATGCCAAGCTTCCAGCATTGCCTTGGTCTTTCATCCCCAATCATTACCACTTCTCCCACCTTGATACAATTTGCATTGGAGCCCTTTACCTTGCCTGATGGGTAATAATTGAGTTCTGGCAAGTATTCCATCTGCCACCTCTTCCATAACTGATCTTGTAGCTCTTCAAGGTACCTGAACCGTCTGGTTAACTCTCCTTGAGTGCTCTGGATAGGCTGCAAGTCTTCTGGCACACTGGGGCTTGATGTTAATCGTTTACCACAAAGAAAATGATTTGGTGTCAATGGCTCTGCATCCTGCATACTGTTGTAAACAAAAGTGATAGGCCTACTGTTCACCATTGCTTCTACTTCACATAAAACAGTAGAGAATTCTTCTTTGCTCAAATGAGCATTAGCTAAAAGTTTCTTTAATGGACACTTTACACTTCTCACTAGCCTTTCCCAAAATCCACCCCACCATGGTGCTCTCTCAACAATAAACTCCCACTGTACCCCTTGGTGTGAAAAGTAGGATTGGAATCCTTCCTCTTTTAGCAAGGACCAAACTTCTTGGAGTTCCTTTGCAGCCTTTTTGAAGGTTTTTGCATTATCCGATATGATTTTATTTGGGAAACCCTTCTGTTCACAAACCTTTTAAAGGCCAAAAGAAATACATCACTACTTAAATTGCTTACCAACTCCAAATGGATTGCTCTGGTGGTAGCGCATGTGAAAAGACATATATAACCTTTGTTAGACTCCCCTTGCTCATACAGATAGACTGACCCTGCAAAGTCTACTCCCACTACATCAAATGGGGCAGTATAGACACACCGTTCTCTTGGAAGTGGAGCCACCTTTTCATAATAAGGCTTTGCACTCCAACGCTTGCAAACCACACATTTATGCAAGACCTTTTTTACTACTTGTCTAATTTTGGGAATCCAAAATTGTTGTCTAATCTCTATTATCACTTCTCTAACTCCAGCATGTAACAGCTTATGATGAGTATCCAGGATCAAAAGGCCCACAAAGTGCCCCCCAGAAGGTAGCAAAATTGGATGTCTTTTCTCCTCTGGAAGCCCAGAAAACTGTAGTCTACCTCCTACTCTCAATAAATCCTGATCCAAAAACACATCCAAACCCTTGAGCGCAGAATGTGTTGGCAGAACCTGTAATGGATGGCTGGTGACAATTCTCTCTCTTCACCAAATTTTTCTTCTGCATATATACCATCCAGTATTTCCTGGCTTGCTGAATCTCATTACTGTTCAGAATTCCTTCCCTTCTTGTTTCTCCCTTAATGTTGTTGGTAAATCTATATACCCATGCTGTCACTCTTAACAATCTTTTCAGACTGCTAATGTCCTCAAGCCTCAATATGGGGTCCTGCTGCATAACTTGACAACTGTTCACAGCGCATTTTCTCACCTCACTCACCCATGCTTCTTCAGCTTGGCATTCTCCTACAATAGGCTGATTAGAAGGCCAGTTTTCACTTCCAAGTTTTAGCCACTCTGGCCCATTCCACCACAAACTTGACTGTGAAAGATCTTTCACTGAAATTCCTCGTGTTGGTAAATCAGCGGGGTTTTGGATGCCTGGACAATGCTTCCATTGCTTGGGATCTGTGTGCGCTTGAATTTCCTCCACCCTATTGGCAACAAATGGTTTCCATTTCCTTGCCTGACTTCTTAACCAGTGCCAAACTATAGTGGAGTCTGTCCAATAATAGCTTGGAATTTCATAGAGAGCCAAAGACTTTTGCACTGTAACTGCAAGCCGACTAGCAATAACGGCACCCATCAATTCCAACCTTGGAACAGAAAGCCTTTTCAAAGGTGCTACTCTGCTCTTTGCAGCAACCAACCTGCAACTTACTTCCTCTTGCAATGTGCCTCTAATATAAATACAAGTTGCATAGGCTTCCTCACTTGCATCACAAAAGATGTGCAGCTCCAAATTGTCTGGACTGGTTCAACTCTCCAAAGTACCATCTTGGGATTTCAATGTCTCCAAGATGTGCCAATTCTTTGAACCAATATTTCCACCTTACCACCATATGATCAGGTAACTCTTGGTCCCAACCAAGTCCAATTTCCCAGAGGCTCTGAAACCAAATTTTTGACTTTATCACAAATGGAGCCAGGAATCCAAGAGGATCAAAGACCTTTGAAGTCAAACTAAGAGCTGTACGTTTTGTCCACCTTGTCTCATTCTCAGCCAGCTCTACTAAAGATTTCCCATTGAAGGTAAACAAATCATCATCTTGCTGCCAAACAATGCCTAGCACCTTTGCGTCTATTGCCCACAACTCCTTAATACCAGAATCCTCAATACTTTCTGCTGCATCAGGTACTACACAGGAATGACTCATAAACTCTTGTAATTGCGAATGATTGGTCTGCCATTTTCTAAGCTCCATGCCAGCCTCCCTCATTATAGCTCTAGCCTCCATGAATATCTGTTTAGCCATTTCTGTATTATTTACGGAACACAGCAAATCATCAACATAAAAATTTTTCCTTATGTGTTCAATAGTGTTAGGATAGACTTCAGAATATTTCTTAAAATGGTACTGCATAGTAGCTGCCAACAGAAATGGACTAGAGCTGAGGCCAAACAACACTGACTTCATTCTATATGCTTGAACCTTAGGTTCATTTTCCAACAAGTCTTTCGTATCCACCCACAGATACCTTACTGCATCTCTGTCCTCTGGTTTTAACTTATCCGCAAAAAGGCTTGCTTCACATCTGCAGTCAATGCTACTCTACCAAACCTGAATCTCAGTAACAAGGAAAATAAATCTGCATTTAAATTTGGCCCAGCATCCAAACAGTCATTCAAGGACACACCACCTTTGTCCTTTGCTGAGCCATCAAAAACTACCCTCAGTTTGGTGGTAGTTTTGTCTCGCCGTACCACTGCATGGTGTGGCAGATAATGTGCCTCCTGGCTCACCAGCTCACCTTGCACCCTTTCAGCATAGCCCTCCCTTACATAACTTAGGATGGCCTCATCGTATTCAATTAACAACTCCTCATTTTTTCTTAGCCTGTACAATGAAGTCTCCAACCTCCGATTAGCTAGCTGAAGGTTTGAACCGGGTTTGCAAGAATCCTTCCATGGAAGGCCAACTTCATAGCAACCATCTCTAAACCCAATCCCTTTTTCAAATTGCTCTAAAACATCATTGTTCACTGTACTTGCCTGTTTGTCCTTTGTGCCAATAGATTCAAGTTCCCAAAACGCTTTCAAATGCCTTTCCAGACCATGGCTGTTCTCCTCAATCTTAACAAAAAGAGCCTTAACTTCCATTTCATTGCAATAACTACCATGTAGCATCCAGCCTAGCTTACTTTCAATAGCTACCGGGCCTCGAGATGTGCGGACAATATTACCAGTGATGAAGTCCCAATAATAGTCAGCGCCAATCAAAAGACTAATATCTTCTGTTCCTTCAAACTTATTATTGCCCAAATTAATTCCTTTAACTTGCAATTCTTGGACACATGCCATATCTAAACAAGTAGTGACTGGAGCACAAAGTTCCTCAATCTCTACAGCTTGGACCTTGATAGTGGGACTTTGTGGTAACAACCCTTTAACCAGAACTTCTACCTTTTAAATTTGGTTCGGTTTTGAACGGAACCCCCAAACCCAGAATTCTTAAATTTTCCCTCTTAAGTTCTTTAAACTTCAATTTTCTGGAAATTCTGGTCTTAATAAAACTACACTGGCTACCACTATCAAACAACACTCTTACAGTAGCTTCTCCCTCATTCCCAATTAATAAGGCTGCAGTTGTTTGCAATAATCCCCCTTTACTTTTACTCCCTTGCATAGCAGTGGCATGTGCCACTGATGTCTCTACTTCTGGGTAGGCCTACTAGGAGTGTGTTCACACAATAATGGCTGATGCCTACCATGACATTTTTTGCACAAAATTTTAAACTTACAAAACCTTGCTCTGTGACCTTTCAAAAAACATTTAAAACATGCTGTGGACTTAGTTACCCTATCCTTTCTCTCCTCAAAGGGTAATGCCTCAGCCACCTCACATTTATATGACTTGTGGTTGCCTTCGCAAAATATGCATTCCTTGATTCCCTTTAATTTATTCTCAGAGGATGCATGTAGAGCTGACACTGTACCTGGGTTATTCCTTTTTGTGGAAACTTTGGTGCTGTGCCTGCCTTTGTCCCCTTGTTTACCATCCCACTGTGCAAACTCAATTCCCTCTCGTCTTGCTAATTCTGTGCCTAAAAGACTTAACGTCTGCTGAAGGGGGATGTACACATGTTCTGTAGAGTGTCCCCTACTTAATTCAAGCAAAATTGAGCTAGGCAATTTAGACTCCAGTGTAGGAACCAACATTATACCATACCTTTCCATTCCTACACCCAAGTTATCCAGGGACCTAGTTCTAATTTCAAATTCATCATATAACTGCCGTAACTCCTTGACACTATTAGGATTATTAACAGGAGGTATCGCTAAAAGTGCACGGAGGTGGCTTTTAATTAAGATCTCTGGCTTACCAAACCGTTTCTTTAATATATCCCAAGCCACAGTATAATTAGCCTCTGTTAATGCTAATCCTGCTATAGTCTTTGCTGCCTCCCCTTCCAAGAGGGACTGCAAATAATTAAACTTCTCCACGGCACTTAACACTTGACTAGAATGAACTGCTGATTGAAAACTGTCTGCCCATCCTTGCCATTCCTGAATACTCCCAGAAAATGGTTTGAGTACAAGCCTCGGTAATTGAACTACAGATCTGTTAACCTTAACTTCACAAACATCATTTGTTGAGTGTTGTGTTTCATTATTAGACCTGGTCTCTAACTGTACTGAGCTGCTAAACTCTTTTGCTCGGAGGCCTACTTTAATTATATCGTCAATAATTCTTCAAAGTAAATTATGTTATTTTCTATTTCATCCTCTTCTATAAGAGCCTCAATTTTAACATTTACCTCACTTAGAGCAACCTTTTTAGTTTCTAATATGGAAAGCTGCGCAGTCACTAAGCGTAAATCCTCTTGCTCTATGGCAGAATCTATAGTGGCAATGACCTTTGTAATTAGACCTTTGTAGGCGCTTCTCCTTTTTATAAATTTGTTCAATTCAGATGCACTCATCTTCAATGCAAACAACAATTGGGCTCAATGCCAAATGAGCTGAATTGGCAGAAATATTTAACCAAACTGATCAAACGCAAATTTTACTTTCAAATAAACTGAATTGCTGGGTGGGGTACTAACCAAACACCAGTATGGAATACCAATTTTTCCACCCCAGGACCTTAATTCAATAATAACCCAAATTAACCAAACCGGTAAAATGTAGGCCAAAAACAACGACAGACGACTGGCCAAGTTTCGCAATTGGGCGACCAAACTTTCTACCCTGGGACCTTAATTCAATAATAACCCAAAATTAACCAAACCGGTAAAATGTAGGCCAAAACAACGACAGACGACTGGCCAAGTTTCGCAATTGGGCGACCAAACTTTCTACCCTGGGACCTTAATTGAATAATAACCCAAATTAACCAAACCGGTAAAATGTAGGCCAAAACAACGACAGACGACTGGCCAAGTTTCGCAATTGGGCCACCAAACTTTCTACCCTGGGACCTTAACTCAATAATACTCAACCCGTCTAGGCCTAACTTGGGCTACAATTTGCACAATCAGAACTTTGCCGAAAAATAGTCACTGACTCAGTCTTGGGGTAGAATCCGGTTCTGAAGGACCATGTTATTTTATTTATTTGTTGGGTTCAAAATCCCAGCTGAGCCGTGAACGGCCAAATTCTAAAGGGCCAGTTCTACCTACAGTCCAAGTTAGGCTAAAATTAAAACTTACGGATTTGAGATCCTATTAGGTCCTACCTCAGGGTTGCTGACTCGATGCGGGCCTACCTTAGACCTTTGTTACATGAATTTAATATAAACAAAAGGGGTACTATTTATGGTCTTCTTTCTCAACCTTGCAACAACAACGCAACCTGGACTATTGCACGATGCAACAATCTTGTATCTAAACAACCAAACTGAATTGCAAGAGACCTCTCTAACAGACCACACCCTGTACGTACGACATCCCACAAACGAGTAGAAAAGACGCGCAGCGCCCCAAAATGATGCCACCAGCGTCCCAAACACTGATGCCACAAGAGCCCAAAAATGCTAGCTCTAAATTAAGTGAATTTTTCACTAACCTTACAATTATGAGATGGATATATATACACCTTAACTTAATATATACAAGCAATGCTGCATCAATCAGCTTAGTCATCATATCGCCTTGGGACAACAATGGTTCTTCCTCTTCTAGATTTTCTAACATATATATAAGAAAAAGCAAGGGGCTCAACACAGAACCCTGAGGAACGCCACTCGCTACATTAGCCCGACACGACTCCGCTCCATCAACCACCACCCTCTGTTTCCTACCTCGCAACCACTCTTCTAGCCAATTTATTACTACACCCCTGATTCCTTCCATGAGCCTTAGTTTTTTTAATGAATCTTTTGTGCGGCACGGTGTCAAACGCTTTTTGAAAATCTAAATACACTATATCAACCGCCCGATGTCTATCGTAAACGTCAACCACGCTTTGGAAAAATTCTGAGATTAGTTAAGCATGATTTGTTTCGCCTAAAACCGTGCTGCGTGTTTCTAACTAGTTTATGTACTTCTAAGTGTTCGACTATACGATCCCTAATTATTGATTTCAGTAGCTTACCTACAACAGACGTTAAACTGATTGGCCTATAATTTCCCGCCGCACCTTTATCGCCTTTCTTAAAGATAGGTGTTACGTTTGCTAACTTGAAATTATCTGGTACGGACCCCTCAGAAATAGACGCATTAAAAATCTTTGTTAGCGGCACTACGATGCTATCTTTTAATTCTTTTAGTTGTATGGGATATATGGAATCCGGCCCCGGTGATTTACGCGTTTTCATTTTATCAATATAGCGCATTACTTCCCCTTCACTAACCACGATATTATCCAAAATATTACCATTATCAAACGGTATTATGTCTATGACTGTAGGGATATTCGTTACATCTTCTATAGTAAAAACTGACGTAAAAAATTCGTTTAGCAAGGTAGCCATTTCCTTGTTTTCAGAAAGTAGATCTCCGTTTACATTTTTCAAAGGCCCCCAAGACACTTTTTACTGGATTTCTATTATTGACGTATTGAAAGAATCGCTTGGGGTTTTCTTTACCGTCACGAGCTATGGAGATTTCAAATTCGCGTTTTGACTTTTTTATTACACTTTTAGCTTCGCGCCTTAGAGATATGTAGTTGTTTCGTAACAACAGATTATCTTTATCGCACTTATATAGCCTATAAGCCCTATCTCTACTCTTTATAATGTCTCCTACTCTAGAAGTAAATCACAAGGGCTTGTTGTTTACTTTCGCACGCTTAATTTTGTACGGTACACATTCCTCATTTATAGTCCTAAATACCGTTACGAACGATTCCCACATTAGTTTTGCGTTGGAGTTCCCCATTACGTTTTCCCAATTGACGTGTGACAATTTATTTCGAAATTTACTAAAGTCTGCGTGCTGGAAGTTAGGAATTTTAGTCGAGTTAGTTGGTTTCGAGTGACTTACTGAGAGGACAAACTCTACCATATTGTGATCGCTATTGGTTTAGTAAACTAGTCTGCCGTCTGATAACCAATATTCCTAAGTATGATACTTGAATAAAATTTGCCGTAGTTTGAACTGGGGAAGTCAACTGCGGGAAATGTACGAAAATGGAGGAGACACAAACATGCTGCTATGGAGTTAGGACCAGTGACGCTAAAAATATGACAACCTGCGCGGTGAGCGTGGCTGGAAGCATAGGCGGCGGAACGTCGGGGTGCCAGAAGCCGGCGGACCCCCTTGCCAGCGAAGATATTTTGAAATTTTAAACTTTTGTTCAAAGTAAAAAGCAAGTAAACATTTACTTTGTGTTTGGGCTATGTAACATTTCGTAAATTGTAAGTTCGTAACTGTTGCACTTTAGCATGTTCACTCGATCTAGTGAATGTAGTCAGAGCTGGGCAGTATTTAAATACATTTGTATTTAAATACATTTGTGTATTTAGAACTGTATTTATAAATATATTGTTTTTCATGTATTTAAATATAGTATTTAAATACAATGTATTTAAATACTCAAAATATAAAAATGTAAATACTTTTACTGGTTTAATACACGTTCTGTACTAGCACAGTACGACGCGTCGACAGTGTAGTACAGCATGGTTCATGTTTCAACGTGTCAGTTCAATCAGTTGTGTGCCACTCTTAGTCGAAAGCGGTTGATTTCTTTATCGTGTGCGTGTCATGGCTTCAACAAGCAAATCCGGTGAATCAAACAGTGATGTATTTGCAGATAACAATTTAGTGCACCCTCTGTTTGATGGAAAATACTTTAAAATTAAATCTAAAGACGGTAATAAGGTAAAGTGCACTAAAGTAGAAATTTATCAAAACATGAATTAGTGAATGCATATGTTAAAATTTGTATGTATTTAAAATGTATTTACAAATGTATTTAAATACAAATGATGTATTTTGTATTTAGTATCTAAATACATTCGTAAAATGTATTTAGTATTTAGTATTTAAATACATTTCTCCCATGTATTTAATATTTAGTATTTAAATACATTCAATGTATTTATTGCCCAGCTCTGAATGTAGTCTAGTATTATGCTACTTGACCCCACCCAATTGCGCCGTGACGTTCCGCCGCCACTGGCTGAAAGTCAACCAGTACTTATTTAAAAAAAAAAAGACTTACAATGTATGAAGTTATAAGCAGGGCTGTGGAGTCGGTGATAAAATTTGCCGACTCCAACTCCAACTCCTAGTCCAAAAATTTTAACATTCCGACTCCGACTCCAGAAATCTGACTTGTATAATTACGACTCCGACTCCGATATTTGCCATTTCCCCATTCAGATTAGCAAAAGCCGGGGTTGAAAAAAATGTTAGAGGAAGAGAATTCTTTACAACCATTTCAATTATGCATGCTTTAAATTTGCCTGCTGTTATGGTCACTGTGACTTTTTCACTCATAAAATATTTTTGTGACAGTAGTTTGACGAGAACTTGTGCTTGAATTGTCATCAAACTTCTTTTTTCTTTCATCATCCTTTTCATTCACAATTTTGTAATCCTTTGGATGATGCCGTTGAAGGTGGCGTTTTAGATTTCCTGCTCTTGTTGGAGCATTGGATCCTTCACCTGAGAAGGCACTAATTTTGGCATCACATTTTTTCCTGATCATCAGTGCCCTTTTGGCACTGACATACGTAATATTTTCCATCAGCAGTGAGTGAAAAATATTAAAAAAACAGCAGATTTATACTTTTGATGTGACATTACGCTGTTATTACTTATCAAATTGAAATCTAAAAATCTGAAAAAGATTTAGGGTTGCTAGTACAAAATTTTTAAATTTCCTTATTAATTATGTTAATTAATTAATTATAATCCTTATTAATTATAAGAAACTATATTTATATATTATTTATATTTATATATTATATATTATTTGTATATTATATTACATATTAAAACATTAGGTTAAATCTATTTTATTCATAAAATTGAGCTAGGCCTAGGCCTAGGCTGCTATGGTTATAGTTGAAGGATTTGCACCGACTCAGACTCCATCCAACTATGCACTTCCAGCTCCGACTCCACTCAAAATTGACCGACTCCACGACTCCTACTCCTGACTCCGACTCCACAGCCCTGGTTATAAGTGGAGTCATATATAAAGTTGTAGATGGGTTTAGTATGGTGTTGCATATATAGATTCTCCAAGACCATTTAATGCGAATATACAGGGTGATCGAAAAGTCTCCGCAGTAGTAAGAAGATATTTACTTTATTGAAATTTTACATAAGGAGATATAAGAATTCTATAAATGTAATGACATATTTTTAGTTGAGTTCGTGTTTAAAAATGGTATAAATACACAGAATTTGTAAAGCGAGAATTCCAGAAACGATTTCCGGAGATACCATTGCCTCATCGAGATACTGTCCGTGATTTAATTGCAAAGTTTCGCAAGACCGGCTCTGTTCAAGATGCTCCGAGAAGTGGAAGACCATCCGTTTTAACTGAGGCAAAGTTGAGTGACATTTCTGATCGATTGCTACAAAGCCCAACAAAATCACTCAGGAGACTGTCGCAACAATGTGGATTGAGCTATGGCTCCACCCAAAAAGCAGTTAAGAAAGAACTCGAATTATATCCTTACAAAGTGACAGCCGTGCAGGAACTGAAAATTGCAGATTTTCCAAACAGGTTAAATTATTGTGAGTGGTTTCATAATTTTATTGATCAAAATGGAGAAGACATTTTGGATGTGACGTTTTACACATACGAAGCATGGTTTAGCCTTTCGGGGTACGTCAACTCACAAAACACGCGTCTGTGGTGCTCTGAAAACCCTAACGGTATTCACGAAGCTCCTCTACATTCTGAAAAAATTGGCGTCTGGATTGCGATTTCAAGACAGCGTATCATTGGTCCAATATTTTTTTCTGAAACCATCAATTCAGAGCGTTACTGTGAGCAAATTTTATACTCATTTATTGGCCAGTTGAACGAAAACGAACTCCAAAATGCATACTTTCAGCAAGACAGTGCTGCAGCACACACAGCTCGTTATTCCATGCAATTATTGGAAGATGTCTTCGGAGAACGCATAATTTCAAGAGGAATTTGGCCTCCCCGTTCACCTGACCTCACGCCTGTTGATTTTTACTTTTGGGGGGCCGTTAAAAGCAGTGTTTATAAAAATAATCCAAAAACTATTGATGAATTACAAACGGAGATTCGAACTTACGTGCAGTCTATTTCAGCTGAAACATTACACACAGTATTTGCTAATAAAGTAAGAAGGATCCGGTTATGTCGAGAAAACGGTGGAAAACACTTCCAGCACTTACTCTAAACAGGTAACAATGATATGTCATTACATTTATACAATTCTTATATCTCCTTATGTAAAATTTCAATAAAGTAAATATCTTATAACTACTGAGGAGAGACTTTTCGATCACTCTTTATAAAGAAATTGATTTGTAATTTTTAACTTTATACACAAAGCATTTTCAGTCTAAGGATTTCATTCTTACAAAACACTGAAATAAAACTTTAGACTAAACCAAATTTGTCCTAGAAATTTTATGGTGATCTTTATATTTTAGTTATTGCGCTCACCTAATATTTCTTTTGGAAATAAAGACCGAGTTAGATTGGTCTAGGTGGGTTAAAATTAGATTTGGCTAGATGATTTTGATTCTTCGTCTTTGTGGAGGTGTAAGCAATTTCGAAAATAATTTATGCACGATATGATCTGTCAGTGTTTCGTAAAATTGCTACTATTCATTAATTACAGTATCAACCAGTGGTGTAGTGCTAAATAAAGAAGTGAGGGAACGCATTTTGAAAGTGTTACTCAGATGCGGGGGGGACAATGGCGAGCGCGGCGAGCCCATACAGTTGGGGGTCCGGCGGCACTGTAAGCCCCCCGGGAAATCTTTTGAAATCTGACCAATTTCAGGGATATTTTGAGGTCATATGCACTGGATATTAGGATATATTCCAAGGTTGAAGATGCAGTATTTCCAGTGTCATTAGATATACGACATCCAGTACGATCAATAAAAATAGCTAACAACTGGAATGATTAACTAAAAAAAAGTTAACAACTGGTACGCCGTGGTGACTGTTTCACCAGATCTTTATAGGCTAACATTGCCTCAGTCGAAGCTAAAAGAAATGAAGCAGTTAATGATTCTTTCTCATATTTCTTCTAGGGGTGGGAATTAAAATTTCATGACGTTAGAGATTTGTAAGTTCGGATTTATTTGAAATAGTGAGGGAACGCCGTTCCGTCTACCGAAAAAAGTAAGGGAACGCCGTTCCCACGCGTTCCCACAGCACTACACCACTGGTATCAACTAAAGACGATGATATAGCATGATCAAACCATAATTCATAACCATGGTAATTTAGGATCACCTGAAGATCAGAGCCTCCAGCCTCCTTTAGTTAGCCTTATAAGGCTAACTAACGAAATATCACGCCCTTGACGATTGGTTACGTTAGGTCGTGATATTTTCGTTAGTTAGCCTTATAAAGCTAACTAAAGAAGGCTGGGGGCCCTGATCTTCAGGTGATCCGTAATTTATATCAAGGGTATATTATACCAGAGCTGGGCAGTAACGCGTTACAAGTAACGGCCGTTACGTAACGCGGTACTTTTTTAGTAACGGTAGTGGTAACGGCGTTACATTTTTAAGTCGAGTAACTTTCAGTAACGACGTTACTTTTTTAGGGAAATACATTCGTTAGTCGTTACTCGTTACTTTTTTATCGTAGCTCGCAATTAGTTTCTTTCGATCCTCACTCATTATTCATTAACCGTTAAAATTTTGTCCCTTCACTATGAGCGAGGTGCGCAATGTGGATGTTGGCCGTTGGCATGCTGGCAGCCTACTCCTATCCACCCTCACCCCCTACACTGACAGCACTATTAAAGTAAAAATGCGAAGAACCCTGGAGGAGGGAGGGACCTAAGTTCAACAGGGGTTTCGTCATTCCTCTCATCTGGGCCTTCACGGCGCGTTAACTTTAAAAATATGTTTATTAAACTTAGCACTCCTATACCATCTAGTGCTGCTGTTGAGCGGGTTTTTTCAGTAGGGAAGGATATACTGCGTCCGAAACGAGGCTCGCTCTTAGATGCAACTTTTGAGAAGCTTGTTTTCTTAAAAGCCAATGAAGAGCTTTTGAATAATAGTTCTTAAGTTTGTATATTTAGCTAATAAATTTCAATTATCGTTGCCATGCATAATAACTCATTTGATTAATTTCTTTAGTATTTCGTATTATTGTTTTGCGAAACTAAATTTTCCTGGTATATTCTAGCATTAGTAAATTAGTATCAATAGTATGCTACATCCTCTGTTATGTTGCAATTCCTAGTAATAAATCTTGTAGTAATTTTGTTTCACTCTTTTTGAAAATATGTCATAACAACGCAATGAAGGTATGCACAGACTTCATAGCCTATGCATTAACCAGTGGATACAAACCAACACACACTCGCACAAGCGAATGTTTATATAATATAATATTTTATGTATATATAAATTATAATATATCTATGTATATATTAGTGGTGGACCGGATGTCAGTTTTTCAACATATGCGGATGTTTAATTTCAATGTCCGTGGATGCGGATATCTTATATATTATAATGGAGGTAAGTGAGATATATATATATATATAATAAAAAAAAAACTAGAAAAGAACGCAATCATGAAAATCTTAAGCTTCACATTTGAGCTCATTGTATCAAGAATTGTGAAGCTTTAGATTTTCAAGGCTGCGTTCTTTTCTATAGTTTTATTGACCAAATAATTGAACCGACAGTAATTGTGGCGCCGCAGGCACCCCAATTACTGAGGCCCAAGGTGAGAGGGATAGGAATGATGTTCAAAATAAAATACGCCGTAGGCCTTCGATTCGGTTTGGGCCGAATGCCCAAGTACGCAGATCTAGCGAAATCGGGGCGTAGCGCCGATATTTTGCTGAAAGTCCTGACAGAAAGAAATGAAAAGGGAGTATTTGTTGACAATTATGACTACAAGGAGATTCTTCAGTAATGAAATACAGATAAGTTTATGATGAAGTGTTCTTTTTTATATTTTATAACAGGAAATAATACCTTGAGGTAAGAAAATTCATTTCCCAGATGAAGTAATTGGCCGAGGGCTCCAAGCCTTCCGCAGGAAATAGTAAAAACCCCCCTAGGGCGGTATTTTTGCTAGTTTATTTAACTTATCAATATAATATAGAATTATGAATATATGACATAATTTTTCAAATTTCGTGATACTACTATTATGGTAGGCAATGCATAAGAATTAAAATTAATATTAATGTTTTCATTATGATAAAAATAATTTTCTCGAGAGTTTCAGCCACAGAAAATTGAATGAAACAAGTTTCATTCAATTTTCTGTTACCAGGTATTTATATTTTGAGGTTTGTATATTTGTTCGTTCATTAATAATTAATACTTTACATGAAATGTGCATGACTGGGCCTTATAAGCTAATTTAATTGTAAATTGCATAATTTATTAGAGCTAATATCCGCATAACATCTGCAGTCAAGTACGGATGTGCATATCCGGTCCACCACTAGTATGTTATAATGTTTCAGACCAGCAAAGACCCTAGGATCCACTCATGGCTGGTCTACCTAACTGTGTTCGTAATTGTGCTTTGTGTATGTTCTCCGTGGTGGCGGAGGGGATCTACAATTTTACGTGGGTTCCGAACCACAAGAACATTAGAAATTTATGTAAGAACTGCCTTTACATCGGCAACGACCAATTTTTATAAAACTAAATAATTTTCAATTTAAAACTAATTAATTATCGATTTAAAACTAAAGATAGAATCTCTGGATCCAGAGGATCAAGTCATAATAGACTACTATCCACAAATATGTTACACTCTATATCTATCTATAACCGACATGCAAATATATCAGATTCAAAGAATCCAGTCAATTTCATTACCGTATCCATCAATACTAGTACCTTGCCAACCAAAAATAAGTCACGGTCCATATCGATTGCGGACCAAGTCAAAATTTACCGCCATATACATTACAATATGTATACTTAGGAGGAAAAGTGTAGGTGTGGCTGTAAAGACTGTACAGTAATGTAGAAATGTGTGTGCACCCATTTTGGGTCTCCCATTTAAAGGTGTTTGTGGGGCAAGTGAAGATCATGAGTTTTTCAATACCTCACAGTACTATGGGGGGCACCGCTTGGCAGAGGAATCTCTTTAAATTGGGTGTGTAAGGACAGAGTATCCCCTAACCCAAGATGCTGCCTCCCTATGTCCCACAACACTTGTGTTGAGCTGTGAGATCTATCACCACAAAGCCTTAATTTTACTACCTTAAATTATACCCAATCTATCAACATATGCGTCTAATGGATTTTTAAACATGTTTATAGACTTGCTACTAATTCTACCGGCAAACTATTCCAGCTATTTACTATTCTATGCGTAAAAAAGTTTTTGGCAACTGCTGTCTCGAACCTTCTACTTGTCAACTTACACCCGTTATTTCTAGTCCTATTATATTGAGATATTTCGAAAAAGCTATCTCTGTTAAAAAAAGTGGTTAGAAATAACCGCATATATTTCCAAATAAAATATAAACAAAATAAATATAGAAGAAAAATAACAACCCTCGTTTCTAACCAACTAGTTGGGTTTCCCTAATTAACAAAAAGAAGAAAGAAAAAAAGTTTCCGAGATAAAGAAAAAGAGAGCTTTGTCCATTCTTGAAAAATTTTGACTGCATGAAGCGTGCTAGTTTTTTCGAAAAGAAAAATTCTCGTGGTTCCCCAACTAACCGGGCAACTTAAAGTCAACCTTTAAACCTCACAACCTTTAAATCTTATCCTGAATAACCACTGCAATTAAACAAAAACCCTGTTTAACTAAATAGAGGCCTATCAGAACTAGGTATAAGTAAGTTAATTAAAGAAAATAACTAAGGTAAGAGAAAAACTAGGTACCTAGAAGAAACTCGAACCGGGCTACAACTGCCCTAACTCAATAATTAAATGGCTGTTATAGCCCCTATTAAAACCTAAAGGCAATATAGCCCTAACTTAACTTGAGTAAAACCTTCAAAACCTTAAACCTTTAAAAACAAAAACTTAAGGGCAATACAGCCCTAGCCTAACTTAACCTGCAAAACCTAGGTCTGGGAAATAGCCCCTACAAATAAATAACCTAGCAGTGTGTTAAATAATAACTTAAAACTTAACAAATAAAATTCAAACCTGGAAACTAAATGAAACTTATGGATTAGTTAGAAACAGAAAGGGTAACGTTCAACTGGCAACTTCATTTTTGGTAAGTAAATTAATTTTAATGAATTTAGCTTCACCATAGTTAGTAATCTGGCTGCTGACCAAATTTTAACCTGAAAACCACTGCAACCTACAGTGAAAAAGTCTGTAGCTATGTTGACAGTGTCTAAATAGGCCATTATTATTTCTATAATTACTGTGTCTATTTAAAGTAAACTTAACCTTACTATTACACCTAAATAAAAATAATCTCTCTCAAGCTAAATAATAAATTCTTCAATAAATTTTTCAATAATCTCTATCTACGTTATCGAACCCATTCATAATTTTGAAAATCTGGATTAGATCACCCCTTAGCCTCCTAGTCTCGAGTGTTGTCAATTTTAACTCCTTAAGCCTATCCTCGTACGACTTTGACCTAAGCGACGGAATCATCTTAGTTGCTCGTCTTTGAACTCTTTCGATTTTGTCTATATCTTTGCGCATATGTGGATTCCAAAATTGGATCGCGTACTCCAAATGGGGTCTAACTAAGGATTTATAAAGAGGAACTATAATATCGCGCGATTTGTACTCAAAATTTCGAGCTATAAAACCAACACTTTGTTCGCTTTATTGACCGCTGCTGTACTTTGTTTCGATACTTTTAAATCACCAGTGACGATAACTCCTAAATCTTTTTCCTGCTCTACACTTGTTAAATCTTTCCCTGACAGACTATACGCAAAATTACCGTTACGCGAACCTATATGCAAAATTTTGCACTTATCAACGTTAAATCTCATTTGCCATGTGACTGACCAATCAACGATTTTATTCAGATCTTCCTGGATTTTACCTCTTAGTCATTAATCGCCCTACCACCCAGCTTCGTGTCATCCGCAAACCTTGAAACTGTACTGACTTGGCCGACATCTAAATCGTTAATATATATAAGAAAAAGCAAGGGGCCCAATACAGAACCCTGAGGAACGCCACTCGCTACATTAGCCCAACACGACTCCGCTCCATCAACGACCACTCTGTTTCCTACCTCGCAACCAATCTTCTAGTCATTTTATTATTACACCCCTGATTCCGTGAGCCTTAGTTTTTTCAATGAGTCTTTTGTGCGGCACGGTGTCAAACGCTTTTTGAAAATCTAAATACACTACATCAACCGCCCGATGAATGTCGTAAACGTCAACCACGCTTTGAAAAAATTCTAAAAGATTAGTTAAGCAAGATTTGTTTCGCCTAAAACCGTGCTGCGTATTTCTAACTAGTTTATGCACTTCTAAGTGTTCGACTATACGATCCCTAATTATTGATTCCAGTAGCTTACCTACAACAGACGTTAAACTGATTGGCCTATAATTTCCCGCTGCACCTTTATCGCCTTTCTTAAAGATAGGTGTTACGTTTGCTAACTTGAAATTATCTGGTACGCACCCCTCAGAAATAGACGCATTAAAAATCTTTGTTAGCGGCACAACAATGCTATCTTTTAATTCTTTTAGTTGTATGGGATATATGGAATCCGGCCCCGGTGATTTACGCGTTTTCATTTTATCAATATAGCGCTTTACCACCCTTCACTAACCACAATATTATCCAAAATATTACCATTATCAAAAGGTATTATGTCTATGACCGTAGGGATATTCGTTACATCTTCTATAGTTAAAACTGACGTAAAAAATTCGTTTAGCAAGGTAGCCATTTCCTTGTTTTCAGAAACTAGATCTCCGTTAACATTTTTCAACGGCCCCAAGACACTTTTTACTGGATTTCTGTTGTTGCCGTATTGAAAGAATTGCTTGGGGTTTTCTTTACCGTCACGAGCTATGGAGATTTCAATTCGCGCTTGGACTTTTTTATTACACTTTTCGCTTCACGCCTTAGAGATATGTAATTGTTTCGTAACCACAAATTGTCTTTATCGCACTTATGTAGCCTATACACCCTGTCTCTACTTTTTATAATATCTCCTACTCTAGAAGTAAACCACAAGGGCTTGTTGTTTACTTTCGCACGCTTAATTTTGTACGGTACACATTCCTCATTTATGGTCCTAAATACTGTTTCGAACGATTCCCACATTAGTTTTGCGTTGGAGTTCCCCATTACACTTTCCCAATTGACGTGTGACAATTTATTTCGAAATTTACTAAAGTCTGCGTGCTGGAAGTTAGGAATTTTAGTCGAATTAGCTGGCTTCGAGTGACTTACTGAGAGGACAAACTCTACCATATTGTGATCGCTATTGCTTAACGGTTCTATTACTTGAAGATCAGTAATTAGCCTATCATCCGTAGTTATTACTAAATCTAAAATACTGTCCAACCTCGTAGGTTCCCCAACCTTTTGAATAAGAAAGCTATCCTCGAGAAAATTAACTAAACGATTACCTTCCGCGTCTCCCTGCATTGTATCGTAATTCACGTTGGCGCAATTAAAGTCACCCATAACTAAAGCCTGCTCACTACCGATTATTCTCTTTAGTTCAGGATATAACGCTTTGTCCGTATCAGCTGTTTGACTAGGGGGCCTATATATATAACCGCAACAAGAAGTTTGAAATCGTTCAATTTAAGTTCTGCTATAGTCGAATCTATCGGTTCTGGAATTGTGTGCTTTACTTCTATAACGTTCGCAATATTATCTTTGATATACAACATAACACCACCTCCTCGCCTACCTATTCTGTTTTTAACAAAAAGTCTATAACCTTTAATCTGATACTCCCCTACAAAGTCACGAGTTTCAGTGCTAAGCCACGATTCATTTATCGCAATTATATCATAGTCTTTACAAGCAATTAAAGAAAAAAATTCGTTTATTTTATTTCGTAGGCTACGAGCATTTAAGGATAGAACCTTCAAATTGTTTGTAATTGCGACACCTTCGCGAGCGCAGGGGAAATTAAAAGAAACGGTAACGAGTAACGATGCCGTTACTCATTACTTTTTAAAAATGGTAACTGTAACGATAACGGCGTTACATTTAGACTGTGGTAACGGTAACGGCATTACATTTTATAAAGTAACGAGCACAGCACTGTATTATACCAAGGTTATGAAATAAGGGTGAACTCCTATGACATAACCTTGGTAAATTATACCAAGGATAAATTTTATCCAGGTTATCTAATATATTTTATAAATCTCAAATCTGGAAGCATTGGTGTAGGCAATTGTATGTTCATTATGCCCAGTGATCACTGGCCTACTTAGTCAGTGCTCCAGACAACTATCTCTTAATCTTCTTTGGAACTCTTGCATAATGTTTGTACCTGTTGAGTCTGAAATAAAGTGTTTGTAATAAAATGGTTAAAAAAGACACTGGCTTTTTCCAATCACAAAACCAACTCAGGATCTCGGCTTTATTTTCGTTTTCTATGAAAAGAATTACGAACAGAAAACGGACATGTTAATTTGGTCCTTAACTAAACCTTTTTTTTTAAATATTTATTATGACCCCCCCCCCCTTTTTTTTTTAAATAATAAATAATCCATAATTAGACTGTTAGGTGTTTCCCTTTAATATTGTTAGATCATAATTCTTACTGATTACATTTTCTCCCCTTATGTGACTCCTCTTTATAGCTTCTTCCTGCCTCTTTCCCCTTAACCTTCATGGCTTCATCTTCTAGTCTACGATATATACACAGTCTATTTAAACATAAATTACTTGCCAATAATGGTTCATACAGTCATACACATAAACATAATTAGGCGCTCTCTCTCTCTTCTCCCCCCCTCCCCCCCCGACAGCCCTGGCTGTTCGGGAAACGGGTCGTGCTAGAGGGCGGTCAGAATAGGGAAGGCTCCCTCCATGCAATGCTTTTTAATGCTAGGTCGATTAGGAACAAGTTTTGCGAGCTACGGGCGCTCTTAGCATCAGAATACCAGGATATCGTTGCTATCACCGAGTCCTGGATTCATACTGATCGTAGGGACTACGTTGGGGAGTTCGAAATTCCCGGGTGTATAATGTTTCGCAAAGACCGCACCCGTGGGGAGGGAGGTGGGGTACTAATATACGTCAGGGACACGTTGAGTCCGGTTGACTGCCAGTTCCGGTCGGAACGGGAGCTGCTTGGCGTCGATCTGAATGTGGGAGGGACGAACTATAGGTTAATCTTGGTGTACAGACCTCCACATCTCCTCCTCGAGGAGGATACAGCCCTGTACACCGAACTCCGTAGCCTGCTAGGGGATAGGGTGTGTGTAGTTTTAGGAGACTTCAACTGTCGCGGCATAAAGTGGGAAGACAGGACTGCTGATGAGAACTTCCTCACTCAGTGGGTCAATGAGCCTACACGAGGCGAAAGCGTTCTAGATTTAGTATTCACCACCGAAGACAACCTCGTCACTGGCCTCACCGTTGACGAATCGTTGGGCGGGAGTGATCACGGTCTGATTAGGTTCCGTGTGTGAGTCCCTCGGGTGAAGCGTAGTAACTCGAGAGGCAGTAAGTTCGATCTACGGCGGGCGGACTTTGTTAGCCTCCGGGATAGCGTAGGTGAGATGGGGTTAGAGGTCGGCGGCGATGTTGAGGGAGTGTGGAGTGCATTCCGGAACGAGTTTATGGTGCTGCAGTCTGCTGCCATACCCTCAAAACCGGTCACCCCTGCTTCAACGCAGCCTAAGTGGTTCAATCGTGACATCGCTTCGGCTATCCGAAATAGGAAAGTAGCGTATAGGAGGGCGAAGGCCAATCGTTCCCATGAGAACACTGAAGCGTATGTCCGCCTGTGTAGGGAAGTGAAGGCGAAGGTTAGGCTAGCGAAACGTAACGAAGCGGCGTTCTGCGGACCTCCGACGCGGACATCGCTAATGTGCTTAATGAGTACTTTGCGGGGGTGTTCACCAGGGAGGACACGCGCGTCAGGCACGAAGGTGCTGGCCTGGATAGTGTTCGATGTACCGCGACAGTCGTTGCCGATAGAATAGATAAACTGAGCGCGTTTAAGGCTCCTGGGCCAGACCAATTTCTCCCCAGAGTGTTGCGGGAGGTACGCGACCAGGTGGCTCCCCACCTGGCTATAGTCTTCAACAAATCGTTAGAGACGGGCCAGGTGACTGGTGACTGGAGGGAAGCCAACGTGACCCCTATCTTTAAGAAAGGGGATCACGAAAATACAGGGAACTATCGTCCCATTAGTCTTACTTCAGTTGTAGGTAAATTATTAGAGGGGATAATAGCGGATAGAATCGTTGACCATTTGGATTCCTACAAGCTGCTTGGGGACTCCCAACATGGGTTTAGACGGCATAGGTCGTGTCTCACCAACTTGCTCGAGTTTTTCCACGTCATGTTGAGTGAGTATGATAAGAGTAGGGCGATTGATATACTTTATCTCGACTTTCAGAAAGCCTTTGATAAGGTACCTCACTGCCGGCTAATGGCGAAAGTGCGCGCGCTGGGTATCGGTGGGGAAGTAGGTTGGTGGATTGAAAACTGGCTGAAGAATAGGCGGCAGAGGGTTGTAATTAAAGGGGTTAGTTCGGGTTGGGCCTCGGTCACTAGCGGAGTTCCTCAGGGTTCCGTTTTGGGGCCGCTATTGTTTATCATTTACATAAATGATATAGACGGTGGCATCGTCAGTCGGATCGCCAAATTCGCTGATAACATCAAGCTTGGGGCCAATGTTGGGACGCCGGAGACGATCGAGCAACTGCGTGCGGACCTAGGCAGGATAGGAAAGTGGTCGGAAAAATGGCAAATGCCTTTTAACTTGGGTAAATGAAAAGCAAAGTGATGCACATTGGCTACGCCAATCCCAAGTCGGACTACTCGATGTTGGGGAGTAATATCGAGGCGACTGATTTGGAAAAGGACTTGGGTGTGCTAATTAGCAGCGACCTTAAGTTTACCAAACAGTGCGTAGAGGTGGAAAAGAAAGCCCAGAATCTGTTGGGTTATATCAGGACTCCAGGAGGCAATTTCAGTTTCGGAACAAGGAGATTGTGCTCTCACTGTACAATTCCCTTGTTCGGCCGCACCTGGAGTATGTTGTGCAGTTCTGGTCGCCCACCCTCAGGAAAGATATTGAGAGGCTGGAGCGAGTGCAGGCGAGGGCCACAAAGTTAATCCCTTCTGTTAGGCACATGGGCTACAATCGACAGTTACGCGCAGTGGCGGTTCCTCATATGGGCAATATGGGCAGCCGCACAGGGCGGCATTTGTGGAGGGGCGGCATGAGCGCCTGCAAAAAAAATAAAAATAAAAATAAGAATAAATAAATAAAGAAATAAATAAAATAAAAAATAAAATAAATAATAATAAAAGATCAATAAATACATTTTTATTAATAAAAAACCATCTATTGCATTTTCCATAAACCTTCCCATAAAAGACCTAAACAATGCAAAATGCTTCCAGATTAATATTATTGGGAATAAAGGCCCATACTTTAACATATGTAATGTTATTTTTCTGGGTTTGGTTAAATAGTGAAATGTATATTATTTATTACAGAACGAATCTTCACACTAAGCCACTAAGGTCTGTCAAATAACCGCAAATGGATAAGAAGAGGTCAAAGCTATCAGGTGCTCAGTTTAGAAAAAAGAGGAAAGAAGAAGAGGAGAAACGAGCAAAAGATAAAGGTATAGAGCTATGTCATCTACTCTTCACTGCTATATTGCACTGCTATTTTGTGATATAGCTTTCTGAGTCATTTGAAGTGTACTATTATGTATATAATTAGCCATTAACCAAGGAGGTTGTATTATTCATTTGTTTCCTATTCTAAAAGTTTAATAAATTGTGCTTAATAACATGTTAAATTAATTGTACTAGCCTATTCATGCATTGGTCTGTTATGTTCTATTTTACTATTTGCAGGGGCACTTTTAAAATATTTTGGAACACCCTCTGCCACGAGCCAGGATGAGAAGCCGTCTACTTCTGCCATTATTGAGGCTGAGGAGCCATCTACCTCCTCAGCCTCACATATGTCTCCACAAATGCAGTCTGATCCTGAGGATGAAGACCCATTTGCTTCTACTTCTCCCCGGCAGGACTCTTCAGGCAGGTGAGTTTGTGTGCACATATGTCTGTGTGTGTGCGTGTGTGTGTGTGTGTGTGTGTGCATCCCTGCAAAGCATTTTGCAAACAGTTATAAATTATAATGTTATTATCACTGGGTCTGGGTTACTGGGTATGTGTGGTGTTTCACCACCATAATTCCATAACACCACCACCATAACAAAGTGCTGTGAATAATGTGTTATCTAACTTAGGTGTGTATACTAATGAGTAATGCTCTTGTTCTTTCTATTAGAAATGCCTGGAGCAGAATCGCCTCCTGAGGATGAGTCTCTGTCCACCGACCCTGCTAACTGGCCTTCAGTTCTGACTGAGAGAATTCGGACACAACTGGTTTCCAGGGGACCAAGTCAAGTACCATCTGACTTTGTATTCCCTAGAAACGACAGTGACGGAAGAAGTTTCCACCATCAATACTTCAGGAAGTCATTGGTTAGTGGGGAAAATATAACCAGAAGTTGGTTGGTCTATTCCTTAAAAAACAACAGCCTTTTCTGTTTCTGTTGTACATTATTTTCCAAGAGGAAAATAAATTTAACAAGTTTGGGACTCTCGGACTGGAAGCATGCAAGCTCATTGCTCACATCACATGACAACAGTTCAGAACACCTAAATTCTATGAAAATCTGGAAAGAACTGGCAGTGAGGATGAGAAAGGGGGAGACCATTGACAAGCAGGAGATGGCACTTCTGGAGGCTGAGAAGTTGAGATGGAGAGCGGTGCTGACACGTCTCACTGCTATTGTGCATTCTCTGGCAGTTAGGAATTTGGCACTAAGGGGACATACAGAAAAATTGTTCTCACCATCAAATGGCAATTTTCTGAAAGAAGTTGAACTGATGGCACAATTTGATCCTATAATGCAAGAGCACATTAACCGTGTCCAAAAGGGACCTCCAGTCACACCAGCTACCTCGGCCACCACATACAAAACGAACTCATTGATTTGTCGAGCAGCAAGACCATTTCAGCAATGGTGAGCGACATCAAACAATCAAAGTTTTTTTCAATAATTCTAGATTGCACTCCAGATATCAGCCACACTGAACAGTTGTCAGTTGTGATTCGGGTTGTGTCACTGGAGGGGAAGCCCCATATAAAGGAACATTTCATGGGGTTTTTGGAGGCAGAGGAGTCCACTGGTCAACATTTGGCATCTCTGATTCTGAAGAGACTGGAGGAGCTAAAGTTCCTTTCATGGACTGTAGAGGACAATCATACGACAACGGGGCCAACATGAGGGGAAAAAACAAGGGTGTTCAATCCAGGCTCCTAGAAATTAATCCCAGAGCTCTGTTTGTTCCATGTGGGGCTCATTCTCTGAATTTGCTTGTGGCCGATGCTGCTAAGGGATCTATTGATGCCACAAGTTACTTTGGCATCTTGCAGAAGCTTTACAACTTGTTTTCAGCCTCCACACAACGATGGGCCATTTTGAAAAAACATGTGAACATCACATTGAAGATGTGGTCTGATACAAGGTGGGAAAGCAAGATCAAGAGTGTGGAGCCCCTGAGATATCAGGCAGCTGCAGTGAGAGATGCACTGATCGAGGTGAGGGACCACACCAAAGACTCTGTAATAAAGGTCGAGGCTCAATCTCTGTCAGAGGAGGTTGGGTCATACCGCTTCGCCATTTGTTCAGTGGTGTGGCATGACCTGTTGTGCCAAATTCAGCATGTGAGCAAGCAGATGCAGTCTCCTAGCATGCACGTTGATGTTGCAGTAAATCTCCTAAAAAAAACAGAGGTGTCTCCGCAATTACATGGCAACAGGTTTTGTGGCTGCACAAATGGCAGCCACAGATATCTGTGAACAAATGAATGTGGAGGCTGTGTTAAAACAAAAACGGCTGAGGTCCACAAAGCGGCACTTCTCCTATGAAGCATCTGATGAGCCCTTGATTGATGCTTTGAAGAAGCTGGAGGTGACATTTTTCAATGCAGTGGTTGATGCTGCAACATCAGCCATTCAGGAAAGATTTTCCACGTTGGAAATTGTGGGAGAGAAGTTTGGAGTGCTGACACATTTCCAAAATCTCACATTTGAGGAGCTGACAGAACAATGTGTGAACCTTAGTACTACACTACACTTTAAGGGACAATCTGACTTGGATGGCAGAGAGCTTGCACAGGAGCTGAAGAACTTGCCTGACTTGCCATCAAAGACCATATCCTTGCTTGAACTGCTGACATTTATCCATGAAAGGGAGCTCTCTGAAATATATCCAAATTTGTGGACTGCACTCAGAATTGGTCTTACTCTTCCAGTCACTGTTGCTGAAGCAGAGAGGAGCTTTTCAAAGCTGAAGCTCATCAAATCCTACCTGAGGTCAACTATGTCACAGGAACGCCTTACCGGTCTGGCCATCATCAGTATAAATCATACAATTGCTGAGCAGATTTCATATGATGATTTAATTCATGACTTTGCATCAAGGACATTGACAAGCAGGAGATGGCACTTCTGGAGGCTGAGAAGTTGAGATGGAGAGCGGTGCTGACACGTCTCACTGCTATTGTGCATTCTCTGGCAGTTAGGAATTTGGCACTAAGGGGACATACAGAAAAATTGTTCTCACCATCAAATGGCAATTTTCTGAAAGAAGTTGAACTGATGGCACAATTTGATCCTATAATGCAAGAGCACATTAACCGTGTCCAAAAAGGGACCTCCAGTCACACCAGCTACCTCGGCCACCACATACAAAACGAACTCATTGATTTGTCGAGCAGCAAGACCATTTCAGCAATGGTGAGCGACATCAAACAATCAAAGTTTTTTTCAATAATTCTAGATTGCACTCCAGATATCAGCCACACTGAACAGTTGTCAGTTGTGATTCGGGTTGTGTCACTGGAGGGGAAGCCCCATATAAAGGAACATTTCATGGGGTTTTTGGAGGCAGAGGAGTCCACTGGTCAACATTTGGCATCTCTGATTCTGAAGAGACTGGAGGAGCTAAAAGTTCCTTTCATGGACTGTAGAGGACAATCATACGACAACGGGGCCAACATGAGGGGAAAAAACAAGGGTGTTCAATCCAGGCTCCTAGAAATTAATCCCAGAGCTCTGTTTGTTCCATGTGGGGCTCATTCTCTGAATTTGCTTGTGGCCGATGCTGCTAAGGGATCTATTGATGCCACAAGTTACTTTGGCATCTTGCAGAAGCTTTACAACTTGTTTTCAGCCTCCACACAACGATGGGCCATTTTGAAAAAACATGTGAACATCACATTGAAGATGTGGTCTGATACAAGGTGGGAAAGCAAGATCAAGAGTGTGGAGCCCCTGAGATATCAGGCAGCTGCAGTGAGAGATGCACTGATCGAGGTGAGGGACCACACCAAAGACTCTGTAATAAAGGTCGAGGCTCAATCTGTCAGAGGAGGTTGGGTCATACCGCTTCGCCATTTGTTCAGTGGTGTGGCATGACCTGTTGTGCCAAATTCAGCATGTGAGCAAGCAGATGCAGTCTCCTAGCATGCACGTTGATGTTGCAGTAAATCTCCTAAAAAAAACAGAGAGGTGTCTCCGCAATTACATGGCAACAGGTTTTGTGGCTGCACAAATGGCAGCCACAGATATCTGTGAACAAATGAATGTGGAGGCTGTGTTAAACAAAAACGGCTGAGGTCCACAAAGCGGCACTTCTCCTATGAAGCATCTGATGAGCCCTTGATTGATGCTTTGAAGAAGCTGGAGGTGACATTTTTCAATGCAGTGGTTGATGCTGCAACATCAGCCATTCAGGAAAGATTTTCCACGTTGGAAATTGTGGGAGAGAAGTTTGGAGTGCTGACACATTTCCAAAATCTCACATTTGAGGAGCTGACAGAACAATGTGTGAACCTTAGTACTACACTACACTTTAAGGGACAATCTGACTTGGATGGCAGAGAGCTTGCACAGGAGCTGAAGAACTTGCCTGACTTGCCATCAAAGACCATATCCTTGCTTGAACTGCTGACATTTATCCATGAAAGGGAGCTCTCTGAAATATATCCAAATTTGTGGACTGCTCTCAGAATTGGTCTTACTCTTCCAGTCACTGTTGCTGAAGCAGAGAGGAGCTTTTCAAAGCTGAAGCTCATCAAATCCTACCTGAGGTCAACTATGTCACAGGAACGCCTTACCGGTCTGGCCATCATCAGTATAAATCATACAATTGCTGAGCAGATTTCATATGATGATTTAATTCATGACTTTGCATCAAGGAAGGTAAGAAGAGTCAGGCTTTAGATGGCAGTTGTGCTGTGGTGCAATTTATTTTGTTTCTTGTTCAAAGTGTAGCATAATAATTACCCTCTCTTAAGTGTCTTATTCTATTTATGTGATAGAGCATTTGTACAATTTAGAAATTTGATTCTCTAGTTTATTTATGGCAGTTGTGCAATTTAATTTGTATTTTTCCTGTTCATAGTATCATAATTACATTCTCTTAAGTGAGTTATTCTATTTACGTGATGAAGGATTTGTAAAATTCAGAAATTTGAGTCTGTTTTGGTTCTGAAGTTCCAACAATTAGTCCAATAAAAAGTTATTTTGTGAAAGAGTTATGTCTGTCCTTTATTTTGGGGGGATTCGAATGTGTGTGTGTTGGCGAACAAGGGGGGGGGGCTGAAGGTGAGGTTCGCCCAGGGCGTCATGTAAGCTAGGACCGCCACTGGTTACGCGCCCTGAACTTGTTTTCGCTGGAAACTCGGAGGCTGCGCGGTCAACTGATCGAGGTTTTCAAGCTCTTACGCGGGTTCAACGATGTCGATTTTAGAAGCATGTTTAGTTTAAATGATAACCCAACTCGCAAGAATGGTTGGAAGTTGGATTTGAAACGGTTTAGGACTAGTGTGTGTGGGAATTACTTTACGTATAAGATCTGTGACACGTGGAACAGGTTACCTTCAGAAGTTGTGAACAGTTCTTCTGTGGATCAGTTCAAGAAAAGGTTAGACCAAATCTTGCACACTATTTGTATTTGAGTGTGTAGAAAATTTTCCCTGGCACCCGTTGCCATTGGTACCTCCTCGGTATGGGCCGCAACGCCTTTTGAGGTATTTCTTTTCCTTGTAACTCGTTGTAACTCTTTCTAGTTTTGATACAAAACCGCGACATTTTCACATTTATAGTTGTTAATGGTTATATTTAACATAATTTAAATAACCTAGCCTAACGTAACCATTTTATCCCATTTTCCTGACATTTAATAGTTTTTAATAAAAAATGTCTAAAGCTACTACGACATAGCAAGTGTCATTGCACGCGTGTTCGTGTACATTAGGGATTGTTGATAAGAAGCAAGATTGCCAATTTTACATTTGAAAAACGAACATTTTGCATGTATGTTATCAATGTTTATGACCTGTTTATACGATAATAATGCTAATGATAATGATAAGCTTTATTGGCAGGATATAAATCCCATAAAATAATACAATATACTTGGAGGTAATAAATGATAATACAAATCAAACGATAATAAATTTTTAAAATCTAAAAAAATTGACTAAAAACTACACGCAGTGACAATACTAAAAAAAAAAAACCACCACACACACACACACATATATATATAAACGAATCGGAACTACCTGCATGCGAAAACGACAGAAAAAAAAAAAATAATAATCCTAGCCAACATTCGGGACAAAGTTTTATACCTGAAAGGGCTCGTGCAAGAAGCCGGACCAGACTTTGCATGCCTCACGGAAACTCATCTAAAGGACTGCTAGGCGAACTGTGAAAACTGAGAGTTCTGTGTTAACAAAAAATAAATACAAATTGACAACTATAACATACCCCGAGCGACAGAACAGTGAGATGTAAAGGAGGATGTGCTATTTACACACGCGAAAGGCACATGGCAGAAATGACTATAAGTACCTCAAACAGCTACGTAGAATGTGTAACAGCAAAAGTTGAAAAGTTAAATATGGTACTAATTGTAATGTACAGGCCCCCAAACACGTTAACCTCAAAATTTTCAGATTCCATTACAGAGGTAAGGAACTAAATAAAAGATCTATACTCTCCAACCTCAAATATTATTCTCTCTGGTGATTTTAATTTCCCATTCATGAAATATAAAAGGATAGGAAAAAAATGTGTACACCAGGACAAGGGGGGCACACGGGAAGACAGAACACAAGAAAAAAACAACTGCCTAGATTTGATGTTCACAAACAACAGTAACCTAATTGATAATGTAAAAATATCCCTAACTATAATATCGGACCATAACATCATTGAAATAACAACCAGTATAAAAGCAACAGGAAAGGAAAGAACACGAACAACAGAAAGAAGCAAATTCGAAATATTTAAATTTCACTCCAAAGCTATAAACTGGGAAGATGTTACACATTTGCAGGGTGATTGATCCCAGGATTACGGTGTGGGCAGGAATTCATCGAGGAACCATCATAGGACCATATTTTTTTATAAAATCATGAACGGGTTTCTGGAGGGAACAACAACAACACATAACAAACCACAAATAACATTCTGGAGGGAATTTTGCAAAAGTACATTGACGAAATGTCTTTGGATGCTAGACGAAAGTTCTGATTTGAGCAAGATGGTGTACCTCCCCATTCATTTCACTCGCTCAGTGAGACAATAGTTAGATGAGAATCTTCGTGGCAGATGGATAGGACGCCGAGGTTGTGTGGAATGGCCGCCTCGAAGCCCTAATTTGACCCCACTTGACTTCTTGTGGGGCTACTTAAAGTTCGTTGTTTACGAGTCAAGTCCTCGAACGATCCATCAGTTAATAGAAAAAATTACAGATCAGTGTAACAGAATTAGTGCGGAAACGCTTCAAAACGTAACTGACAGCTTACAAAGACGAGTAGAAGTGTGTCAATGGCTACATGGAATGCAATTTGAGCAAGTACTGGATTCATTGACAAGTTGATTGTATTGTTTGTAATGTAGAGTTAAAACTATTTTCTCGTTCAATTCTCTTATATCCTATTCCACATTGAGAAAGGACTTTTGTTACACCCTCTATATGCTAATAATCAGTGGCGGCTCGTGACTAAAAATTCTAGGGGTGCTGTCTCTAAGAATGGGTTGAAATAATTACTGAAATAAATGGATGAGCATTGAGCAATGAATAAAAGTTTCAAAAGTTATTGAAAAAGTTATTCAGTGAGCTCATCCTTATATTGTTCTTGATTATTTCAATTGTAAATAAAAAATTTAGGGGTACTGCAGTTCCGCAGTGCCTACCGACGAGCCGCCACTGCTAATAATAATGATGTTTATAATGACAATGATAATAATAATGTTTATTAGCAGGAGACATATCTTCCGACAAAAACCAAAAAGGGCAAAGGTACAATATCCAATCAAGGTAATCAACGATACGACTAATTAAACAATAAATTAAAAAAAGCAAAAAATGACTAAGGTAATAAAGAAATAATACTAATATAATACACGTAACAAAACGAGAAATAATAAAATTAGTAATAACAGCCTCATAAAAATAAAAATATATGTAATGGAATGGCTGATGCAGGAGTTAAGTGGAGCTATAGACAAATACTTTCATACCAAGAGGTTCACAGTCTAGAAGACATAAAACAGGGCTGATGAATAGCTTCGACAATTGGATTGTCTGAGGTTTTAATTATTCACATCAGACTGTATTGAACGCGTCTTGTTATCTCACGGAGGCTCGGAACGTTGCCGTTAGCGAACATTTGAGAGGCTGAACATCTTGGAGGTAACTCGTGTAGCAGTTTGTAGGATCTGTTGTAAAGCAAAGAGAGGGTTTTGCAGAAACCTTTTTTATAATTAACCCAGAGTTGCTGCCCACAAATATTAGTATGGAAATAATATATATATATATATATATATATATATATATATATATATATATATATGTATGTATGTATATGTGTGTGTGTGTGGCCTATTGAAAATAGGCCCTATAATAATGTTATTACATTGATTAAAGATTGTTTATGGGTCACGAATTTGATCTTTCAATCGAATAAATCATGTCATTAATAGAGAAAAGTGATTAATAAGCTTCGTGGGTTAATTACCAGTGCCCAGGGGTCCCCACAGTTCTAAATCCGGCCCTTGTCCTGATGCATGATTCTTCAGGAACAAGGTGCATCGCAAGGTGTGTGTGTGTTTCTCCCCAAGGCAGCACAAATTCACCTGCATCAATCACAGTCAGGACAGTACCAGATACTACAGAAGCTAAGGCTAACAAAGACCCTAAGATCCACTCTAAGGTTAGCCCGAGAAAAAGGAAAGAGTAGGGGGTTAAGAGAAGAGAAGAGAATAAGGGGTTAAGTAAGGAGCAACAACTATCATTCGTGGGTTAACATTCATTCAGAAAAAGAGAAAAAAGACTCACCATCATCATCCGCCGGCCACTGCCGACAAGTCAAAAAAATAGTCGGAGAGAATAGGAGAGGGGTGAAAGATGAAAAGAAGTGAAATAAGAACGCTTACAAACCATGCAAACACAGTCTTAACTCAGTCATACCATGCAAACTACAAACATGCAAGAAAACAGAGTTACTGTACAGACATGCAAGTAAAAAAAATAGGTAAAGTTAAACAAAAAGTGGGTTAGTTTACGCTACGAGCTACATCTACGTTCGTGTTAGTCTAATTTTTTTTTTTTAATTTTTTTTTTATAATTTTATTGCTGGCATCACACGCTGGCATGTCACAAGCTGGCATTCATCGTCAACAGACTCATCCCCGAGCACCACCCCCAGAGCTCCTGTTGCTAATTTTGTTTTTTCATATTAAACAACGTTAATACTTTTAAAATGTCTGTCAAGACGGTTCTTAAACATATTAACGCTGGTAGAATGAACGACTGACGCGGGAAGATTATTCCATTTATCAATTACTTTAAACGTAAAGAAGTTTTTAGCGATATTAGTAATGAAACGTCTGCCACGCAACTTAAATCCGTTATTGCGAGTATTACTACTATCGAAAGTGAACAATTTGTCAAAATTTACGTTATCAATGTTATTAACGATTTTGAAAACTTCAATAAGTTCCCCCCTTAATCTTCTAGTTTCGAGTGAATACAGGTCTAACTCTTTAATCCTATCTTCATAAGGCTTACTGCGCAATGACGGAATAAGTTTCGTGGCACGACGCTGAACCCTTTCTAACCTATCAATATCCTCACGCAAGTACGGGCACCAAAACTGAACTGCATATTCTAAATGAGGCCTGACTAGGGACTTGTAAAGGGGCAATATAATATCCTTCGATTTAAATTCGAAATTACGCGCTATGAAGCCTAACATCCTATTAGCTTTTGCGCAAGACTCCAGGCACTGGTTCCTAACCTTTAAATCCTTAGATACGCGTACGCCTAAATCTACTTCCTCGTCAACGCTCACTAACTCCATATCATCCATCGTGTACGTGTAATTATTGTTGCGAGAACCTATATGCAAAACTTTACATTTGTCTACGTTAAATTGCATCTGCCACTTATCTATCCACTCCATAATCCTATTTACATCGTCTTGGATCCTATTACTATCGTCCTCGTTAACAACCTTACCGCCTATTTTAGTATCATCCGCGAATTTTGACACGTTACTAGTCAATCCGACATCTATGTCGTTAATGTAAATTACGAATAGCAATGGGCCTAACACTGAACCCTGTGGGACACCGCTACCTACATCTAACCACCCCGATTCACTACCATTAACTACGACCCTCTGTCTCCTAGCACGAAGCCATTCTTCTAACCAGTTAGCTACCTGACCGCGTATACCGTGCGCTTTGACCTTCGCAATTAGTCTCCTATGCGGAACTGTATCGAACGCCTTTTTAAAATCTAAATAAATAACGTCAGCTGCTCTATGCCTATCGTATTCGCGCACTATTTCGTTATAAAATTTTAACAAATTAGTTAAACAAGACCTATGGCGTCGAAACCCATGCTGACTACTATTAATCAAATCTCTACTTTCTAAGTGATCGATGACACGATCCCTAACTACGGATTCCAAAAGTTTACCGACAATTGACGTTAAGCTAATGGGCCTATAATTGCTAGCTACTGCGCGGTCGCCTTTTTTAAAAATAGGCGTGACGTTAGCTAATTTGAAGTCTTCAGGAATAATCGCCGTTTCGAATGACTGATTAAAAATCTTCGTTAAGGGGCCTACGATAACGTGTATACCTGGTTATGTGCGATGGAGATCGCAGAAGAACAACTCGTTCCTCCATCAGGCCAGACCTAGAGGTGGTGCCACTAGCTTGACTTTCGTGTGAAGAAAAAACCGACGCACGGAACTACTACGAGGTTACGAAGTATATATATATATATATAATAATGTTATAATGTTTCAGACCAACAAAGACCCTAGGATCCACTCATGGCTGGTCTACCTAACTGTGTTCGTAATTGTGTATTGTGCATGTCCTCTGTGGTGGCGGAGGGGACCTACAATTTTACGTGGGTTCCGAACCACAAGGAACATAAGAAATTTTTATAGTGGGCACACTAGGGCCCACGTCGGCCCATCGAGGCGGCTCCACTATGTAAAAACTGCCTGTACATTGGCAACCAATTTTTACAAAACTAAATAATTATCAATTTAAAACTAATTAATTATCAATTTAAAACTAATTAATTAATTATCAATTTAAAACCAAAGATAGAATCTCTGGATCCAGAGGATCAAGTCATAATAGACTACTATCCACAAATATGTTACACTCTATATCTATTTATAACCGACATGCAAATACAGGATGTACATAAAGTCAGGATCTATTTTTGTGAAGCACTTGGAAATTATATGGAATTCAATCATAAAATGATAAAGTGGTAACATTTATTAAATAATTAAGAGTAGGATTCGACGTGACGCCCATCAGTATCCCTGCACAGCTCAAATCGTTCCGCAGCATTTCTAAACACATTCTGGAGTATTTGCGGGGTTATGTTATCTGCAGCAGTTCGTATACATGTACGTAAGTTTTCAAGACTCGTAATCTTCGTCTGATAGACGTGCGATTTGATAAAGCCCCATGCAAAGAAATCTAAAGGGGTTAAATATGGTGATCTCGCTGGCCAAGGTCTGTTGCTTCCGCGTCCGATCCAGCGATTTGGAAAACGTCCATTTAGATAATCCTGAACAAATTTGGCATAGTGACAAGGAGCACCATCATGTTGATAGACGACGGGGATAGGATTGTTAGTACCGTCGTCTATCAACATGATGGTGCTCCTTGTCACGATGCCAAAATTGTTCAGGATTATCTAAATGGACGTTTTCCAAATCGCTGGATCGGACGCGGAAGCAACAGACCTTGGCCAGCGAGATCACCAGATTTAACCCCTTTAGATTTCTTTGCATGGGGCTTTATCAAATCGCACGTCTATCAGACGAAGATTACGAGTCTTGAAAACTTACGTACACGTATACGAACTGCTTCAGATAACATAACCCCGCAAATACTCCAGAATGTGTTTAGAAATGCTGCGGAACGATTTGAGCTGTGCAGGGATACTGATGGGCGTCACGTCGAATCCTACTCTTAATTACACTGGCCAACAAATGAAACTTTTTTTTCTCATCACAAACATGATCACACTTTTCTTAATGCAGTTTTCGCGCTGATTCCAATCTGGTTTTATTTTGTTTCTAGCACGTATAGTTATATAGATACACTGGTTTTGATATTTTTAAGTTTTTGATATTGCTATAAAAATTTATGGATGTATAGATCACACTTAGGAATGCTAAACAACAAATACATCATATACCTTATTCAATGTACTTATAAATAAAAAATATATACATTATTTTATTAAAAGCGCTGTGAGTGTGATTTCCTTTTGTAAATTTGGCCTGGATTGTCACGATACAGCATCCAACAATGGTCCGCCATCATGCTTTCATTCCAATATCCTTGGTAGCGCTTCTCCATCATCTGAATATCTTGATGGAAGCGCTCTCCTTGCTCGTCACTCACTGCACCAAGGTTTTCAGGAAAGAAATCTAAGTGGGAATGCAGGAAGTGAATTTTTAACGACATTCGACACTCCATTTCTTTGAAGGCATCAAGGAGGTTCTTGACTCCATCCTTATACGCAGGTGACTTGTTGCTTCCAAGAAGTTTTCACATATCCATTTGAACGCCAGCCAAGCCTTCAATTCCAGCGGACTTAGGACTTTTTCAAATTCAGTGTCATTCAAAAACTCCCTTATTTGTGGCCCAACAAAATTCCTTCCTTCAATTTTGCTGCAGTAACCTTCGGAAATTTCCTTGAAAGGTATTGGAACCCTTCAGAATTGACTTTACCCATTGCTTTAACAAATTCTTCATTAAACCAAGTTTAATGTGAAGAGGTGGCAGATAGATCTTTTGGGGATCCACCAAAGGGACAGACTGGACATTATTTATCCCTGGGACATATGTATACCTAAGTGGCCAGTCGCTTTTGGTGTAATGTTCTATAGTGGCGCGACTGTCCCACAGGCAAAGGAAACAACAAAATTTTGTGAATCCTGACTGCATACCCATAAGCATTCCTATAACTTTTAGATCTCCACAAACATTCCATTGATGACTGTCGTATTTGATTGCCTTAAGTAGTATATCCATATTGTCATATGTCTCTTTTAGATGGACGGAATGGGCAATGGGGATGGATGGCATTATATTACCATTATGCAAAAGAACTGCTTTCAGGCTTCTCTGCGACGAATCAATAAAGAGGCGCCACTCAGATGCCACATACGTCTGAGATATGGCTGTAATAGTCCATTGATGTCATGGCAATAACAGAGAGGACCGTCTACTGAAAAGAATGCTGTTAATTCAAAATTCCGCTTTCGGTAGTAACTAATACGAACATTGTTCTCAAGTAAATTGTTCTCCTTTAGTCTTGAGGCGAGAAGCTCTGATTTCTCTTTAGACAGCGATAAGTCTCTAACAAGATCATTCAACTGTCCTTGGGTTAACTTTTTAGGCTCTAAATGTCTACCTTCAAAAGTGTACTCTGGTTCTGTAGATGGTCCGGAAACGCCAGTTGCACCTTCATCACTTTCCATGTCATCTATGATAGAATCTAGCCTATCACTTGGAGGAATTGGAATGGGCAATGTTTCATCATGTTTTACTGGTCTACGTGCTGAATCCAAGTTTGGATATACAATCTGGTGTTTGTTCTTGGCAGAAAACCCCATTAAGTTCACACTACAAAAATAACAGTCTTCATGATGATCTCTCGGCTCCCTCCATATCATGGTATGGCAAATGGCATTGAAGCTTTCTTTTTGTTAAGCCAATCACGTAATCCATTTGAACAGCCAGAACAGATTTGATGTGGCGCCCATGGTTTATCTTTGTCACCTAGATGGCAACCAAAGTATAGCTTGTATATTTTCTTAATGTCGGTTGTAATACTTCGTTGCTGTTTTAGTTGTCAACTGGCCGCATACGAAACAGAACTTGTCGGGGTCATTCTTACATTGTCGAGGCATGTTGACTGACCTGAGCAAACAATAAATTTAAAAAAAATGTACACCAACTTGACACAACAAGTTCTTGGACTGGACTGATCTTTTGACACACAAAGCACGGCGTTGTTGCCTGAATCACAATGCTGCTAGACGTAAAAGCTCACACCTGAAATACATAAGATGTATAATTAAGATAATTGAAATAAATAAGATGAATAAACTAAAAAAACACAATAAAATAAACACAATCAAATGTTGAAATATTAGTATTTTGCCTATTTAAAATGGTTAAATCTGTGTAGTTATATATATGCCTTCATCTTGAAAACTATACGTGCTAGAAAAAACCTGAATGCAGTTTTGGAATCAGCGTGAAAAATGCTATCCAGCCACCACAAATTTTACTCTGATGAAAAATCTTTGTTGACCAGTGTTATTTAATAAATGTTACCACTTTATCATTTTATGATTGAATTCCATATAATTATAGAGGAGCGTTCTGCACACGAGGAAGAGAAATAACGAACAAATGAAAAATGAGGTGAACCGCCCGGGAATCGAACCCAGGATCTTCCGATTGCCGGTCAGATGCGCTATCCATTACACCACGGGCCTCGATCAGTCATAAGTCGAAATTCTCCTACATAGGGCAGAAACCAATGCCCTGAGAGGGCACCCTCGCAAATCGTGAATATGTACATTTAACTGCAATGACCACGCAGTATATTAATGTATAGAAACGACGTAAGTATAGAGGAGCGTTCTGTACACGAGGAAGAGAAATAACGAACAATGAAAAATGAGGTGAACCGCCCGGGAATCGAACCCAGGATCTTCCGATTGCCGGTCAGATGCGCTATCCATTACACCACGGGCCTCGATCAGTCATAAGTCGAAATTCTCCTACATAGGGCAGAAACCAATGCCCTGAGAGGGCACCAATGTTCCCTCTAAGGTGTGCGCGTGTGCGCGCGCACACGCGTTGTGAAACCCGCGCACACAGCAAAATAAAATGCGCACAGGCTCAAGTGTACCATGAGTCACGACAGTAAATGAAGTAATTTCAAAACTATACCGTCACACAAGGACTGACCATTTGCATCAACATACTCTATAGTCGCTCTTTTAAGTATTAACCCCTTCCGCCCGACTTCGCCGACGTCCGCGCAATTACGCAATACAGATTTTTTTTTACTCTATGTATTTGCAGTTTTTTCTTTAATACATTAACGCATTGAATATAAACCTTTTCTTTCTTATTTTGCATAAAAACGAATAGTAATTATCTCATAATTCATAAAAATAAAATTATTTTTATTTTATTCCTATTTTGTGAATGGATAAAATCATGTATTAATCATGATAGTCTATTTTAAATTGCTAAATGCTAAAAATTGTTTTGAGAAATGATAACTAAAATAGTCATTTTCAATTAATGTTATTTTTATTTTATTTCTTTATTTTGTTGAATTTTTTTATTTTATTCATATTTTTAGAATGGATAAAATGTTTTCTTTTTTAAGAATATATAAAATTGTAAACAGTTTTTTAATATCCTTTTAATAGTAGCGTAATGATCAAGCTATCACCTTATGGAAATAATATTTATCAAGTATTTAATATTTATATATATTTCATTTTGAAGATAATAGCGCTCAGAAAAGTTTGCACAATTTTTCACTATGAATCTAAATGTATGCACAACGAAAATTTCTTGCGCACACGGACTAAAAAAAATTAGAGGGAACATTGGCTCAGGGCACCCTCGCAAATCGTGAATATGTACATTTAACTGCAATGACCACGCAGTATATTAATGTATAGAAACGACGTAAGTATAGAGGAGCGTTCTGCACACGAGGAAGAGAAATAACGAACAAATGAAAAATGAGGTGAACCGCCCGGAATCGAACCCAGTATCTTCCGATTGCCGGTCAGATGCGCTATCCATTACACCACGGGCCTCGATCAGTCATAAGTCGAAATTCTCCTACATAGGGCAGAAACCAATGCCCTGAGAGGGCACCATCGCAAATCGTGAATATGTACATTTAACTGCAATGACCACGCAGTATATTAATGTATAGAAACGACGTAAGTATAGAGGAGCGTGGTGTAATGGATAGCGCATCTGACCGGCAAACGGAAGAACCTGGGTTCGATTCCAGGGCGGTTCACCTCATTTTTCATTTGTTCGTTATTTCTCTTCCTCGTGTGCAGAACGCTCCTCTATACTTACGTCGTTTCTATACATTAATATACTGTGTGGTCATTGCAGTTAAATGTACATATTCACGATTTGCGAGGGTGCCCTCTCAGGCCATTGGTTTCTGCCCTATGTAGGAGAATTTCGACTTATGACTGATCGAGGCCCGTGGTGTAATGGATAGCGCATCTGACCGGCAATCGGAAGATCCTGGGTTCGATTCCCGGGCGGTTCACCTCACTTTTCATTTGTTCGTTATTTCTCTTCCTCGTGTGCAGAACGCTCCTCTATACTTACGTCGTTTCTATACATTAATATACTGCGTGGTCATTGCAGTTAAATGTACATATTCACGATTTACGAGGGTGCCCTCTCAGGGCATTGGTTTCTGCCCTATGTAGGAGAATTTCGACTTATGACTGATCGAGGCCCGTGGTGTAATGGATAGCGCATCTGACCGGCAATCGGAAGATCCTGGGTTCGATTCCCAGGCGGTTCACCTCATTTTTCATTTGTTCGTTATTTCTCTTCCTCGTGTGCAGAACGCTCCTCTATACTTACGTCGTTTCTATACATTAATATACTGCGTGGTCATTGCAGTTATATATATATATATATATATATATATATATATATATATATATATATATATATGTATATATACACATATATATATAACATATATATACACATATATTTTTCACGTGTTACCTTCGTGAAATAATTTTCATATATATATAGATATAGATATATATATATATATATAAGTATACATATATATACATATACATATATATAATTATATATATATACATATATATATATACATATACATATTCATATATATATATATATATATTACATATATATATATATATATACACATATATATATATATATACACATATATATATATATATATATATACATATATATATATATATATATATATACATATATATATTATATATATATATATATACATATACATATATACATATATATATATACATATACATATATACATATATACATATATATAATATATATACATATATATATACATATATATAATTCCTAACTTCCAGCACGCAGACTTTAGTAAATTTCGAAATAAATTGTCACACGTCAATTGGGAAAACGTGATGGGGAACTCCAACGCAAAACTAATGTGGGAATCGTTCGAAACAGTATTTAGGACTATAAATGAGGAATGTGTACCGTACAAAATTAAGCGTGCGAAAGTAACCAACAAGCCCTTGTGGTTTACTTCTAGAGTACGAGACATTATAAAGAGTAGAGATAGGGCTTATAGGCTACATAAGTGCGATAAAGACAATTTGTGGTTACGAAACAACTACATATCTCTAAGGCGTGAAGCTAAAAGTGTAATAAAAAAGTCCAAGCGCGAATTTGAAATCTCCATAGCTCGTGACGGTAAAGAAAACCCCAAGCGATTCTTTCAATACGTCAATGATAGAAATCCAGTAAAAAGAGTCTTGGGGCCTTTGAAAAATTTAAACGGAGATCTAGTTTCTGAAAACAAGGAAATGGCTACCTTGCTAAACGAATTTTTTACGTCAGTTTTTACTATAGAAGATGTAACAAATATCCCTACGGTCACGGACATAATACCGTTTGATAATGGTAATATTTTGGATAATATAGTGGTTAGTGAAGGGGAGGTAACGCGCTATATTGATAAAATAAAAACGCGTAAATCACCGGGGCCGGATTCCATATATCCCATACAACTAAAAGAATTAAAAGATAGCATTGTTGTGCCGCTAACAAAGATTTTTAATGCGTCTATTTCTCAGGGGTGCGTACCAGATAATTTCAAGTTAGCAAACGTAACACCTATCTTTAAGAAAGGCGATAAAGGTGCAGCGGGAAATTATAGACCAATCAGTTTAACGTCTGTTGTAGGTAAGCTACTGGAATCAATAATTAGGGATCGTACAGTCGAACACTTAGAATTCCATAAGCTAGTTAGAAATACCCACACGGATTTAGGCGAAACAAATCTTGCTTAACTAATCTTTTAGAATTTTTCCAAAGCGTGGTTGACGTTTACGATAGACATCGGGCGGTTGATGTAGTGTATTTAGATTTTCAAAAAGCGTTTGACACCGTGCGGCACAAAAGATTCATTGAAAAACTAAGGCTCATGGAATCAGGGGTGTAGTAATAAATTGGCTAGAAGAGTGGTTTGCGAGGCAGGAAACAGAGGGTGGTCGTTGATGGAGCGGAGTCGTGTTGGGCTAATGTAGCGAGTGGCGTTCCTCAGGGTTCTGTATTGGGCCCCTTGCTTTTTCTTATATATTAACGATTTAGATGTCGGCCTAGTCAGTACAGTTTCAAAGTTTGCGGATGACACGAAGCTGGGTGGTAGGGCGATTAATGACGAAGATAGAGATAAAATTCAGGAAGATCTGAATAAAATCGTTGATTGGTCAGTCACATGGCAAATGAGAATTAACATTGATAAGTGCAAAATTTTGAATATAGGTTCGGGTAACGGTAATTTTGCGTATAGTATGTCAGGGAAAGATTTAACAAGCGTAGAGCAGGAAAAAGATTTAGGAGTTATAGTCACGGGTGATTTAAAAGTAGCGAAACAAAGTACAGCAGCGGTCAATAAGGCGAACAAAGTATTAGGTTTTATAGCTCGAAATTTTGAGTACAAATCGCGCGATATTATAGTTCCACTTTATAAATCATTAGTTAGACCCCATTTGGAGTACGCGGTCCAATTTTGGAATCCGCATATGCGCAAAGATATAGACAAAATCGAAAGAGTTCAAAGACGAGCAACTAAGATGATTCTGTCGCTTAGGTCAAAGTCGTACGAGGATAGGCTTAAGGAGTTAAAATTGACAACACTCGAGACTAGGAGGTTAAGGGGTGATCTAATCCAGGTTTTCAAAATTATGAATGGGTTCGATAACGTAGATAGAGATAGCTTTTCGAAATATCTCAATATAATAGGACTAGAAATAACGGGTGTAAGTTGACAAGTAGAAGGTTCGAGACAGCAGTTGCGAAAAATTTTTTTACGCATAGAATAGTAAATAGCTGGAATAGTTTGCCGGTAGAAGTAATTAGTACACGTCTATAAACATGTTTAAAATCGATTAGACGCATATGTTGATAGAAAGGGTATAGTTTAAGGTAGTAAAATTAAGGCTTTCTGGGGATAGATCCCACAGCTCAACACAAGTGTTGTGGGATATAGGGAGGCAGCGTCTTGGGTTAGGGGATACTCTCTGTCCTTACACACCCATTTAAAGACATTCCTCTGCCGAGCGGTGCCCCCCATAGTACTGTGAGATATTGAAAAACTCATGATCTTCACTTGCCCCACAAACACTTTTAAATGGGAGACCCAAAATGGGTGCACACACATTTCTACATTACTGTACAGTCTTTACAGCCACACCTACACTTTTCCTCGTAAGTGTATATATTCTAATGTATATGATTGTAAATTTTGACTTGGTCCGCAATCGATATGGACCGTGACTTGATGGATACCATAATGAAATTGACTGGATTCTTTGGATCTGATATATTTGCATGTCCGTTATAAATAGATATAGAGTGTAACATATTTGTGGATAGTAGTCTATTATGACTAGATCCTCTGGATCCAGAGATTCTATCTTTAGTTTTAAATCGATAATTAATTGGTTTTAAATTGATAATTATTTAATTTCGTAAAAATTGGTCGTTGCCAATTTACCGGCGGTTTTTACATAAATTTCTTATGTTCTTGTGGTTCGGAACCCACGTAAAATTGTAGGTCCCCTCCGCCACCACGGAGGACATACACAATACACGATTACGAACACAGTTAGGTAGACCATATATATACATACATATATATATATATATACATATATATATATATATACATATATATACATATATATATACATATGTTATAATGCTTCAGACCAACAAAGACCCCAGGATCCACCCATGGCTGGTCCACCCAACTGTGTTCGTGCATTTTGTATGTCCCCCGCGGTGGCGGAGGGGACCCACAACCCTACGCGGGCTCCGAACCACAAGAACATAAGAAATTTATGCAAAAACTGCCGGCAAATTGGCAACAACCAATTTTTACGAAACTAAATAATTATCAATTTAAAATTAATTAATTATCGATTTAAAATTAAAGATAGAATCTCTGATCCAGAGGATCAAGTCATAATAGACTACTATCCACAAATATGTTACACTCTATATCTATTTATAAGGGACATGCAAATATATCGGATCCAAAGAATCCAGTCAATTTCATTACGGTATCCATCAAGTCACGGTCCATATCGATAGCGGACCAAGTCAAAATTTACAGTCATATACATTACAATATATACACTTACGAGAAAAAGAGTAGGTGTGGCTGTAAAGACTGTACAGTAATGTAGAAATGTGTGTGCACCCATTTTGGGTCTCCCATTTAAAGGTGTTTGTGGGGCAAGTGAAGATCATGAGTTTTTCAATACCTCACAGTACTATGGGGCACCGCTCGCAGAGGAATCTCTTTAAATGGGGTGTGTAAGGACAGAGAGTATCCCTAACCCAAGACGCTGCCTCCCTATATCCCACAACACTTGTGTTGAGCTGTGGTCTATCCCCAGAAAGCCTTAATTTTACTACCTTAAACTATACCCTTTCATCAACATATGCGTCTAATCGATTTTTAAACATGTTTATAGACGTGCTACTAATTACTTCTACCGGCAAACTATTCCAGCTATTTACTATTCTATGCGTAAAAAAGTTTTTCGCAACTGCTGTCTCGAACCTTCTACTTGTCAACTTACACCCGTTATTTCTAGTCCTATTATATTGAGATATTTCGAAAAGCTATCTCTATCTACGTTATCGAACCCATTCATAATTTTGAAAACCTGGATTAGATCACCCCTTAACCTCCTGGTCTCGAGTGTTGTCAATTTTAACTCCTTAAGCCTATCCTCGTACGACTTTGACCTAAGCGACGGAATCATTAGTTGCTCGTCTTTGAACTCTTTCGATTTTGTCTATATCTTTGCGCATATCGGATTCCAAAATTGGACCGCGTACTCCAAATGGGGTCTAACTAATGATTTATAAAGTGGAACTATAATATCGCGCGATTTGTACTCAAAATTTCGAGCTATGAAAACCTAACACTTTGTTCGCCTTATTGACCGCTGCTGTACTTTGTTTCGCTACTTTTAAATCACCAGTGACTATAACTCCTAAATCTTTTTCCTGCTCTACGTTTGTTAAATCTTTCCCTGACATACTATACGCAAATTTACCGTTACGCGAACCTATATGCAAAATTTTGCACTTATCACGTTAAATCTCATTTGCCATGTGACTGACCAATCAACGATTTTATTCAGATCTTCCTGAATTTTACCTCTATCTTCGTCATTAATCGCCCTACCACCCAGCTTCGTGTCATCCGCAAACTTTGAAACTGTACTGACTAGGCCGACATCTAAATCGTTAATATATATAAGAAAAAGCAAGGGGCCCAATACAGAACCCTGAGGAACGCCACTCGCTACATTAGCCCAGCACGACTCCGCTCCATCAACGACCACCCTCTGTTTCCTGCCTCGCAACCACTCTTCTAGCCAATTTATTACTACACCCCTGATTCCATGAGCCTTAGTTTTTTCAATGAGTCTTTTGTGCGGCACGGTGTCAAACGCTTTTTGAAAATCTAAATACACTACATCAACCGCCCAATGTCTATCGTAATCGTCAACCACGCTTTGGAAAAATTCTAAAAGATTAGTTAAGCAAGATTTGTTTCGCCTAAATCCGTGCTGCGTATTTCTAACAGTTTATGGTATTCTAAGTGTTCGACTATACGATCCCTAATTATTGATTCCAAAAGCTTACCTACAACAGACGTTAAACTGATTGGCCTATAATTTCCCGCACACCTTTATCGCCTTTCTTAAAGATAGGTGTTACGTTTGCTAACTTGAAATTATCTGGTACGCACCCCTCAGAAATAGACGCATTAAAAATCTTTGTTAGCGGCACAACAATGCTATCTTTTAATTCTTTTAGTTGTATGGGATATATGGAATCCGACCCGGTGATTTACGCGTTTTCATTTTATCAATGTAGCGCATTACTACCCCTTCACTAACGACAATATTATCCAGAATATTACCATTATCAAAAGGTATTATGTCTATGACCGTAGGGATATTCGTTACATCTTCTATAGTAAAAACTGACGTAAAAAATTCGTTTAGCAAGGTAGCCATTTCCTTGTTTTCAGAGACTAGATCTCCATTTACATTTTTTAATGGACCTAAGACACTTTTTACTGGATTTCTATTATTGACGTATTGAAAGAATCGCTTGGGGTTTTCTTTACCGCACGAGCTATGGAGATTTCAAATTCGCGTTTTGACTTTTTTATTACACTTTTAGCTTCACGCCTTAGAGATATGTAGTTGTTTCGTAACAACAGATTATCTTTATCGCACTTATATAGCCTAGCCCTATCTCTACTCTTTATAATGTCTCCTACTCTAGAAGTAAACCACAAGGGCTTGTTGTTTACTTTCGCACGCTTAATTTTGTACGGTACACATTCCTCATTTATAGTCCTAAATACCGTTACGAACGATTCCCACATTAGTTTTGCGTTGGAGTTCCCCATTACGTTTTTCCCAATTGACGTGTGAAAATTTATTTCGAAATTTACTAAAGTCTGCGTGCTGGAAGTTAGGAATTTTAGTCGAGTTAGTTGGTTTCGAGTGACTTACTGAGAGGACAAACTCTACCATTGTGATCGCTATTGCTCAACGGTTCTATTACTTGAAGCTCAGTAATTAGCCTATCATCCGTAGTTATTACTAAATCTAAATACTGTCCAACCTTGTAGGTTCCCCAACCTTTTGAATAAGAAAGCTATCCTCGAGAAAATTAACTAAACGATTACCTTCCGCGTCTCCCTGCATTGTATCGTATTCACGTTGGCGCAGTTAAAGTCACCATAACTAAAGCCTGCTTTATATATATATATACACATATATATATATATACATATATATACATATATATATATACATATATATACATATATATATATATATATACATATATACACATATATATATATATTTATATATACACACATATATAATACAATTATACATATATTACAGGGTGGGCGGAAAGTAGCTCCCTATTTTGGATTGGTAAAAAATACGTATATTATCCATTTATTTCAGAAGAAAATAATATGAAAGGTAGGCATACATGGTAGGTTTTCTCTAAAATTCAATGTGGCTCCAACTCTTTCCACCAGCTTCTGGAGCCCCGGAATGGCGTCCACTGACTTTAGCAGAACTCCGGCGGGATGGAGGACATGACTTCCCGAATTCGGTCCTCCAGTTCTTCCAATGTCGTCGGTTTGGTGCGGTAGACTTCTTCCTTTACCCACCCCCAAAGAAAGATCGCACGGTGTCAAGTCGGGGCTCCTGGCTGGCCATTGATGTGGACCACGACGACCCATCCAACGCCCAGGGAAGTGGGCATCCAGCCACTCACGGACAACAAGCGAAGTGCGGAGGGGCGCCAGCTTGCATAAATATCAGATCGTCGATGTTCTCCCCATGTGCTGACAACCGGCCAGACCTCGTTCGCAACATAGCAAGGT